>JARBWK010000005.1:124330376-124592747 GCA_030556195.1 Anolis apletophallus
AAATGCCAACCAAAAAACATGCTCTTAAGATACCTTTGGGCAAACTGCGGCTCTCCAGGTGTTTTGGATCAGGCTGCTAGGACTTGTGGGAGTTGGAGTCCAAAACACCTTGAGGGCCGAAGTTTGCCACTGGCTGAATTAGCCAGTCCTTAAAGGGCCATGCCTTACCTTACCTTCCGCAACATGCCGGGCAAGCCGCGTGCAGGGCTGCGGGAGGAAGCCAAGGCGAAGGTGTGAGGACTCACCCATTTTATGCTAGGCCCAGACCAGCATAGCAGTTTGGCATCCAGGGTAAAACAGGATAGCCACGAAAGGGGGTGTGGCTTGGATCCTGATCTGGGAGGGGGGGGGGAGAGAGAGAGAGAGAGAGAGAGAGAGAGCTGCCTGGGAGTGGCTCAGAGCTGAAGGGGAGGAGCCGAGCTAGTTGAGAGGGAAAAAGTGTAGCTTATTCAGAAGTCTCTTGTCAGAGCTGTGTGAGAGAGCAGTCTCTTGTCAGAGCTGTGTGAGAGAGCAGTCAGTTGTCAGAGCTGTGAGAGAAAGCAGTCTCTTGACAGAGCTGAGTGTGAGCAGTCAGAGAAGACAGTTGTCTTGTAAAACTGACAGGAAAAGTTCTGTGTGCAGCTGACAGGCAGTCAGTCACAGGCTTTTAGAATCTCTAGGGTAGAAATTAGGTCACTTCTCTGGAGAAGCCAGCTATAGAAAAACTATAGGAAAGAGTTAATAGCTAGGGTGCTTCTGGAAGACTGAGTGTTAGTTCAGGGAACTAACTAGGTTAGTTAGTTGAAGACTACTCACGTCTAGTTTTAATATTAGAGTGAGGGATTTTAGAGAGACAAGTTTCGAACTGTCTAGTTTTGTAACAAAGTCAAGAACCAATCTTAAGTAACCAATACGCTCTCGCACCATTCTGTATAACCGTTATGCATTTGTGCTTTAAGATCTGCCTGTTGAGTTAATAAATGTTCCATTTGTTAACTTTACAAGAAAGCTTTCAGTGTGCCTCATTACCTCAGAGTGTGCCAGTTTCAGCCTTCCCACTGTCCCAGTCAAAGGGGAGAGTGTTTACCTCAGCAAGCCTCTTAGTTTACCTTCAGTTTAGGAGCCTAGCTTAATTATTATTTGATCAGGAATCCTAAAAACAATTTTTTAGGTTGGTGGCAGCATTCCAAATGGTTAAAGCCTCTCAGTTTATAGCCCAAGTCGTCACAGAGGGCAACCTGCCTGGCTCCCGCTGCCCATTGTTCCTCGGCGCCCTCCTCATCGTCGCCTTCCTCCTCACTCCGGGGCCATTCCCCAGCTGCTTTGCCGGCTCCTCCTCTCTTGTTGGGAGACTTTGCCAGTCCCAGGAGCGCACATTTCATGGTCACGGCTTCCAGCCCAGAGCCCAGGCATAACAGGGTGCCTTCAAGAGCCAGGGTTGCCTCGCTTGGGAGGGGAGGGGAGGGGAAAGGGAGAAGAGGAGAGCCATGCTTCAAGCGGGAAGAGCAGCGGCAGCAGCAGAAGGATCTGCACGTGGGCTTGTATAGCTGAGGAAGAGAGAGATGCAGAGGAGAGGGAGGGGCTCATGCAGCCCCCTCCTCTGCTCTTCCTCTCCCTCCTCTCCTCTTCCCCCCCCCCCCCGAGCGCGAGCGCCAGGAGTGGAGCCAATCCCCTCCACCCCTGGCCAATGGGAAGGAGCCAACGCACATACGAAAAACCTGACGGAGTGGATTCAACATTAAAAGGTCACTTCTGGGTTGGTTGACACACTTCAAAACCATTTCTAATGTAAGTTTTTAACTAATTTAAAATGAAATTCGTTGATTAACGAGAATCCTAACCAGTCCTAAAAACCATTCACATCTAGTATAGTGATATATATGACATGCTCATATTCCCTTAGTAACTGCCTGCTCTGTTTTTCTCAATGCATAAACTTTCTCTGTATTTCTACAGAAGTTTCAAATTACTGCAATGCTAGAAATTGTAGGATTTAAGGAAATTTAGTAGCAGAATTGTTATTTTCTAGGGAGGCAATATCCTCAGTTCTGAAAAGGGGATTTGCTGATTGCACTAAAACATCCCCAAAGGTGCTTGGTAATTACAGTTCAGTCTCAGTTGGGACTACTCTACCCTAGTTGGGACTAACAGCAGGATTAGGATGCATTGTTTGACCTGATACAAGGAGCAGAAGACAACAATAGCACGCACCAGTGATACATTCTCTACAGGAAATGCATACACAATTCCGTTGGCTGCAACATAAACAACCTCTTCCTTGAGAAATGCAGAGGTTCAAAAAAACAGGGTCTAGCATACACACCCAAAAAAGAGAAGTATTTGAGGTTTGGTTAAGATTGGGAAATGTTTCCAGAATGTGAAATTCACACATATGACAGAACCAAATCTGAACCGCAGTAAGCAAACAGGACTCTAAGCTCTACTATACAGTGCATTTTCTAAGTGCTGGTGAAGTCAGCAATTCCAGTAACTGTGCACGGTAGTTCTGGACTAGTATTATTCTAGGTGTGTGTCAAGTTCTTAAACCAGTGGTTCCCCACCTTCGGTCCTCCGGGTATTTTGGACTTCAACACCCAGAAATCCCAGCCAGTTTATCAGCTGTTAGGAATCATGGGAGCTGAAATCCAAAACACTTGGAGGACAAAAGGTTGGGAACCACTGTCTTAAACAAAGGAAAAATGACTTATTCACACATTTCCCTGGCATTACTTCACGAATGAAGATGCTTAGGAAGGCCTCATCCCACGCTTTCTACAAGCACGTTGATGCTTTTTCAGCGGTTGGATGTGTCCTTTGAGCCTGTGCGATGGATTTTTCTGGTGGAGGGCAGCGTGCACAGAAATGGCCTCACTATTTAAACCAAAGGCTTGTCTGTTGGGGCCTGGCAAGCTGGGATGGTGGCAGCGAGGTCCTCAGGTCGTAGGTTTGATTTGAGTTTCCTTCTCTTAGATGGTTGAGCTTACAAGGTTAGACAAGCACCATCTGCCCGGGTTTGAAATTAGAGTTGAAATTAGAAATTAGAGTTTTCCTTCTCTTAGGATGGTTGCCAAAAGGCTAGAGAGCCCATCCTGCCCATTGATGCTCTTTGTCAGACCCTTCTGTTGTGACCTGTCTGGCATGAGAGGCCCTACCGGTGGCTATTATGCCACCGCCAGCATAGCTCACAACTTCATTAGGGTATGCAAGCCTCTCCCCCACGACAAGGGTGCGCCAATGGAGAGGTATCCACACATAGTAAGTTTCTAAAAGAGATAAGGTCTGGCTGTATGCAGTCTTAACAACTGAACTATATTAGTATTCTCTAACACAGTGTTTTTCAACCTTTTTTGAGCCGTGGCACATTATTTACATTTACAAAATCCTGGGGCACACCACCAACCAAAATGACACAAAATGACACTCTAACACAGTAATACATATAGTTAATAGGTTTTTAAATGTATTTATACACTCAGTGTGAAACCTGGACCTGTTTCAATGAACACACCATAGATATCCTGGTAGGAATGGCAGAAAGACACAAACTTCCCACACAGAACTCCCATAACCAAGAGAAAATACTATAAGAGTTTGGTGGGCATTGACCTTGGGTTTTGGAGTTGTAGTTCACCTATATCCAGAGAGCATTGTGGACTGAAACAATGTTGGATCAGGACCAAACTTGGCATGAATACTCAATATGCCCAAATGTGAACACAGATGGAGTTTGGGGGAAATAGACCTCGACATTTGGGAGTTACAGTTTCTGGGATTTATAGTTAACACACAATCAAAGAACATCCTGAACACTTGCAACAATGGAATTGAACCAAACTTGGCATATTGAACTCTCATTACCAACAGAAAGTACTGAAAGGGTTTGCTTGGGAATTGACCTTGAGTTTGGAAGTTGTCGTTCATCTACACCCAGAGAGCACTGTGGTCTCAAACAATGTTATGTATGTTGTTGTTTGTTTTCTATCCAGAATCACAATGTTGGAAGGAGGCGCACCACTTTAAAGTCCCTAAAACAGGGATGGGAAAACTTCAGCCCTCTGGGTGCTTTGGACTTCAACTCCCATCATTCCTAACAGCCTGAGGCCCTTTCCTGCTTAAATGATTGAGGCTGCTAGGAATTGTGGGAGTTGGAGTCCAAAACACCTTAAAGGTCCAAGTTTGTCCATGCCACCTTTCGACAGAGACCTCTTCCTCCCCCTTCCCCTTCGCACCCTTTCTTCCCCCTCCTGCCAAATACTTACTTTTTCTTCTACACTGCCGCTTCTGCCGCCATTTTGATCCGAGGGGCAGCATGAGCGTGTTTAGGAGGGGAGGGGGAGGGAGGAAGACGTGACCCGTGCAGACGCTACTGCGCAGACTTGCCCCAGAGCAAAGTGAGCAGAGCGAGGCTGGGAAGAAAGGAGCCCGAGTGGAGAAGAAAAAGTGTTCGACAGGAGGGGGAAGAAAGGGTATTGGAAGTTCCAATTTCCCACAGCACACCTGATGATTGTTCATGCCACACTAGTGTGCCACGGCACACTGGTTGGGAAACACTGCTCTAACAGACCCTATACTGGAACTGTCAATATTGATATAATGGCATTGAACCAAACTCTGTACTACCATAGAGAAAGCAGATGGGGACTGCATTAATGTTATAGCCAGGATCATGGAAAAAAACGTAATCACATATTTGTATCTATCTATTGCTTCCTCACTTCCAAATTAGGGAGCTGTTATCAGGCTTTCATCGTGGCAAGTGAGCAGACAGTATTCAGTTCCTAAATTGACTGGGAAGAAATGCATTTAATTACCACGTTTCATATAAGGCCACAGAGCTAACTTGTTTGATCTTATCGCCTTGATGATCTGTTGCAAGCCAACAACCACCAATTACTGTACATCAAAGTGTTTACAGACATGTAGTTATTTAACAGGCAGTCTCCTCTGAAAGGTAATGTCTCCTTTGTTTAGCTCTGTCATCTAAAGAAATTTTGCTCAAAGTGAAGGGGGAAAAACACACACAAGTACCTCTGCATAAAAAGTGATGATATTGCAAAAGATGTCTTGATTTGAGATGAAAACATTAAAACTATATGACATTAATTACATGTGCTTTAAAATATTGAATACAATGGTGTATTATTAGTAGAACTATAATTTATATTGTTCTAATGAAGTGATGAACAGGAACAAAATTATTATTTATTATTATTATTATTATTACTATTATGGTGGTGATGATGGGGCACATAAGATGCTCAGAAAGAACCTAAGAGTCAAACTATATGTAGTAACTAGCCGTCCCCTGCCACGCATTGCTGTGTCCCATTCTAGTAATCTGGAAAATAAAGTAATGAGAAAGTGTTGGTTTCTCATATATATAATTTCTTTATGTTTGTGAGTAAACAGTATTTCTTGTTGTTTCTTGTCAGTGTTGATGTAGAGATTGTCTGATTTGCCTACTCTGGAACATGGAACATATTATTGTCCTTCTTTGGAGTTCTCTTTCAAATCTATGATATTATATCTGTCATATACATATGTGTGTATATGTGTGTGAATCATATAGATCTGATCTATCTATATCTATGGCTGGATGGCTCTTTGTCAGGAGGGATTTGATTATGTTTTCTTGCCCTGGTGAAGGGAGGTGGCCTTATGGCAGCATTTCTCAACCTGTGGGTTGGGACCCCTGGGAGGGTCACGAGGGAGTGTCAGAGGGTTGCCAAAGACCACCAGAAAATACAGTATTTTCTGTTGGTCGGGGGGTTCTGTGTGGGAGGTTTGGCCCAATTCTATCATTGGTGGGGTTCAGAATGCTCTTTTATTGTTTCTGAACTATAAATCCCAGCAACTACAACTCCCACATGTCAAGGTCTATTTCCCCCAAACTCCATCTGTGTTCATATTTGGGCATATGGAGTATTCGTGCCAAGTTTGGTCCAGATCCATCATTGTTTGAGTCCACAGTGCTCTCTGGATGTAGGTGAACTACAACTCCCAAACTCAAGGGCAATGCCCACCAAACCCTTCTACTGCTTTCTGTTGGTCATTGGAGTCCTGTGTGCCAAGTTCAGTTCAATTCCATTGTTGGTGGGGTTCAGAATGCTCTTTGATTGTAGGTGAACTGTAAATCCCAGCAACTACAACTCCCAAAGGACAAAATCCAAGCAACATAGATATGGATTTGTTCAGTTAAACATTTCTTGTCCCCCTTTCCTCAGTAACACATACAGTGTAATATATTTATGATATCGGATGCTTGTGCATGTATATATTTCCTGAGTTTTAAAGGCAAATTGAGCACTTTTGTGAACTTATTTGAGCTATTGGAATAGAGCAGTCCAATACCTTGCCAATGCAAAAAATCCAATAAATCCGAAATCAAGTGCTGGCATTGCCAGGTTTACCAATGATCAAAGGCTTACAAGTAGCTGCATTATGTTGTCTTTCTCCGCTATTCATGTGGAGTCTGCCTGTGGCCATCAATCAAAAGATATGGGGCATTATCACGGCCACTCCTTAAAGCCTCAAGGAAGCATTCAACCCAAGTGCTCTTTTGAACTCTCATCTAGTCCCAAACCAAAAGGCTATTTTTGTGCCACCATCTTTTGCTCCACTCATGAGGCCTACATCCAAATAAAATCTATGCCTAAATGGAAACATTTATCTGAAAATACTATTGTAAGAACATATTTGCATAAGGAATTCAAAAGTGACATAACTGCACAGGAATTATTATTTTAAGCTAGTAAATTATTTTTAGGCTAGTAAATTATTCCTAGAATTAACTTTCACCTAACACTCCCCACCAGGCCCGTAGCCATGATTTTGATTGGGGGGGGGGCTGTGTTTGATTGGGGGGGGGCTGAGTCTGAGTGAGAGAGGAACTACCCTAGCAAACCTTTCATATCGTTATCCCCATACCCCCATGCATATGGGATATATTGAGCATGGTGATCAGATCATGATATGAATAAACATAACAGTTGAAATAATGTACCAGTAAGGCCTTCTCGTGGACCACCCTGGGAATTTCGGAGGGGGCTGAAACCCCTCAAACCACCCCCCCCCCCCGCTACATGCCTGCTCCCCACTGTTCCTCTAGATAAAGCTACATAAGCAAGGAAAAAAATCTAACCTAACCTCCCACACAATCAGGTTGATACAGTAAGAGAATAATGTATTTATTCCTTTCGTTGCAATTTATTTATTTATGATTCAAATTTGTATGCCGCCACTCCCCGAGGGCTCGGAGCGGCTCACAACTTCCAGTAAAACATATCACAATACAGAAAATTTAGCAATTTGTTAAAAACAAAGTTAAGATTCAAAGGCCAGCCAGAACAGATGGGTCTTACAGGCCCTGCGGAACGCTGACAAATCTCATAGGGCCCGAACGTCGTTAGGAAAAGTGTTCCAGAGCGACGGCGCCACAATAGAGAAGGCTCTGCGCCTCGTAGATGTTAGGCAGATGGCCTTGAAGCTGGGTACTTTCAATAGATTTAGGTCTTCAAAGAGAAGTGATCTCTGGGGTTGGTAGGAGGAGCGACGGTCCTTCAGATACACTGGACCTGGACCATGCAAGGCCTTGAAGGTTAACACCATCACCTTGAAGGTGATCCGGTGCTCGATCGGCAACCAGTGAAGCTGCTGCAAAATAGGTGTTATGTGGTCCCAGTGAGAAGTCGAGCAGCAGCGTTCTGGACGAGCTTAAGTTTCCGGGTCACGGACAAGGGTAGGCCAATGTAAACGGTGTTACAGTAGTCTAGTCTTGAGATGACCGTGGCTTGGATCACAGTGGCTATGTTGTCTCTGGACAAGTAGGGGGCCAGCCGCCTAGCCTGCCGCAAATGAAAAAAAGCGGTTTTGCTAACAGCGGAGCAAAATTTGTTTTTCTACTCCAATTTAATTTTTTTCTATGGTGGATTCATACTTTTGAAAACTTCTTTATTATTAGATGTTTGGTAATATCAGTTTGGTAAGAAAAAAAATCTTTCCCAGTTGACTAAGAGCACCAACTTGTGGACTATGGCTTGTTATTGGCTGGCAAGCAGAGCAATGATGCCTGGATCTAGGCCCATACTCTGGACCAAGATACTTTTTTGCCTTCTTCATTCCATCCAAATATGGTCTTTCTAAAGAAGTGGTTCTTAATCTGTGGGCTGCGGACCCAGGCCCGGATTAAAGGCTTCTGCCACCCTAGGCCACACTCTCTAAATCCCGCCCCCCTAGGGGGCGGGGCTGCGGCCACTTGAGGGGGCGGGGCCTCTTGCGGGGGCGGAGCCGGCGCGAGGGAAAAGGAGCTGGGAGAAGCCATGCCGCCGCCGCACCACCCCTAGGGCGACGGACGTGCCTTCCCCCGCTGCCTCCCGTGCAAGTGAGGAGGCGGCGGGGAAGGCACGTCTGTTGCCCTAGGGGCAGCATGGCGGTGAGGCTTCTCCCAGCTCCTTTTCTCTTGCGCCGGGCTAGTCCACCCCTCCTCCCTTCACTGAAGGGAGGAGGGGTGTAGTACAGCCGGCATGAGGGAAAAGGAGCTGGGAGAAGCCTCGCCGCCGCCCCGCCGCCCCTAGGGCGATGGACGTGCCTCCCCCCGGCCCACCGCCTCCCGTGCAAGCGAGGAGAAATGTATCCCATCTCACGATGAACAATAAAATATTAGTCTTACCCCAAGGTATTGATGAACTGTATGCAGAACTTGATTGGTAACATTGAAAATATTCCTCCAATTCAAGTTCACCGTGCCCTTGTTTCTGTCCTCTGCAGGTTCATTGGAGAGAAAACTGATCACGTCTTCTGCAGTAAACCCTTCAGAGCCCAGCTGCTCATTTAAGAAACCTTTCACTGTAGGGTGTTGCAAAGTATCCTATGGGAGAAGCATTAGGTTTAATTTACTTATTGTGTATATCAATGTGCTTTCATATTATATCAGCCCTCCTGGGAAATCTCAACCTTGATGACTCCCAAGAGAGGAATTCAAGGTTAGCTCTTAGATATGTCCTCCCAAATCTTCATTTTGCAATGAATTCGTAAAGATTGCCAGTCAAGAGTTTATGGAAAGAATAACTCTGGGATTCTGGAACCAAACCCCAGTGGATACTGTAGGCCCACTGCTTAACCTTCCATCTTGCCTTCTTGCCTTCCTCCCTGTGGGGACTCTAGGCTGCTAACAACCACACAATTTGCTCACCAGTTAAAACAAAGTGAATACAACCATTTTTTTTAAAAAAAAACCAATTAGTACTATTTTATTTATTTATTTATTTATTAAACTTATTAGTTGCCACTCCCATATGGCTCGGGGCGACTTACAAAGTTCAAGTTCACTGGGCCAGAACAGTAGGAACGATACAACAACAGCAATACAAAATACAAAGAAAACCAGTGCATTAAACTAATACTAAACAGCAATATAACGATTACTAAGTTTCTAGAATTAACTAATTATTACAGTTATTACGCCAACTACAAATTACAGACTACCCCTAAAAGAAGCCAGCCGGTTCCGGGTCTTAAGTCAAGCCCATAGTTTTTGGAGGAATTGGTGAGGAGGTTAGGTACTCGGGCTTGGAATAGTTGTAGATGTTACAGTCTTAGATGTTACAGATGTTACATCTACAGTTGTTACATCTACAGTTGTAGATGTTACAGTCTTAGATGTTACAGGGAGCCTTTTCTGGGAGCCTTGGGCTCCTCCTCCCGTTTGTCTCTGAGACTAGGCAGATCAGATCTAGTCCACATTCCAAAGCCCACACCCCAGAAAGTTTGTGTGTTAAATCTCCTGTGCTTCCTCTTCCTTTGGCGGGGATCGCCGTTTCTTCCATAGAAATCACGCTTGTTGCCAACAGCAGGGGCGGTTTTGTGGCTCTGTGGATTTTCTGTCTCTCTATTCCAGTGAGGAACTTGGAGGGCTTCCGGGTGCTCTCGTAAGGGGTGGGGGGTCGAGCATGGACTTCCTGTTCTGCTTCCGCCTTCTTCGGCGCTCGTTCCCACGTGTCCATTCTTTCAGCTTAACCTCCAAGAGGGGTGAAGACATCCGGTCTTCTTCGGCGTTTTCAAGGTCGTTGGCCATTTTGGTTGTCACTCCAAGCGCCCCTCCCAACGGAGGGTCGCAGTGCCGTGGATGCCGCTCTCTGGGGCGGGCCAGTACTCGGGAGATCTCCAGCTGATCCTGTTCCAACCAGGAACACTCACCCTCCAGCGGGGGCCAGGGGGGTTGCCTGAGTCTCTCCTCATCGACCGTGTTCGTCTTTCCAATCAGCAGCAGGCGGACGCATCAAGAGGACAACCACTCTCAGAAAGGCGAGCCATCGGGAGAGGAGGGCGAGGGCCAACTATCAACAAGTTGTCTCTCACGGTCTCCATGTCCACTCCCCGCTCTGCAACGGCTTCCATCGCCGATCCCTCGGCAACTCTCTCCATAGTCTCCGTAGGCGTCTCCTCTGCATTATCCGGCTTTGCCACTGTGGGGCTCTCCGTCAGGAGGTCCCAAGAGTGATCCCATGTTAGATCTGGGGGTCTTTGATAAGTCAGGGGTGGGATATGGTTCCCTGGGTCCTGTTCGGGTTGGTGGTGCTGGGGATGGGGATGGTTTTGGAGGGGAATCAGTTCCCTCAGCAATTTGCTGAAATTCTTGCAGCATCTCACCAACTGATCATATTCCCTGTGTAGTATATCCATAATGAGCTGATCAATCCCTTTCCGGGGTATCTCAGGCTCTAGTCTCGGTCTCGGCTAGTCTGAAGTTCCAGATGTGGACGATCTCGTCGATTTCACCTGGCTAGGGGTAATCTGGTTTGTCTCTGTTATCTTGGACCTTAAAATCCTGGCCGTCGTGGCAGTCACGGGCCGTAAGATCCAGCGGCCGCTTGGTGTGTTTCTCGCTGGCTCCGTATTTATTTATTTCTTTATTTATTTATTTATTTATTTATGGCATTTTACCCCGCTCTTCTCAACCCCCGAGGGGGGACTCAGAGCGGCTTCCAAAAGGCATAATTTGATGCCTACATCACAATCGCAGTATAAAACACAATATAAAACCCTCCAGCATTCGACACTAAAATACATTAAAATACAATTATATTCACACATCCTATGCATTCACCTATGTTAAAAACAGTGTCACTCTAAGGGTTACAGCTCAGGCTGTAACCTCGGCATCTCTCGAAACCATGGGTTTAGCTGTAATGTCGTCTCAGATTGCAGCCGACCGGGTTGCCGGAGATCAACACCAACCACCTCCTGTGGTTGGAGATTACACCCAGCATCCTTCTGGCTAACTTTGGTCTCAAGCCGAGTCCCAAGGGCAAAAACAGGCAGCCTCGGACAAGGCGAACTTACAAGCTGCTCTTGTCCCGGCGCCATCTTGCCTCAACCATATATACTAGCTGATGCAATTATATCCATGTGGATTTACCATGTGGATTTAGGTTAAAATGTAATAAATACAATTAAAATTGCATTTAAGTAAATACATACCCGGATCATGTTCATTTGCCCACTGGCCTGAAAGAAGTACCACACCTGAGGCCCCACTTCTTCCCAAGATTTAGCAAAGAGTTGGAGGCGTTCAAGTTCCTCAAAGGTAGAATTGGCCTGAAGTGTTAAGAAGTTGCAAAAAGAAAAGGAAAAAAAGTGTACATGCGTATGCTGAGTGCTGACATTTTTATTTCTACAAAGCAAAACTATCAGTGGGAGATACTCTGGACTAGGAGTCCTCGAACTTTTTCAGCCACTGAACCCTTTTAGAAGCAAAAGTTCATCGTGGAGCCCCAAGAAATGTATTGTGTTGTGTTGTGTGTTGTGCTTTGTGTTGTGTTTTGTGTTGTGTTGTTTTGTGTTGTGTGTTGTGTTTTGTGTGTTGCGTTGTGTTGTGTGTGTGTCGTGTGTCGTGTGTGCATTGGCGTTGGCCTTGGCCAGTGCCAGATGGCTAGAGAGTGTTTGTGTGAACCAATTCGAAACAAAACAAAATTAATTATTCCACTTAGTTTACTATGCGGTAGACAGCAAATATAGGTTGAGTATCCCTTATTCCAAATACATGGTACTGGAAGCATTCTGTATTTTGGATTTTTTAAGATTTTGGAATATTGGCATAATGGGGTAACTTGAGAAGCAAGCCATGCCCAAACAAAAATTCATTGACATTTCATATAGACCTATTATATTCAGATTTGTAAAATAGTATCATTAATAATTTTGGCATGAAACAAAGTTTTGGTACACTGAACTATCTTAAAGCAGAGGTGTTACCCTCAGCAACCCATGTGGATGATTTTGGAAAACTTTGGATTTTGGAATTCTGGATAAGGGATGCTCAAATAGTACTACCGCTATATAAAATGCTCAACCGATTGCAGACCATCAGTGGGTAACTCTCTCTATTTTAACTTTTCTCCTTTTTTAATATTGTGAGTTTTTATTTATCTCTTTTAATTTTTGTAAGGCACCTTGCATCCCAGGGTTGGGGAAGATGCAGCACATATACATCAAACTCCATGCCTCCAAATGTTGTTGGAGTGTCACCCCATCATAGACTATTCTGGCTAAGCTTTAACAATATCTGGAGGGCCACAAAATGTACCTATGGTGAACTCACAGGCAACTGCTTTGCAGAGGGTCAGAATTCAAGAAACTTGCTTAACCTTGCTACAGAGGAACAAAATATGCCAATATCAGTATATGCATCTGAAATGGAATTATGTTTTTAGGTATAGTTGCCAAACATAGATATGAGCTCAACAATTTTGGCAACCTTGGTGGAACAAAGTGCTCTTCCATCTTCTCAGACACTGCTGTGTTATTCTGTTTCAGCATGAAGAGACATGGAGGAATCCTGTAGAGTCTTTTATAACATTGGCAGCCAAACTGTACTTTGAAAATGTAATTATAATAGTAACTCAAACTTTTGGGGGTGTTTTTTTTATTATAGCTGTTATTAATTACTTTAAAACAAAATGATTTTCCAAGCATTGGATTTTGTAGTATCTCCCCTTCCCCTTTTCATAACAACCAAAGCCAAGCTATATCAACAGGAAATGATGTCTAGATAATATGTCAGATCCATGACATACTTCTGGCCTTCGGCACAGCAGTAAATGTCACTACTACACCAAGTCCGGAAGCAAAATCACAAGACCAACCCAGTAAACATTGCCACTAGGGGTGGTTGATCCATGAAAATTTTTATTCTAAACTCGGTTGGGGGGGGGGGATTCATTTTTTGGTTCGTTATAGAAATTAATACAAAAATTCATCGTGCGATGCCTGTCAGCTGGGAGGGGCAGGGAGGGAAGAAGGGAGTGCTTCCCCCCTCCTCCCCTGGATGGGAATAACACGAGTTATTCCCATCCAGGGGAGGAGGGGGCAGACAACCCCCCCTCCTTCCCTGGATGGGAAAAACGTGAGTTATTCCCATCCAGGGAAGGAGGAGAGCAGGCAAACCTTTCCTCCTCCTCCCTGGATGGGGATAACCCGCGTTTTTTCCCATCCAGGGAAGGAGGAGGGCAGGTTCGTCTGCCCTCCTCCTTCCCTTGATGGGAGAAACACGGGTTATCTCCATCCAGGGCCTTCAACTCACAGAAATCCTAACAGCTGGTAAACTGGCTGGGATTTCTGGGAGTTGTAGGCCAAATACGACCTAATAACGGTGACCTTTAGAAAAAATGACGGTGACCTTTAGAAAAAAAAATTCCGGGTTGGACCCCGAGGGTCGATATATGATAGAAATAATTTCAAATACGAAAAATAACAGATTTCAAAGTAATTTAAACCGGAGATATCCAGCCCTAATTGCCACCTTCCTCAGAGAATCCTAAAACAGATTTATTCCTTTTCCTGGCAGAAAACATATACTATATTATACTATACTATGCTAGTGGTCAGCGGGTTAAACCACTGAGCTGCTGAAATTGCTGACTGAAAGTTTGGCAGTATAAATCCAGGGAGCGGGGTGAGCTCCCGCTGTTAGGCCCAGCTTCTGTCAACCTAGCACTTGGAGAACATGCAAATGTGGCAGGAAGGTAATGGCGTTCCATGCAGTCATGCCAGCCACATGATCTTGGAGATGTCTACAAACAATGCCAGTTCTTAGAAATGGAGATGAGCACACACACACACACACACACACCCCCAGAGTCAGACACAACTAGACTTAATGTCAGGGGAAACCTTTACTACTAGACTATAGGAAAATTGCTGCCAAATATCCTGCTATCTTGTGTTGCTGCCGAAAGGTAGAGTAGAGCCCGATCTGCTTGGTAGCAATAGCTAGGTTGAAAGGGTCTCTCTTGTAAACGACTTAAAATACATCCTACCGGTATAACAGAAAGAGAAAGAAAGAGCCTTTCTTACATTCTTCAAAATCTTCCGCACAGCAGGTGAATCAGGAGCAAACAAAATTTTCCCCATCAGCAGGGGTTTCACAGCCCTCCAGGCTATTTTGGTCAAAGTGTTTGATTCCATGGTCTGGATCAGTGTGTTACAAAAGGGTGCTATTGGAGGAAGGACAGGAAGTCATGCATCATATACAACAACAACAACCCAGTTTCTTTGCCCATGGCAACCCAATACAGACTGGAAATAGCCTTTCCATATTGGTTGTTCTTGTCATTCAAGACATTTCTGTCTTATGGCAAAAATATACAATGTTGAGACAATTTGTTTGGAGGGGGGATTCCCTGGCTTTCTTCTGAAGCAGATAGAGTGTGACTTGCCCAAGGTCACCCATTAGACTTCAATGGCTAAACGAGGATTCAAATTCTGGTCTCCCAGTGCCTTCCAATATTTAATCCAGAATGTCATGTTTGTTCAGAAATTGCAGTATGCCAGTTTCCAAAAACGGAAAAAGCTCAGCCAACAGGTTTGTGTTGCATGTAGGCAGCTACAGTTATTGTTGGAAATGCAACAACACTCAGTGTTGACAGAGCTGGATGTGACAAAGAGAAGCAGTGCGATGACTGATGTTTATTTCAGTAACCTAAAATCTTCACATGTCTTGTTTACTTATTGATGTTCTTAGAGGTCACCCTAGCTCTTCTCTCCATCTCTGTTGTGCTCTTTCACTTAGTCGTCTTCCTGTTCTAGTTTTAGCCTTGTAACCATAGGCAGTGGTTCTCAACTTGTAGGTCTCCAGATGTTTTGGCCTTAAACTCCCAGAAATCATAAGAGCTAGTAAACTGGCTAGGATTTCTGGGAGTTGTAGGCCAAAACACCTGGGGACCCACAGGATGAGAACCACTGCCCTAGAGCAGTGTTTCCCAACTGCTGTGACGCGGCACAGTAGTGTGTTGTGACGGACCTCCTGCTGTGCCGCGAGAAAAGCTCTCTGCCCCCCTTCCGTCCTCCCCCCCCCGAACTCCTGCTGCTTGGGGGAGGAGGAGGAAGGGCCGGCAGCGGCGAAAAAAAGAGGAAGGGGCCAGGGCGCCACCTCCTTCAGTCGTTTCCCCAGCCAGCCTCCAATCCGCCATGACTCTCGCCCCTCGCTTGCTGAAGCCGCGCGGAGTAGGAGCCCCGCCCACTGAAGCCCTCCACCGCGCATGCTCCTCCTCCACGTGGCTTCAGCGAGCGAGGGCCGGGAGTCATGGTGGAGAGCGGCGCCGGGGATGGGGGCCATGACTCCCGCCCCTCGCTCGCACTGCCCCCTCAAGGCTGGAGAAGCTGTGGGAGAGCTGAAGCCGGGGAGGGGGCGGGGCATGGCGCGGCCTGACTCCTCCCCCTCCCCCGGCTTCAACTCTCCCACAGCTTCTCCAGCCTTGAGGGGTCAGTGCCAAGGCAGCATTGTGCTGGCTCTGCCACCACTAGCTTGGCACTGCCCCCTTAAGGCTGGAGAAGCTGTGGGAGAGCTGAAGCTGGGGGGAGGGGGCGGGGCATGGCCTGGCCTGGCTCCTCCCCCTCCCCTGGCTTCGGCACTCCCAGCAGCTGCTCCCAGCAGGCCACCATCCCCCAGATGTTCTTTACTGTGTTATAGTGTAATTTTGTGTCATCTTGGTTGGTGGTGTGCCCCCGGATTTTTTTAATGTTAAAAGTGTGCCGCGGCTCAAAAAAGGCTGGGAAACACTGCCCTAGAGTGCTTTCCTATCGCTAAAGTTTTTCCCCCCTATGGGTGTCAATGCTCCTTAATCATAGTAGGTAGATGCTACATGTGTGCAATTGCTATCAGTTAAAAGACCAATGCTTCTTTTACTCATTAACTGAAGTTTAGAGAAAATAATGGTAGGATTTACTGAGCTTGTTTTACAAAAGCAGCAGATCATCAGATGGATAGGTATCAATCGAAGCAAACACTTCCAATAGGAGAGTACAAAACAGGAATATGTGCTTGTTTGTCTATCTATCTATTCAACTTTCTGTTTAGATATCTCAAGGAGGCATATAATAAAAACACTAAAGGAACTTAATGTAAATATCTATTTTTCCAATTCCAAAAACATACAAAGCAATTTAAAACAAGTAAATAATTAAAAATAATTTCACTGTGTGAAACAATTAGGGTCCCAAAGTTTTTCTGAAAACCATGCTTTCATTTCATAAGAATGAGAGTAACTATGATGCCAGTTAGATCTCCAAGAAGAAGAGGGTCTATAACTGAGATGTCACAGCAGAGAAGGTGGCAAAATGTGGCAAAAATCGTCAAGATATTTTGGTTAATGGAAATAATTGGCATGTTGCTCAACTTTACTGTTAATTATACTGAGGATGAGCCATTCACAGCATGCATAGGACTTAAGCAAGGAGAGGACAGTAGGCCTGATAACAGTTCTGAAGGACTTAACCCTATGTAAACTGTTTATATTGAAGGGTAAGTTGCACTTCAGTTTCGATATAAACAGTTTTACATTAAACAATCATACAGCCAGGACTACTTGATATAATTCTAATTATTTAGGCTGCAAGATAAAGATGGGGTGGGAGTATTTCGGCCAATTTGGCAGGAAACTAAACAACAATGAAAAATATCACACCCACAAGATTAAGCAGGGGCCGCTAAGTTTTTAGTGTGCACAAGATCTAGTTTTGATGCATATGACTTAACTGTATCAAACCTATGTGGAAAAATAATATTTTGAGAACAAGGATTATAAGAAATAGAACGAGTTCAATTCAAAATGACCAAAGACTCATTATGAAAATATAGATAACATTCAAAACATGGATATTTCCAATAGTTACGGCAAGACTTGACTTCGAAAATAAAGCATTTTAAAAATTATTTTGCCAATTAATTTTAGATTGTTGTTTTTTCTAAAGGTTATACATTTGGTATTAGCTATTTTTCAGGTAGATCTCTAAACCATCTGGTGCTTATCAACATCAAAGGCTAAACCCTATTCCAGATAATCCAACGGACCAATTTTCAAGGAAAGCAACCGTGTAAACATATACATCTGCCAGATCCTTGCCTTCATGATTTCAGCTGCTTTACATTTTGAGTACAGATGAAAAACTAATTGTTCAGGCCAAGTACCTGAAATGACAGCTAGGGTAAATAGTAGCTTTGTCAACCTTCACCAGAGGTCTAAATAAAAGTCAATACTTACTGGTTGTGTTGTCGTAAAAATAAACTGATTCCTTCTTGGTACCATCTACGCCGAGGAAAGCCTTGTAATTATTATCTTCATACCAGTTGAGAGAGAGTATTCTAGATCCACCACCCTCTGGGTAACCACAGAGAAGATCGGATAATGTACCCATCAACTGTCGTCGGGATGTTGACTCTCCAGCTTGTAGGAGTGGTTGCAGAGTTGTTAATAGGTCTTGAACACTGGGCCTGTGCACCAGCTGTAGTGAAACAAAACACCTAAAAGTTAAAGACAACGGTGTGCAGAAATTGACCTGTCACTAGACCAAATGAGACAAGTGCCTGCGATTCTTCCTCTTGAGCCGCCACCCATCCATTCCCTTCTGCTGAAGGTTAGAGATCTCATGCACACAACCTTTTCTGGTCCTCCTAAACTAGCTTGTTGTTTCAAGGTATAGTAGAAGACATTTTCCTGTTACTGAAGCATAATTGCTCCAGTTTACTTCTGCATGTGAATTAAGAAGAAGACACCTTCTAAGTTTGCCAGGTCATGACTATCTCAATTTTTAAGATTTAAGAGCCAAAACATAAAATAGTCCCTTGTGATGTCACAGGAAGCAGGTGGTGTTGATGTCGTTAAGCTTGATGCATTAAGTGTTAATTACAGCTTCACATTCATCTCTCATTCAAATTTAAATCAAACAAATAAACAAATGGGGGATATGACCACCTTGTGGTTTTGGGGTAACAGATTTTTTAAAGAAAGTATGAAGCTCTACCAAACATGAAATCTTGGGTTTTATATACTTGCACTATCTTCATTCACTAGTAATGACTTTTTGTAATGTCTTGCACTATCTTCACTCACTAGTAATGACACTAGTAATGACACTCACTAGTTCTTACCTTTTGCACTGCTTGAGACAAATTGGAAAGTATTCGCCCCCATGAATGTAGATCCACACCTTGTGTATTACTGTCTAAAAGAGTGGGAAGCTGTAAAGGGAGAAGAGTGAGAATTGATGAGACATGATTAGAATCTACCGAAGCAAGTCAAGATCCAAGAATTAGATTACAATAGGTGTTGGAGGAAAATTCTGAGAGTGCCTTGGACCGCAAGAAGATCCAACCAGTCCATACTTCAGGATATAAAGCCCGACTGCTCATTGGAAAGAAGGATATTAGAGGGAAAGATGAAGTACTCTAGCCACATCATGAGAAGACAGGAAAGCTTAGAGAAGACAATGATGTTTGGGAAAATGGAAGAAAAAAGGAAGAGGGGCCAACCAAGGACAAGATGGATGGATGGTATCCCCGAAGTGACTGGCTTGACTTTGAAGGAACTGGGGGAGGTGACGGCCGACAGGGAGCTCTGGCGTGGGCTGGTCCATAAAGTCACGAAGAGTCGGAAGCGCGTGAACTAATAAACAACAACAAAAGGCATCCAAACCATATTTTCCCAAACTGCACGGCCATGGATGCAACAGTTGAAGGCAGATCTAAAAGGAGATGTTGGACCAATGATGGGATTCTAGCTCCTCTGAACAGGGAGAGTTCAGAATTTGTAACAGTCTTTTGTTTTAAAGTTATTGAGTCTGTACAGTGCAAGTTATCTGAATACTATCAGGAAGGTCTGAAGTCAAGAAGTGAGAGAATGTGGTATCTTAGGGATAAAACACCTTGAGCATCCATTCAAGACATTCTTACAGGTTAGTCCTATTGTCTGATCCAAGGACACACAATCTTTTTGACTGTCAGGTGTGAAGGTGCCTTAGAGGTGTGATGTTTGCTTGGAAAGGCACCGACAGCTTTTCCTCCTCGTCTGTCTCCAGTCCCTATACAGATCTGTCTATTATCCCTGTCAGTAATAACATGGAAAATCAATTTTTAGGAACAGGAACGTGGGTAGATAGGGGTATGGTAGTGGCAAAGCTCCAGCGGGCACCCTTAAAGCCTTAGAGCAGCGCTTCCCAACTTTTGGTCCTCCAGGTGTTTTTGGACATCAGCTCCCGCAATTCCTAACAGCTATTAAGCCCTTATTTTTAAGGTAAAACATAAAATGAAATACACAGTGTGACTTGAGAAACAGGAAGTAGCCCTTGGGCTTGGTGCTTGGGAAAATTCCAGTCTACAAAGTAACTTTTTGACACTCTTATAAGACTTAGGACTTTATCACATGGGCAAAATTGCCCGTTCTAGGACAGTTTGACTTCAATTCAGGCACAGAGTCACTGGATTCCATGACATGATGTTGATCTACTTCTGGCGGGGCTCTGTGCCTAAAGTGAAGTTGAACTGTCGCAAGAAGCAGTGCCAGCAGCATGGGAGGCATCCTGTGTTGCATAGAGAAGAATGGGGGAAGCCAGGAGGCACTACTTCTCCCCGTGGGACGAGGTGAGGTGCAATGTAGGTGATGCAGGGCACAGGGCATCGGGTCCCCCATACTGGATTTGCCCCAATCCATGGTGAGCACCCCCCCCCCCTGGTATCAGCAACAATTGTGACCTCAATGTGTTGAGGTCCTTTGTCATACTACACAACAGATCGACTAGACTCAATGGGGCCCTATCTATCTACAAAATTTCTCCCCAAATAGTACTCATGACTAGCATTCTTCACTGATTTCAAGGAGATTAAGAGTGACTGTGTTTGGATCCATTCCAATGACTCAATGAGCTAATTTGAGATTAGAAAGTGGACCTCCGTGTCTTAATCTAAAACTTTAACCATTACACACAATACAATATATAATAGGACCACTCTGGATCAGGTTCTTTCAAGATTTCTGTCTATCAGCAGTGGCCCAACCATTTGGCCATTAAACACTATCTAACGGACTCCGGGTAAGAACATGTGCAAAGACACATAGGAAGCAAAGTCCTTTCCACAATCAATTTCCAACTTCATAGTTGTCTTTTAAATATAGTGCAAGCGTCAACAACTTTTCTTTTTCCCTGGCAAAGGCCACATCCTCTCAATGCAGTTCAATCTGCATTATACGGCAGGTCCTTGGGCCTGAGACCAAGGACCACTCAACATAACTCAGAAGGCTGCAAGTGCTCCACACTTCATAAAATGTGCACCAGCCATTGCTCAGTGTGAAAACTGTGGCCTGGAGCGACGCAGATCATGATTTTGTGGAATCTGGAAACCAATACTTTTCTTTCTGAAATGTACAAGTTTCACTGGAATGTGGGAGTGCTGTGTCTGTTCTCCAACGTAAGGGTGTGGGAAGCATCTAATCCAAACATGAAGATGATCCACCCACTCCCTCAACCCTGCAGGTATCATTCTTCTGGCTAGCTGAAATTATTTCAAAATGCATCATTCCATGGCATCACACATACCATAGATTACAGGGGAGGCCTCTCGTATTCATATGCTGTGTGTCACTTTATGAGAAAGTCCAGTGAAACCAGTAAACTGAGAGATGAATGATTTTACAGGGCAAATGAAGAATTTTAAGAATCCACCTAATCCATATTGCTCTCTGTTGTCTACCATACTCCCTCAACCTCCCACAAGTTTGGATTACTTAAAATATTCAACCATCCCTAGGAATCCAACAGAGGAATTCATTTTATATGACCTTCTATTACACCTTGATATTTAAAATTTCAACAGAGGTTGTTATTAGGTAGAAAAGGAGCAAGAGCTTGCATACCATATAAACTCTCATCCAAGTCAATCTTTTGTATTAACCAAAGGCAGGTTTGGAGCCAAAATTATGGATTTTGATAGGATCTGTGGACAAATCGGGGGCCATTCCACAGAGAGGGGAAAGAAGCAATGTCACCTCAGGGGATCAGCCAGCCATCTTCCCATCCAGGGTTTCAAAAAGGCCAGAAACAGCACCATAGCAGAGAGCATAGAGCAGGGGTGGGTAATTACCGGCCCTCCAGGTGTTCTGGACTTCAACTCCCAGAAATCATAGCCAGTTTACCAGCTGTTAGGATTTCTGGGAGTTGAAGTCCAAAACACCTGGAGGGCTGGCAATTGCCCACCCCTGGCAGAGAGGTGGGCAATTATTTTTTCCAAGGGGCCACACGAGGGCCAAAAAATATTATGGACGGCCGCACATAAAGGATGAACTACATTCAAATCTACATTATTTATTTATTTATTTACTATATTTACTATATATTACACATCATTAATATTAACATATTAATATATCAAGAAATATTCATATATTATTAGCATTAATATCATAATTATATTATCTATTATATAAATGGGTTCACGTCATGTGATGTATACCTCAAACAAAAAAACCATACAACTCAGAAACACAATACTTGCCAACAGAAATAGGCCTCAAGCAAGGTACGTTTGTAGCAAAGAAACTTTCCCCCCAAAACCTAAAAGGCCCCCAAAACAACGAATTAAAAAAAACTACATTTACCAGCATCCTCCGGGGCAGCCAAAGACTCACCCAGCCTCTACATTCTGAACAACATGATTGGCTGCCAATAAGGGCGGATTTGCATAACTGGCCAGCCAACATGAAAATTCCGATCCATAATAAACTGCCAAAACAGAATAAGGAAAAGGCCTGAGCCAATCCCCAACACAAACACCCAAATCACTTCCAACCGAAAATTTACACCCCAAAAAAAACAGACAGACCATTGCCCAGTAAGGCTTCATTAACTAGATTTCCCTAACTAGCCCTCACTTACTGGGAAGCTGTTTACGCTCTAAATTGACAGTAAGACTTCATTAACTTGATTTCCCTAACTAGCCCTCACTTACTGGGAAGCTGTTTACGCTCTGAATTGACAGTAAGACTTCATTAACTTGATTCTCCCGACTAGGCCTCAGCTCATTGGACATTGTGTATGGCCTGAATTGACAGTAAGGCTTCATTAACTTGCTGTTCCTAACTAGGCCTCAGCTCATGGGACATTGTGTATGGCCTGAATTTACAGTAACCTACCTTGGCACACAGAGCCCCGACCATGCATGATGGGACTTGAAGTACCACCATGGAAAACGGGATTTGTAGTACTTCAAAACCCATCATTCCCCACAGACCACTGTGGCCCAGAACCAAGACCAATAAAGACCCAACTTGGCACACCATGCCCCCCATGACCCACACTCCATCCAACTGCAGTTTAGAGGAGGGCACACCGTGGATGATTGAACTTTCTCGCATCTCCTAAAAAGGGCACAGCAACGCGTGCCGGGTACAGCTAGTAGTATATATATAGACACATAATATATTGAAATTATAATATAACATTATTATATTATATTATTTATTATATTATTATTATAAAATTATTATAAAATAATAATAAAAACCACTAAAATTAAATTAAATTCAAGAAGACAAGGTTCGAACCAAGATGAAGGCTGACATCCTCAACAGAGGAAGGATCCCAAGATGGAATGGCCCAATGGCCGCAGCCCAGAGGATGGCAAAGCGGACCCAGCCACCGCCAGAGCAGAGCAGAGCAGAGCAGCAGGCGATCGGAGGATGCAGGCCTCCGCCCGCTCTCTCCCCCAGCCGTTCCCCAGCTGATTGCCCTGCTATGGAGTGTCTGCCATCCCCGGGTCTGCAGGGGGAGCAGTCAGCGATCTGAGGCGGCTTATTCGACCTGGCGACCCAGAAGACGATCAAGTCTTCCGGGTCGGCAGGGCGATCAGCCCCCGCAGGGGGCATTGACCTTGAGTTTTGGAGTTGTAGTTCACCTACATCTAGAGATCGGGAGGAAGGCTTTTGGTGGGAGGATTCGCCGTCTGTTTCCAAAAAGAAAGAGAAGGGCAGGCGGAGAGATGTTCACCCTTCCCTGCCAAAGGGCTTCCTGAGCTCATGAGAAATATGTGTTTTCTGATGGTCTTTGGCGATCCCTCTAAAAAAAAAACCCTGGCGACCCACCCGGGGGTTCCAACCCCCAGGTTGAGAAACACTGCTGTAGACAATCATTTCATAACAAGCCCAACTGGTTCGCAACTTTGGTCTGAAGTGCCATCAGTACGCTGATGACACCCAGATGGTGCTGAGAATGGATGGCAGGCCTGATACCGTACTCGATTGTTTCCATCAATGCCTAGAAGCCGTGACTGGATGGCTGCGTGTCAGCCGGTTGAAGGTGAATCCGTCGAAGACGGAGATCCTATGGCTGGGTCGCCCTGGGTTGGATGGATGCCGGCTGCCTACCCTGGACGGCGAGCTCTAAGAAGCCTGGGGTCCAATTGGACCTGCTGCTATCAATGGAGATGCAAATCTCCACCGTATGGAGGACCGTGTTTTTCCATCTACGACAGGCTAGGCAGCTGGCTCCCTACCTGCCCAGGAGCGACCTGGCTATGGTGATCCAGGCAACGGTCATCTCGAGACTGGACTACTGTAATGCCCTCTACATTGGCCTTCCTTTGTCATCAATCTGGAAACTCAAGCTAGTGCAGAATGCTGCTGGATTGCTGGTGGGAGCAGCTGCATGAGAGCACATTACGCCCATTCTGCAGCAACTGCACTGGCCACCAATAGAGTACCGGATTGTTTTCAAGGTGTTGGTGTCAACCTTTAAGGCCTTGTATGGTCTAGGGCCGGTGTATCTGAGGGTCCGCCTTACCCCATATGTTCCTCCGAGATCACTACGCTCGGAAGAGCAAAATCTCTTAGTAGTTTTATCTATTCATTCCTGCCGTCTGTCTACAACCAGATCAAGAGCCTTTTCCGTAGCGGCCCCATCGCTATGGAACTCAATGCCGGGTGAAGTCCGTGCCATTAAGGAACTGGCCCCGTTTCAGAGAGCCTGTAAAACGACCCTTTTCAGGCAGGCCTTTAATCTAAATGGCTCCTGAGAAAGTTTCCCAAATCCTTGAGTCCTATGTAGATTGTTGTTTTTATGCTCTGTTTTATATTGTTGCTGTTATTAAATTGGAATGTTGCTGTTTTACTAATTGATTTTATGTAAACCGCCCTGAGCCTGCTGGAAGGAGCCGTATATAAAAATGAACAATAAATAAATAAATAAATAAAGAAAAAGAAAGAAAGAAAGAAAGAAAGGCTCTGATGAAATCCGTCTCTCTGCTTAATCAACAGGAAGGAAGGGAACCAAAGCCAGAGTTATTTTAGTGTGACCATAAAGGGCCTGTTAAAAATTGATTTCCTGCCAGACTATTGCAATTTTTCAGTTCATCAGTGTGGGGTGGATTGGCGTAAGCTCTCACCCCCAAATTTCTCTCTCGCCTCTTCTCCCCCAGGCAGGTGTCATACAGTTAAGTGTTTCAATCCTGGGGCAGAATTGTAAAATGGAGCAACCTTAAAATCAGATTACTGATTGAAAGGTTTCTAGTGGAGCTAACTATCCTGCTAAAAGCTTCATTCCAACCAGACAGGAGGCTGACATGAAAGCACAAAAAAAAACACTTCAGCACACAAGCCACTCACAGGTTGTCAGAAGTCTAACAAAGGGACAGTTTTGTGGAAAACACACCTGGCATTTATTTATAACCTGTCATGTACAGTGAGCAGAAACATCAGCAACACAAGCAGCTCCAGGATATCGTTGATACTTTCCCTGAATGTCTAAGAAAGGAGGGATTGTGAGACTAGTATGCTAAGACAGTGTTTCCCAACCAGTGTGCCGTGGCACACTAGTGTGCCATGAGCGATCATCAGGTGTGCCGTGGGAAATTGGCACTCTTCCCCCTCCTAGCAGCTCTTTCTCCCTATTTCCCTCCCCAAAGATCCTCCCCGAGGCAAAGGAAGGGCTCCGCCGAATGCCAGGGCCAGGCCCGCCTTGAGGAAACCTTCAGGAGCCTCGACTCAACATGGCTCCAGCTCCCGCTCAGGGCTGCTTCAGCCTCCCGATACGTTTCATAGATCTGTGTGGCCTCTTTCGCTGCCTCCCTCCTCCCTCCGCAAAAGCAGAGCACTGGGCGGAAGTGATTGAGTTGGTGTTTTCGCGTTCGCTTGGATTTCTCGTGAGAACAAAGCCGAAAGCTCCACGTCGGTGAATTGGGCAGTGAGCAAACCTGGGAGCATTGGGAGGCTGAAGCATTCACAGGTTTCCAAGAAACAAATTGAGCCTCTCCGCTTGGAAAGGTTTTTTTTTTTACTATTTTACTGGCTTTTTTGAGAGCCCCCCCCCCCAAGGGACTGTTTATAACAGCTTCATGAGATCCATAGTTAACTGGAAGCAAGTTTCACTCAGGGTGAAATTTCGCAAGGGTCTGGAGAACAAGCCCTATGAGGAGCGGCTTGAAGAGCTGGGCATGTTTAGCCTGAAGAAGAGAAGGCTGAGAGAAGACATGATAGCCATGTATAAGTATGTGAGAGGATGTCATATATAAGTTGTGTTCATTGAAACAGGCCCAGGTTTCACACTGAGTGTATAAATACATTTAAAAACATATTAACTATATGTATTACTGTGTTAGAGTGTCATTTTGGTTGGTGGTGTGCCCCAGGAGTTTGTAAATGTAAAATATGTGCCGCGGCTCAAAAAAGATTGAAAAACACTGTGCTAAGAGAAGCTTCTTGAGAAGTTGAAAAAACTTAATATGGAGCAAAATGTGGGGCCAGGGAATATAAAAACGAATGAAAGCACACCAAACATCTGTTCTGGACCTTTTGATCTGCTCCGCTCTCCTTCTGCCTGTGCCTGCACATTCCCAGCCCTTTTCCGTCCCTGGTACCACTATGCTGAACCCTTCTGAGGAAATCTAAAGAATGTGCTGACTCCGAGAATTACACATACACCGTTTCCTACTCCATTTCCTTGCCAGACAAAACTCTACTATTCTCTCTCTGGATGTGTTGTTTCACAACCCGGGGCTGTTTAACTCACTCCCAAAGCCTTCCCCTTTTACGCCTGTGTCACTGACAAAGAATTCTTGTAAACCCTGTCCAAGGAAAAGACCTGGTGTGAATTTCCAATAAATGGCTTCCTACCCCTTCCGGACATTTGAACTTCCATCTGACTTTTCCACATCAATTCCTTAGTTCCTTTCTGCACAGACAACAAAGTCCTGCTGTGGGATACTGATGAAGGACATTAGGACCCACAAAAGCACATTGGTTAGTCTTTAAAGATGCCAAATGACTCTTTTCCTAACTCCAGGGTCACAACTGTGGCCTTGCTCTCTTCCTCCTCTGACTTCAGAATTTTCAGAAAGCAACACGCTTTCTTCTGAAACCTTTTGGAGGGAAAAATCCCTTTATCTCCATGATTTTGTTTAAACTATTTCACCCACCAAACTTCATTAGAATAGAAATAAATATTGTCATCTATAGCAAATGTACTAAAACAGGAAATGGGAGCTACACATGACAGCTGACATAACTGGCCTTCACTGCTATTATTATTATTATTGTTATTAAACTTTATTTATACCTTGCCACCATCTCCCCTCAGGGACTCGCCGAGCCCAACAAATACAAAAAACAAATAAAATACATACAGCAAATAATAATTAAAATTGAAATTAAAAGGAATTAAAATAAAATGCAGCAAGACAAAGAATAGAATAGAATACAAAACAGTAAAAGAAAATTAACAAAGTGGGATATAACACCAGGTATGAAGTAAATAAAATTAGGGACAAGGAGTTAAACAAGTGCACTGATAAAACAAAGAATATAGGACGAGATAGGATAGCCTAAGCCAGTGTTTTTCAACCTTTTTTGAGCCGCGGCACATTTTTTACATTTACAAAATCCTGGGGCACACCACCAACCAAAATGACACAAAATGACACTCTAACACAGTAAGTAGTAGGAAAGAGGAAGGGTGTCCTCAAAGCAGCCCAAAAGAAAGGGGATATCCAAACTCGATTCTACGTAAATCTTTAAATAAGATTCGCAAAATCCCTAGACAAAACCTGTTTCACCACCACCCCAAAACACCCTGTGAACGTATCATTTGGCCCTTGACTTTCACCCCTCACTCCCATTGTATTTCTAAAATTGTTCGAAAATACTGGCCCATTGTGAGCTCTATTCCAGGATTGGAAAATCCTCCTATGATAGCCAATAAAAGAACATCTAATCTTAAACAATTATTAATTCATGCTGATCACAGAATCCCCCAACATACATTAAAAGGTAAAACCCACACTCAACCGTGCTACCACTGCACCATATGCAAACACATTTCTACTCAGGAAACAATTACCGACCTGGAGGGAAAACATACCTTTAAATTGCGTACAGGAGCCACATGTGGCAGTAGAAATATTATTTATTGTTTAATTTGCCCATGTCTAAGATATTATGTTGGAGAAAGTGGGCGTGATTTGCGTACAAGGGCGCAAGAACACTGATCGAGATTTAAAACACGCAATGAATCTTCTCCGCTGTATACCCATTTTAAACAGCATCACAATTTCGATGACTTTAAAATTTTAGTACTAGAAATAATTTCACCATGACCATATCAGGATCAAAAACAACTATTACATCAAAGAGAAGTATTCTGGATTCATTCCCTAAAAAGCGAGTTACCTCTAGGCCACAATGATTGCCTATCAATCAGTGAGATTTTGGAGTAGGTTTCACCTGGAGCGAAGCCGGAGTGTATGTAACCGAGACCTCCGGTGTTATGTGTTGTCCGTTGACTACATTGTGAAGCAGTGGCTGCGTCCACTCAGAAATATATTTACGTTGATTTAAATGGATTGGTATGTATAAAACTTTAAGCCTTTTTATAAGGGTTGTCCTGTTTAACTGGTGGGCTAAATCTGAATTGCAAAATGTTGATATATGTATTATTTTATTTTAACTCATAGATGATCGGACCAGTGGAATTATAAACAAATGTTATTCTTTGGGGTCCCGATGAAGCCAGGTCCCCCTGGCGAAACGGCAAGGCCTTTAGATACATAGTCCGTCGACCCTCCAAGCCTCATAATCCGGATTACAAATATTATGAGATTGTGAAGGAATATAAATATTGAGTTTGACTCCGGAATAGAGGGCTTTGTGATATATTATTTTGAACAATTATCTACAAGAATTCCACATCCCCATTTGGGAAGATATATGATTTTTACGATCAAGTGATCTCTAAATGAATGCCAAATAAATTACTTTGATACAGATATTGAATACTCTTTCGTGCTGTAGCAACCCGCGTTCCAGTTTGAACTTTACTTTTGGGCTACTCTAACACAGTAATACATATAGTTAATATGTTTTAAAATGTATTTATACACTCAGTGTGAAATCTGGGCCTGTTTCGATGAACACACCATAGATATGACTTCCTCTCACATATGGCTATCATGGCTATCATGTCTTCTCTCAGCCTTCTCTTCTTCAGGCTAAACATGCCCAGCTCTTCAAGCCGCTCCTCATAGAGCTTGTTCTCCAGACCTTTGTAAATTTCACCCTGAGTGAAACTTGCTTCCAGTTAATGTCATGAAGTTGTTATAAACAGTTCCTTGGGGGGGGGGAGGCAACTCTAGAAAAATCCAGTAAAATAGTAAAAAAACAAACATTTCCAAGCGGAGAGGCTCAATTTGTTTCTTGGAAACCTGTGAGGGGGCTGCTAGGAGGGGGAGAGTGCCAATTTCCCACGGCACACCTGATGATTGCTCATGGCACACTGGTTGGGAAACACTGATCTATAGCAAATGTACTAAAACAGGAAATAATGGGAGCTACAAATGACAGCTGACATAATTGGCCTTCACTGCAATTATTATTATTATTATTAAACTTTATTTATACCTCACCACCATCTCCCCTCAGGGACTCACCAAGCCCAACAAATACAATAAACAAATAAAATACATACAGCAAATAATAATTAAAATTGAAATAAAAAGAAATTAAAATAAAATGCAGCAAGACAAATGATAGAATACAAAACAGTAAAAGAAAATCAACACAGTGGGATATAACACCAGGTATGAAGTAAATAAAATTAGGGACAAGGAGTTAAACGAAAGGGCTGGGCCAGGTGCACGGATAAAACAGGGGATATAGGGCAAGATAGGATAGCCTAAGCGATTTATCTGGTAGGAGATACCCCGGGGGTGGGGGGGGGAGAGAGCTATGGGGTTTAATTACTTGCTAAGAATAAGGTGAGGTGCAGCAAGAGGACCATCATGGGGATTGCTGTTCATTCACCAAAGGCAAGATGGAACAGCCAGGTTTTCAAACCAACAAGGTGAGGGCTAGCCTAATCTCCCCAGGAAATGACTTCAAAAGCTGGGGGCCACCACCGAGAAGGCTCTCTCTCTCTTCCCCACAAGCCGCATTTGCAACAGGGGTGGAAGTGAGAGCCTCCCCAGAAGATGGAAGGGGTTGTGCAGGTTCGTAGGAGTTGTGGTCGTGAAGGTAGGCAGGTCCCAAACGGTTCAGGGCTTTGAAGGTGATAACCTGCACCTTGAATTGGGACTTGGAAAATGAAAGGCAGCCAGCGAAGCTCCTTAAACAGGGGCGTAGACTGCTCCCTGTAATTTGCACCAGTTATCAATCTGGCTGCTGAGCATTGAACCAATTGAAGTTTCCGGGCTGTCTTCAAGGGCAACCACACGTAGAGTGTGTTGAAATAGGCCAATCTAGAGGTAACTAAAGCATGGACCACTGTGGCCAAATCTGGCGCACAAGTTTTAGCTGCAATGCTAGATTTTTTTTTCTCCTTCAGCAAACTTTGGATTTCCTCAGCTTGCTTTTTTGTTTATATAGGGATTCACATTTGGATACTTTAGCCTGCTGTTTACAGTAATTTCTCTGTCTATTCAAGCACACAGACAGAGACACATAACTCTAGATATATGAGAAAGTGCTGTGAATTTATCCTGTCTAATCAAGCATCGCAGTGTCCTTAGATCTGTTGACCAAAACACATGGAGATGTGAATCCATTTTTTAAAAATTTATTTCACTTGTATACTGTTTTTCTCACCCCGGGAGCGGGGGAATTCAAAGTGGTTTCCAACATATTTATGACAAAATGTAATGCCTCACATACATATAAAACCTAACATATAGCAACAATAACATATAATTACTACTTGTTAAGCCAGTGTTTCCCAACCTTTTTTGAGCCGCGGCACACTTTTTACATTTGCAAAATCCTGGGGCACACCACCAACCAAAATGACACAAAATGACACTCTGACACAGTAATACATCTAGTTAATATGTTTCTAAATGTATTTATACACTCAGTGTGAAACCTGGGCCTATTTCGATGAACACAACATAGATATCCTGGCAGGAATGGCAGAAAGACACAAACTTCCCTCACAGAACTCCCATAACCAAGAGAAAATGCTATAAGAGTTTGGTGGGCATTGACCTTGAGTTTTGGAGTTGTCGTTCACCTATATCCAGAGAGCACTGTGGATTCAAACAATGTTGGATCAGGACCAAACTTGGCATGAATACTCAATATGCCCAAATATGAAGGCAGATGGAGTTCAGGGGAAATAGACCTTGACATTTGGGAGTTGTAGTTGCTGGGATTTGTAGTTCCCCTACAATCAAAGACCATTCTGAACCGCACCCATGATAGAACTGGGCCAAACTTCCGACACAGAACCCCCAGGAGGCAAGAGGGGGTCTCTACTTGGGGAAAGGGGGGCAGGCCTTCCCAATGCATGGAGAGGGAGAGACCAAGTAGATAACGGGTGGGGAGGGGGCCGTAATCAAGGTAGGTTTCTTAGGGTTTTTATACTTCAACACACTAGATTCTCCCCCCTCCCCTTGGAGGTTCCAATTTCCCACGGCACACCTGATGATCACTCACGGCACACTAGTGTGCCCCGGCACACGGGTTGGGAAACACTGTGTTAAGCAATTGACTAGAATTAGCCGATCTCCACAGGACAAAAGTCAGTTTGCCTTTTTTCAAATTAAAAAGGATTTCTCAGACGGACAGCGCTCTGCAGAATCATCACTGTTTCAATATGGGTCACACGTCATTTCCAAAACATACCGCCAGCTGCAATAAATCTTGCCAACCGAAAGGTTGACAGTTCGAAGCCTGGACCAGAGTGAGCTTCTGGCCTTTAGTCCAGCTTCTGCCTACCTAGCAGTTTCGAAAATAGCAATGTGGGTAGATAAATAGATACCACTTAAGCGGGGAGGTATTTAAGGCACCCATAAGGAAATGCCAGAAAAAATGCCGGTGATTTGATCAAGGAGGAAGTTTACAAACACAGGAAAAAGTGCAGCGACAGCACCCCGCCATGGCTGGAACTGAACACAGCCTCCAAGATGCCAAAGGTAGGAAAGCCTACACACACACACATACATTCACACACACACACACACACACACAGAGTTGCCTGTCTTGTCAGTGTATAATGTTTGCCGTATATGTGTTCTGAGATCCACTCGGATTCCCCTTTGAGGTGAGAAGGGTGGAATATAAATACAATAAATAAATAAATATTTAGCAGCACATCCTTTGCTAGAGAGTAGAATATTAAGTACGGATCAAACTTATCAAAATGTATCAAATCACTTTAGTGCAGGGCTTAGAAAATAGCATTTTACAGCAGAATAATGCATAGCCTCAACACTTTTTTTCAATTTCTGAAAAAAATGTTCAGATGGATTTGGTACCTTTTGGAAAAAAAAACTCCACAAACGTGTTTCCTATAATCCCCAACTGTTAGCTGGGTGCATGGATTGTAATCCAACATACCTGGGAACCGCCAAGATTGGGAATCCTCGCCCAGCAAAAGTATTCTTCAACACTTAATTAAACAATAACATCAATAAAAATCTCGCATATTTTGGTCGGTAGTACTCACCAACTGGAAAAGCTTAAAGAAGTCTGCATTTGCATACAGAGAGTCTTCAACCTTCTGCAAGTCCTCCTGGGAAAGGGCACACATTGCACGATGCACAGCTTGAAAGCCACTTGAACTCTTGAAGATAATAAAACGATTCAACAGGGTCTTGCTGCAGGCAATACCTTTCAAAGTCAAGTCTGGCACTCCAAAGGCAAACTGGAATCAAAGACAAATCATACTATTTTTTATTTTTAAAATCACATATTTTAAAAATAATGATCACATATAATTCAGTAACAAGAAGGACAACTTAATTTAATTTAGAATTGGCAATAATGTACTGTATTTTCCAGCATATAAAATGACTGGGCATACAAAACGATCCCAGTATCTACGGATACTGTTTCCATCTGCGGTGCTCCTGTTGCTCCCGGCGCTGTGTCCAGATCTCATCGGGGACGCCGCGAGATTTCGGCTTCCAGGCCACGCCCCCGGCCCTGAAGAAGCCCCTACGGGGGTGAAACGAAGCCGTGCGGGACCCTTTCGTTGGCCTCTTGACGTCCTCCCTTTCATTCATGAGATTTATATTTCTCTATATCATTTTGGACACTTTGAACGTGTTGGGAGGCGTCCGGGACTGTGCCTGAGCCTTCTCCACCCTTCTCTTCGGAGCCTGGGCGTCCTAGCTCACTTTCACGTGAGCCCAGCCACCGCCCTTATTGTATTGAGACTATTATGACTTTGATGTTAAAATGTACTCCATTATATGATGCTTCTATGATTTATTTGTGCTTTGATGACCAGATGATACATGTACTGTGATTTATATATGTTATGGTGATTGTACATTTCTTATTACACATGTATCATTACTGATAGATGCATTTGCTTACTAATATACTTGCATATCCACTAGAGCAGACTGCTATATTGTCTTGATTATATATATACACTCATAGTGGAATTCATTGCATTGTTTAGCGTTTGCGCTACTTTTTTCTTTACCTAGCATACAAAACGATCCCCCAACTTTTCCAGTTAAAATTTAGAGTTTGGGATATACTCGCCGTATAAGACTGCAACCGTATAGATTACTGCAACGCACTCTACGTGGGGCTGCCTTTGAAGACAGTTCGGAAATTACAACTAGTCCAACGGGCGGCAGCCAGATTACTAACTGGAGCTACATACAGGGAGCATACCACCCCCCTGTTGTGTCAGCTCCACTGGCTGCCTATCCACTTCCGAGCTCAATTCAAAGTGCTGGTCTTGACCTTTATAGCTCTATACGGTTCTGGCCCATCTTACTTGTCCGAACGCATCTGCCGCTGCATCCCACCTCGTAATTTAAGATCATCCGGGGAGGCCCTGCTCTCGCTCCCGCCGACTTCTCAAATGCGGCTGGTGGGGACGAGGGAGACGGCCTTCTCGGTGGTGGCTCCCCATCTGTGGAATGCGCTTCCTAGTGACATACGATCAATTCCATCCCTCCTGACATTCAGGAAAAAAGTAAAAGCCTGGCTATGGGACCAGGCGTTTGCACACTAGCACAAGGCAGCACCTTTTTTAAAACTTAAATGAATGTGTATGATATGTTGATGTAATTGTATTTTAATGTGTAATGTTTTGGGGGGGTTTATACTGTGTTTTATGTGTTTTACTGTGTTGGCATCAAATTGTGCCTTTTTGGAAGCCGCTCTGAGTCCCCCCTCGGGGGTTGAGAAGAGCGGGGTAAAATGCCGGAAATAAATAAATAAATAAATAAATAAGACTACCCCTCTTCCAACACACACCAATTTTTTTTAAAGCATCAGATTTGATTTCAATATGGTAATTTTCCTGTTACTGAGCCTCCTTCTCTGCCTCTCAGATCTGGCACATGCGCACCTGCACCACTTCACTGCAGTCTTCAGGAGTGAGATCTGAGAGGCAGAGGAGGAGGTACGGTAATAGGATACAAGGGCGGGCCAGACAGGTAAAAGAGGTGTGTTTTTCTGGGACCAGAGCCACTCTAAATCTTTTTCCAATACCCAGGTGCCCCGGACGCCTGCAGCTTGCTCTGCCCTTCACTTAAACCTTCCTGGTGAGGCGCCCCTTCACCTCACCATTGGGACCGCATTAAGTCCACGAATCCTGATGAATGAATTTTCTTCTACCGTACTTGTACAGCGTTGCCCTTAATGCTTTCATTCAGTCGCTGCATATAGCAGGGATGTGGCCACTGCCATTTTTGAGCTCCCCCCACCATATGCGGCAACCACAGATTCTCCAATCTGGATTAGAAGTTTCAGCACTCACTCTATAAGACAACTCCCGCATATAAGATGACTCCTGGTGTATAAGTCGACTTCTGGAGTATAAGACAACTCCTTATGTATAAGTCGACTCCCGTGCATAAGACGACTCCCACGTACAGTATAAAACGACCCCTGACTTTTGAGAAGATTTTCTTGGGTTAAAAAGTAGTCTTATACACCAGAAAATACGGTACATTAAACAGTTTCTTTCAAGGGATGCCACAGATGATGGGCATAATGAAAACACAGCTGAATTGGACCCAATGGTCTCTTTCGTCCAGTATCTTGCTTCTACCCAATAGAGTAGCTTTTAAGACTAAGAGGAAAAACATCCCCTTTCCCTCCCAAATCCTGGGGATAGGGGCGGGTCTGCAACTTTGATTGATTGGCAGCCCTCTGGGCCCGTAAATGCGAACCAAGAAAGTCACCTGCAAAATAAAATGCAAGGGAATGAGCTCCTGCAAACTTGTAGTGCAACAAAGGGAAAACAGAGCCCTATTGGCACTGCTGTGCCAGAACAGTGTGGCATACACACATTGTAGGGAAAAGAGTGGTAGGACCATCATCAAATATCAATGTAAGACACCACATCTGCTCAGACTCTATTCATCAGGGTTTTAATAATACCAGCAAGAAATACAGGTGTAAAGCACTCCAGTTCTACTGGAACAAAGAAAAGTGCAGAATGTGATACTGGACAAAGAATCCACTTTCCGGAGGGTATCATTTTTAGGGAAACATAAGCTTGAAAACTTTTACGCAATAGCTGCAGATTTATCAAAAGTTAAGTAATGCTTGTTCAACTGTCAGAAGTTAAAGGGGGGGGGGGGGGGGCTAAAGAGAACACTAGTGGTTCGAGGCTGGAATCTAGATTCCTAACCAATCCCTTGCTCTCATCCTCTCCCCACGATTATGATTACTTTCTATTAATGATATCATTTCCCATCATTTACTTTGTATTGTAGGAGATGCCTTTGTATTAGAGGTGTGCACTTTTCTCATTAGTCCTCATAAGTCGTATCAAATTTGTGAAATTCATACTTACGAGGGGATATCCGAAACATGGGCATGGCCCGGGCCAAAAATTTAAGAATTGAAACTTACCCAATACTTTTTGATTGCATTTTGTATATCTCGGAAGCAGGGGCGGACCTACCTAAAAAATTCCCCCCCCCCCCCAGTTGCTCCCGAGCACGAGTCACGTCCTGGAGCCCAGTGCGCATGCGCCAATCTGTACGCACGCGCACTGGCTCCAGAGCGCGCCTCTCGCTTTGGAGTCCAGTGCGCATGCGCCAATCTGTGTGCACGCGCAAAACTGCACACGCGCACTGGCTCCAAAGTGGGAGGTGCGCTCTGGAGTCAGTACGCATGCGCAGAGCTGTAGCGCCTGTAGAAGTTTCTGCGCAGCGCGGGCGGCAGAGCCGGCTGTGGAGGCCTGGCCGGTGCGGCGGCAGGGCAGTGCGGCGCAGCGCGGGCGGGGTGGAGCCAGCGCGGCGGCGCCCCTCTCAGGTGGCGACACTCCTCCCGGGTGACGTCGCCCTACGCACCTGCGTAGCCCGCCTAATGGACGAACCGGCCCTGCTCGGAAGCCTCCCAAAGTTTTATTTTCAGCGCAAGAAAGCAAAACAAAGCCAAAAGGGCTGCCTTTCCTCTTTAAATAAATTGCCTCTTGCGATTAGAAGAGGAAAGGCAGGGAGAAAGCAGAGAGTTCACTGGGAAGAACGCGCAGAACTCTGTGAAATGTAGTTTGGGAAGGCAAGGAGCCCTACGGCAGAGAATGCAAAAGGCCCTGCCTTAAACTACATTTCCCCGAATACTGCTCACATCAGAAAGCCCCAATCAGGAGAGGGGAGAGATTTGTCTCTCCTAGCAGCAGCCAGTCAGCGTTCCAATGAATGGCTGGATCTGCAAAGAGGAGGACTGACTGATACTGAATTAGTAGTAGTAGTAGTAGTAGTAGTAGTAGTAGTAGTAGTATAATAATAATAATAATACACAAGCCTGAAAAAAAATTACAGAAAATGAACACGTCAAACTACTCTGGGACTTCCGAATTCAGACTGACAGTGTTTTGGAGCACAATACTTCTGACCTCACAATTGGGGGGACAAGTATGGATTGTCGATGTTGCGATCCCAGGTGACAGCAGGATTGAAGAGAAACAACTGGAAAAGCTGACACGATACGAGGATTTAAAGATCGAACTGCAAAAACTCTGGCACAAGCAAGTAAAGGTGGTCCCAGTGTTAATCGGCACACTGGGTTTAGTACCTAAAAGACCTTGGCCTGCACAATCGACACTGACAAAATTACTACCTGTCAGCTGCAAAAGGCCACCCTACTGGGATCTGCATGCATTATTCGCTGATACATCACATAGTCCTAGACACGTGGGAAGTGTCCGTCATGTGAGCCAATACAACTGTCAGCAGAGTGATCTTCTTTGCTGTGTACTAATCTTGTTGTGTTAATAATAATAATAATAATTTTATTTATTTAAATCAGTGCTGGGCTGGGAAGAAATCAGTCAGTCAGTCAGTAAATAGATGGCTCTTGGGAGTCCCTTCCAACCAGGCCCGGATTACCCATTAGGCCAACCTAGGCCATGGCCTAGGGGCGCAAGCCAAGGGGGGCGCAGATCATGGACCAAAAAAAAATGTTGAAACAAATAAAAACGCTGGTATGGGGCAGGCGTCAGGCGATGACTCACCGGTCCGGCCTTGGCCGCAACCAATGGCTGCTCACCTTCATTTGCATAAGGATACAACTTAAGGGTGGGGAGATGCCACTGAGAGTGCTCTGCTGTTGTGCCTGTTGCGCTTCTCTCCTCAACTAAGTTTGGGGAAACCTTATCTCCTGCGCTTCAGCCGCCTTGCACTCGGTCAGGGATGGGGCAAAGAGGTGCGCTGCTGGCAGCCTTCCGCCTCTGGAGCCATTGCCTGGTTGTTCTCTGCGGGGAGAGCCCTACCAACTCTGCTACCCCAAGTAAGTCCCGCAGAAAGAGTCGAGTTGGGTAAAGCTGCCTTTACGAGGAGGAGAGGCGGCGGCTGGAGGACAAGCCCAGGAGGGGAGGGAAAGAGGAGCCCAGGGGATGAATGAAGGAGTACATGCATGCATGAATGAATGAGTGACCGCTGAGAAGGGGCTCTGCTGCCTCCCCGACTACAGTTCAGTGCAAACGGAACTCGCGCTCCTCCTTCATGCAACTTGGGGGCTGCCTGCCTGCATTGTTGAAGTCACAGTACAGCCAGTCCCCAAGTTAGGAACAAGAGAAGGTCTGTAGGTGGGCTCTGCCCTTGGGTTTGTATGTATGTAACAACCCGTATTTTAAAAAAATCCCAGCTTGGAACCATTGAAACACATGGGCTCCTTCCTTGCCATTGGTCTTCAAGGAGAGAGAGAGAGAGAGAGAGAGAGAGAGAGAGAGAGAGAGAGATCCCTGTTCAAAAGCCAGGGCTGGGCTCGGCCAATGGGAAGTGCCCCCTGCCAAGCCCCGCCCCCTTGCGGGCCTGCCCAATCAGCGCCGGGGGGCATGTCTGCGCCACTTCCGCCTTGGGTCAGTTGTTGTCCAGGCGTCGGGAGGAGGAGGAAGGAGGAGGCTTCGTTCTCCTCCTCTTCCTGGGCCCCTTCCCCCCGAGGATGCGTTTGCGGGCCACGCAGGCCGGGCTCAGCGCCGGGATCGGAGTCGCCCTCTTCCTCCACCTGATGAGTGAGAGCAGGAAGGAGGGCGGAAGCGGAAGGGGGGGGGGAAGAGAGAATACAGAAGGAAGGGGAAGTAGGAAGGAGGGGAAGAAGAGGAAGGGAAGGAAAGGAAGGAAGAACAGCAAGAGGAAAATAAGAGGAAGAGGAGAAGGAAGGGGAAGGGGATCCTCACCTGCCGGCCTGCCTTCTCTCCTTCCTTCCTTCTTTCCCCTTCCTCTCTTTCTTTCTATTCACCCTTCCTTTCACTTTTTCCCTCAATACAAAAAATCATCAGCAATACGCGTTTTGAAGATCAAAGGAGAAGATAAGGTTTTATTTTTAGTGTGGGTCTGAGTGATGTGGGGGGTGTGTGTGGTAGAGGTTGGCTTAAAGGGGGCGTAATTCCAAAGTGTGGCCTAGGGCGCAAAAAGGTGTTAATCCGGGCCTGCTTCCAACTCAACAGAAGAAACATTAACTAGTTGAGAGGTTGGATAGCCATCTGTCAGGAGAATTTCGATGGTGCCCTTCAGTGTTGTAGCCAGAGAGCGATGCGGCATGGAAGTCAGGCGGGAAGGGGAGAGGACTGCAATCCCATTTGGCCCCCATTATGTTTTTCTTCCGTCTCCAATTTTCTACAATTGTCAGCTGAGCATTTAGGAATGCAGTTTAGGCACCCAAAGAAAATAAGCCAGAGTAGTAATACGAACACGGCTAATGGAAGAGTACTACATGTACACAGTGTTCAGTGTTTCACTTTCTGTCATAACAGAAAATTGCGGGATGAAATAAATTTTAATTTGGGTGTATAGAATTTTTATACCCTTTCTTCTCTCCAAATAGTTATACCCCTGATTCTACTTTTGGTTTTTAGAAATAATTATGATTTGTAGTTCTTGTGATGTTATTTAAATATACTTTGTTGCATCAGAGTGGCGCAGAAAAAATACAGTTCAGTATCAAACTATACGAGGGCGGGTCAATAAGTCCGTGACTTTTTGAATTTCCAGCCTCTTAATTGAAGGGGCAACACTGCTCCTGTCAACAGGCATCTGTCACTTGACTCCTGTCAAAATTTGAACAAGCTGCGTCATTTAGTTTGTGTTTGACAGCCATTGACAGCAGACTACCGCATGATTTGAGGAGAAAATGGAAAAAAGTGAATTTTGTGTGCTCATTAAGCTTTTTTTTTTTTGCGGTAAAAGAACCATCACTCAAACCAAGGCTAAGCTTGATAAATACTATGGGGACTCTGCACCATCAATTTCAATGGTAAAAAAGTAGTTTACTGAATTTTGTTGTGGCTGTACAAGCACGGAAGATGTCGAATGTTCTGGACGCCCAGTTGAGGTCTCTACACCCAAAACAATTGAAAAAATTCACAATATGGTGTTGGCCGATCGGAGATTGAAAGTGCGAGAGATTGTGGAAGCCATAGACATCTCACATGGCTCAGTGGTTTCAATGTTAAATAATCACTTGAGTATGAGAAAGTTTTCCGTAAGATGGGTGCTACGTTTGCTCACAATGCAGGACAATACAAGGGTGCACACATGTGCAGTTTCCATGGCAACAATCCATGAATTGGGATACGAATTGCTCCCTCATCCGCCCTATTCTCCAGATTTAGCCCCCGAGTGACTATTTCTTGTTTCCAAACCTGAAGAAATGGCTCGGCGGAAAGAGATTTGACTCCAACGATGAAATCATCTCAGAAACAAATACCTATTTTGATGACCTCGACAAATCTTATTTTTTTTGGAAGGGATAGAAAAAATTGGAGAAACGTTGGACAAAGTGTATAGAGCTGAAAGGAGACCACGTTGAAAAATAAAATGATTTTTTATCCAAAAACTTGTGTTTCATTCAAAAAGTCACGGACTTATTGACCTGCCCTTGTACTTAAGTACTTCATAATGGAAGGGCTTCAAAATCTCCAGTCAAGGACATAAGAAAACTTTGAGTTAAGATAAAGCCATAAAAACAGGATGTACTCCTTGGTTTGCTGACATTAATCTCGACTCTGTAAGACATGTCATTTATATGCAAAACTTTCCTAAAACAGAGCCTCAATTTAGAGAATATTCCGGAAGAACGAAGGGTTAGAAAAACATTAAACTCTCCGAATAGTTTTTCTCATGTAGTTCTGGCTGCAGCCAGTCTTTCTCCAGCCCCTCCTCTGCACCTTTCTGTGAGTCAACAACAGCCCGTTATCTTTTGTCCAACCTGAAAGCAGAAGTTGAGAAACAAAATTCCAGTAATTTTATCAGTGTGCCATTGTTCAACAACCACTTTCAGGAGAAGGAACAAAATATTTCCTCTGTCAATTAACTCCTAGCTTAGATTTAGCTTTCATGTGCATGTGTCATTTCCTGCACTCCCGGGGTGCTTATGAAGTCAGCGCTTCAACAGTGTCCAGCTTGTTTTGCCAAAAATGCAAATGCATTTCTGTGACTGGTATCCTCTTTTCATTTCAGAGAAAATATTTTTGGGGGGGAGGCAGGATAGATGACTAATGGTGGCGAGGCGCCTCAAAGCATACCATTGTTATTGTTTCCCTTCCCATATAGTAGCTGTACGTTTTCTGGTAAACTACCAGCTGGAGATCATATTGATTTACTATTTCAGAATGGATGTGGTTGAATGCCCTTGGTTACTGCAGCATAACTAAAACTAAAGTTCCAAAAAGTAAACGTCAGGAAAGAGAAGTGGTGCAGTCCAGCTGTGTTCCTAAAAATTCTAATTTTCTTCGTTTGAGGAATGTACATCAGACATGTTGTCCCTTACACCAGTGTGCCGTGGCACACTAGTGTGCCGTGAGCGATCATCAGGTGTGCCGTGGAAAATTGGAACCTCCAGTACCCTTTCTTCCCCCTCCTGCTGAACACTTTTTCTTCTCCACTCGGGCTCCCTTCTTCCCAGCCTTGCTCTGCTTGCTTTGCCTCGCTTTGCTCACGTTGCTGCTTCTGAGGGAGGGGGAAGGAAGACGTGACCCGTGCGGGCGCTACTGCGCAGACTCGTCCCACGTCTTCCTCCCTCCCCTCCACAGTGCTCTCTGGATATAGGTGAACTACAACTCCAAAACTCAAGGTCAATGCCCACCAAACTCTTATAGTATTTTCTCTTGGTTATGGTAGTTCTGTGTGGGAAGTTTGATTCCATTCCATCATTGGTGGAGTTCAGAATGCTCTTTGATTGCGGGTGAACTATAACTCCCAGCTGTTGAGCAAGATCTTCGTGTGTGTCTTTCTGCCATTCCTGCCAGGATATCTATGTTGTGTTCATCGAAACAGGCCCAGGTTTCACACTGAGTGTATAAATACATTTAAAAACATATTAACTATACGTATTACTGTGTTAGAGTGTCATTTTGGTTGGTGGTGTGCCCCAGGATTTTGTAAATGTAAAAAATGTGTCGCAGCTCAAGAAAGGTTGGGAAACACTGCCTTACACCATTATATAGTGATCTGTGGACACTTTCTGAATGGCAAACACTAAATTCATGAGCTGTATGGGTTGGAAAAGATATTACACAAAATGTAGATGTCTAGCACACAGAGATGTCTTTCCATCTCCCAATCGCCCCAACTTGTTTCCACTAAATATCATGTGCTAGGAGTGTGAGAAGAGAGCTAGAACTACCGGTAATTCGCTACCAACTGAGAGCTATTACAGCTGTTGCTTTAGCTTCCTTCCTGTGGTAAAAAAGCCAGTAGTTTGAGTGTTGGAATAGGATGCTAATGATGAAAACGGTTTATGTATTGTCTGTCCTTGTTAATTGTATAATAGCATTGAATGTTTGGGGTGTATGTGCTCTGTAATCTACTCTGAGTCCCCGCGGGGAGCTAGAGTGGAATATAAACTAAAGGTGGACCCAGTGGTGATTGGCACACTGGGTGCAGTGCCTAAAGACATTGGCCTACACTTAAAAACAATCGGCGCTGACAAAATTACCATCTGTCAGCTGCAAAAGGCCACCCTACTCGGATCTGCATTATTCGCCAATACATCACACAGTCTTAGACACTTGGGAGGTGTCCGACATGTGACCAAATACAAAAGCCAGCATAGTGATCTTGTTTGCTGTGTACTAATCTTGTTATGTATCAAATACTATTAATTATTAAACTTACTAGGTAACTTTGGACAAGTTGCAATCTGTCAGCCTCTGAAGGAGGCAAAGCCGGAAAGGCCTAACAAATCTTGTCCAGATCTACCATAAGTCGGAACTGGCTTGAAGGCAGGGAATGTCCATGGGTGGCAATAGAAGGTTTGAGGTTCAGAAGTGATGGGCCCATTGCTGGATTACTCATAAGGCCAGCATAGGCCATGGCCTAGGGGCGCATACCGAGGAGGGGCGCAAATCACGGACCAAATAATAATAATAATAAACTGGTCCGCTCCCCTCTTTCCCCCTCTCATGCCCCTCCTCGCTCCTTCTCCCGGCAAAGTCTCTCGCTCTCTGGGCTGCAGCGTGGCCCTACTGGCTCCCGGGGAAGCCGTCTTCATGGCAACTCACCTGCCTCCCCCAGCGGCAAACTGTAAATTCCTGCAGCCAGAGCTAAGCGGCAGAGTCCGGGAGAGGGCGGTGGGAGGGAGGGGGAGGGGAGAAGGAGGCAACTAGGAGGAAAGAAAGAAAGTAAAGAAGGAAGAGAGGGAGGGAGGGAGAGGGGAGAGAAAGGGCGTTGCTTAGGTGGACCTCTCCCAGGTCCCCAGCATGAGACCACACCAACCCAGGCTCGCTCCTGCGCTCTCAGACCAAATTGGGGCGGCCTGCTTAGCCAAAGAAAGCCACGAGAGGGAGGGAAGGATCAAGGCCAGGGTCTGGCTCTCCTGCCTTCGGGAGCAGCCGAACAAACGCCGCACAAACCCCAACCTGAATCTTCCCTCGCTCTGCAGGAGCGCATGCCAAGCTCTCTCTCTCTCTCTCTTGCGCTCTCTCTCTCTCTCTCTCTCTCGTTCTCTCTGTCTTGCTCTCTCTGTCTCTGTCTCTCTCTCTCGCTCTCTTGATCTCTCTCCCACACTCTCTCTCTCTCTCTCTCTCTCTTGCTCTCTCTCTCTCTCGTCCACACCTTTGGAGTTGCACTGTCTTGCTCTCTCTCGCTCTCTCTCTCTCTCTCTCTCTGTCTTGCGCGCTCTCTCTCTCTCATTCTCTCTGTCTTGCTCTCTCTCTCTCTCTCTCTCTCTCTCTCGCTCTCTCTCTCGCTCTCTTGATCTCTCTCTCACTCACTCTCTTGCTCTCTCTCTCTCTTGCTCTCTCTCTCTCGTCCACACCTTTGGAGTTGCGCTGTCTTACTCTCTCTTGCTCTCTCTCTCTTGCTCTCTCTTTCTCTTGCTTTCTCTCTCTCTTGCTCTTTCTCTCTCGCACTCTCTCACTTGCTCTCTCTCTCTCTTGCTCTCTTTCTCTCTCTCTCTCTCTCTCTCTCTCTCTCTCGTGCGCACCTTTGGAGCGAGTTTGCACCCACTGCACTCTCCCCAAGCCTCCCGAGGAGACCTTCAGAGCACATCGGAGCTTTCCAGCCAGAGGGATTGTGGACCTTGGAGGTGGTGGGATGGTGCCTACTCGCATTTCTCTTCTGCTCCGGAGGCACCATGGCGAAAGCCAGCCAAGTGTGGGTCTGAGTGGTGTGTGTGTTTTAGAGGTTGGCTTAAAGGGGACGTAAATCCAAAGTGTGGCCTAGGGCGCAAAAAGGTGTTAATCCGGGCTTGGATGGGCCCTGTCCAGGGCAGGCTCTTGAGTGCTCACTTGCAACTAACAAGGAAAGGAAAGCAGGCCTTTCTTGCACACCAATGAAAACCCTAGCTTAACCCTGATAATCACATCAGAAAGTGGCAGCATTTGCAGTCCTGCGTCAGCAGCCAGAGGGCTGCTTTGATAAGGGAGCGGGATATGGGTCGATCTATACTTGGCATGTTGATACTCTATTCAGAGCAAGGTTTTTTTTCTTCCTGCTAACAGATTGTGCTTGAAGCTTGTCAGGGCATGTAAGAAATCAGTTACTGTGTATGTGTTAACTGTAAAATGCAAGGCACAAAGTTGATTGGTTGGGCCACACCCAGGGAGCTAGCTGAGCCTGGGAATTTTGGTAACAGTTTCATATCCAGGCTTGGACTATGCAAGTGCTTGCAGAGAGAGAGGGAGACAGTTCTTACTTTATGAGCTGCTGGAAGGAGATTCTCCACATGGACACCAAAAGACCATTTATATCTCTCTAAAACAGGGGTGGGCAATTATTTTTTCCAAGGGGCCACATGAGAGCCAAAAAATATTATGGAGGGCCGCACCTAAAGGCTGAACTACATTCTACATAATATCAACTGAATTTCTTTAATAATAATAAAAAGGCACTACATTGCGTTTTTGATATATTAATAAGACTGATAAGAGTATATGTTATGAGCAATGAGCAATGTCATAGGAAAAATGAGATTTATTCACTAAAATTTTACGAAACAATGGTTAACAAAATGTGAACATTTGTATCATCTGTGATTCATTATATCAGGGGTCAGGAACCTTTTTGACTCAGAGTCATAAAAGCAAAATATTTGGAAATTTATTTCAGTGAGGGCCATATAATATATTTTAAGACTGAATTCAACTAAATGTGAGTATAATAAGCCCCTGAATTTATTCATAATAATAATCATAATCATAATGATGATAATATTCATTCAGCCTCTGCTAATAATAATAATAATAATAATAATAATAATAATAACAACAACAGGTTCCTAGAATAGGAGGAGTCCTCCAAGGGCCATCCAGTCCAACCTCCTTCTGCCATAAGGGAAAAACACAATCAAAGCATTCCTCACAGATGGCCATTCAGCCATCTTGAACCACACTTGGCACACTGTACTCTTATGAGACCAACAGAAAGTACTGAAAGGGTTTGCTGGGCATTTACCTTGAGTTGGGAAGTTGTAGTTCACCTATATCCAGAGAGCACTGTGGACTCAAATAATGATGGATCAGGACCAAACTTGGCACAAATCCTCAATATGCCTAAAGAGGTTGAAGAGAAGAGGAGGAAGCCGGGGAGGGAATGGAAGCACACACACACACACACCCCGCGCTCCGGCCTCGTCCCCGCCCCTTTTCCGCTCTGTCCCCACCCCCTCTCCCTCGCTGCACTCCCCCTCCTTCCCTCTTGCGTTCATGTGGTGGAAGGGGGGAGGAATGAAACAGGGAAAGGGGGAAGGAAGGAAAGAGAGAGGGAGGGAGGGAAAGAAGAATGAAACAGGGAGGGAAGACAGGAAACAGAAGAAGAGAAGGGAAAGAGTGTGAGGCAAGAGGGAGGGGGAGCGCACAAGGGGGAAGGGAAGGGAGGAGGAGGAGGAGGGCGAAGGCATCCTCTGCGGTGGCACTTGCTCCTGGTCCCTCCTCCTCTTCTCCCCCTTCCTTCCCCTCCGCTCTGCCTGCCTGCCTGCCTGCTTCTTCACATTTGCTTCTTCAACATGTAGCCACCCCAATGGGAGTTCACCTCCCTCTCTTCAGGAAGAAGCCTTGAGGGAGCCGCAGGCTGGTCAGCATGCATGTGGCCCACGGGCCGCAAGATGCCCAGGTCTACTCTAAAAGGACATTTAGTGAGTCAATGCAACTGATCTTGTGATTGTAAATATGTTGTTCTGCTTTACGAAGAGTAAACTACTTGTTCTTTACTGAGCATCTGCGTGGGATATTTTCTTTCTCTGGCAGGACAGTGTGTGGGTTAATAAAATGTGAACTACGCGTGATTTACATTACGCCAACAAAGCTTCCTCCCCACTTCGCCATTCTTGCAGAAAACTTTCTAGTTCTCAGCCAAATAAGAACAACAAATTGAGACAAGCAATCTTATTAGTTTTTATAGCCAATAAAAAGTTTCTAGCAGGCCTCTCCTCTAATTTCTTCAGTACTGTTTGGCCTGTATATGTTGACATCCAATGGTTTTTTGGCACTCACTGAACAAGAAACAGTTGCCCACTCTCCTGCCAGTGTTCAGCTCTGGACTTCTTGGGAGTCTCTTTCACCATGAAGGATTTGAGACCCCTCAACCTCTGAGGATGCCAGCTAAAGATGTGGGTGAAATGTCAGGAGAGAATGCTCCTGGAACATGGCCATACAGATCGGAAAACTCACAGAAACCCAGTGATTCTGGCCATGAAAGCCTTTGACAACACATGAAGGATTTATTATTCAGTTTTATAAGAACATGCTATGCGGTAAAGATTTCTTGGCTTCACATTTCACAGCCCGAATAGACAAAAAAAAATCCCTTTGCCCTGTATGCTATTTCTTCAAAGCATCCTACAGCTCTAGGCGGAATCTAACAGCTCAACAGTCCACCAATAGTCACCTACAATTTCCAAAACCCTAGCGGAGTGAAAAGCAAGCTCATTAATTCCATCTCCTGCTGGCCACAAACAGCCACACGCATTTCCCACATTTGGGCAGGATAGAGAAAGAAAAAAAGGAGGGTGAGGGAAGAAAGAAATGGTACCATTCAGCCCATTTCCCCCAGTTCCCTGCAGCCTGAGAAACGTTAGTTCCACAGATGTGATTCAGGAGGCCTCATTCATTGGGCCCACATTCCTCTCTGGGCTCCCCAACCACAAGGACAGAAGGGCAGTGACAGCTTGCACTGAGTCACACGAAGCTGTCTATGATGGCTAGGTGCTTTGAGAATAATACGGGATCACAAATACCCAGTAATGTTTCCTGCCCTCCAAAGCTTTTATATGGTAAGAATCCAAAGCAGGGGGTCTTTCTTCCAACGGCCTCCTCTATTCACCTGAGACAATGCCCTGGCAGTGCCCTTCCACCTCTGCCCTTGCTGACATCAGGGGTGGTGAATTTTAACATTCCTCTTACACAGCGTTTTGGTCCCATTCACAGATCTACTGAAACAACATGATGCATAGCCAAGCTACAAAGGGAAACCAAGCCAACTCTAGTCATGGATGAAAACTTCCTTACTAGGCATATTCATAGCCAAACATTAGGTTCAGCATCAGGCCTCCAAAACAATAGTGTTCAGTAATACTTGAGTCTTAACCAGCCATTACACTGAATCAGGATTTGTTTTCAGATTCATAAATGAGTATTACATCCAAAACCAGAGCTGGGAAATCTGTGTCCCAGGCGTTGATGAACTGCTGCTCTCATGGTTCTGAAGTAAGCACATACTTCAGTTCCTCACGGTGACCAAGCTGGATAGGACTGATGAGAAGAAGTGCAGTTCAGAAACACCTGAAGGGCTGCAGGTTCCAGCTATGACCTAAATCTTAATTAAAGATAATTTATTTATTCATTTATTTATTTATATTTCTATCCCACCTTTCCCAGCCCGAAGGTGACTCAAGTTGAAAAGCAATTCATTGCCATAACAATCCACAATATACAATTAAAACAATATTCTAAAACCCTCACAGCAGCATTTGACACTGTCGATTACGATCTATTGACTCACCGCCTTGCCGGGGCCGGGGTAAGGGGGATCGCCCTTAATTGGGTGTCCTCCTTCCTCCGGAATCGGCTGCAGCAAGTGAGATGGGGTGAGGCTGTCTCCGAGGGTTCCCCGCTTCATTGCGGGGTCCCCAGGGGGCAATCCTCTCCCCTCTGTTATTTAACATCTGTATGCGACCACTTGCCCAGCTGGTGCGCAGCTTCAGGCTTGGGTGCCATCAGTACGCTGACGACACCCAGCTCATCCTGAAGATGGACGGCCGGGCCAAATCCGTACCTGATAATTTCCATCGCTGCCTTGAAGCCGTTACTGGATGGCTGCGAGCCAGTAGGTTGGAGGTGAATCCGGCTAAGACGGAGATCCTGTGGCTTGGTCGCCCGGGCGGTAAAGATGTCCAGCTTCCAACCCTGGACGGCGTGACCTTACGTCCGTCGTCTTTTGTTAAGAGCCTCGGGGTAACCCTGGACCCTCTGTGGTCGATGGAGGCACATATCTCCACCGTCAGCAGAGTGGCATTTTTCCACCTCCGCCAGGCAAGGAAGCTGGCCCCCTATCTGTCCCGCAGCGACCTAGCCACAGTGGTCCAAGCCACGGTCATCTCAAGGCTAGACTACTGTAATGCTCTGTACATTGGCCTGCCTCTGTCGGTGATCCAGAAGCTCAAGCTGGTGCAGAACGCTGCAGCCCGCCTCCTTACGGGGAGTGCGGGGAGTGCCCACATCAGGCCCATCCTGCGCGAACTGTACTGGGCTTCCGGTAGAATGCTGGATCACCTACAAAGTGTTAGTCTTGACTTTCAAGGCCTTACATGGTCTGGGGCCAGTGTACCTGCGGGACCGCCTCATCCCGTATTATCCCACCAGATCGCTGCGTTCAGAGGAACAGAACCTCCTGGTCATCCCCTCCCGTAAAGTGTATCGCTTGACGGCAACCCGTCAGCGGGCCTTTTCAATAGTGGCTCCAACACTTTGGAACTCGTTGCCTGCCGATGTTCGCACTATCCAGGACATTCTCCCATTCCGGAAAGCATGTAAGACCCTGCTCTTCCAGCAGGTTTTCGGAGCTGGATGAGCTGCAGTTCTGTTGCATGTCGCTTCCTGCACTCAATTGCTTAACTGTTATTCTGCGCCACACTATGTCTAGTGTGTGGCTCACTATGTTTTTAGATATGTTTTAACTGTCTTTTTAATTTTACTGTGTGTAAATGTTTATTATATGCTGTTAGCCGCCCCGAGCCTTCGGGGAAGGGCGACGGATAAATATGAATAAATAAATAAATATAAAAACTATTAAAAACTATTTGGCATAACCAGGCTATGGAGCTATTATTTAAAGCTAATTGTAAACGACACCTTATATTAATGAAGGCTGTAATATACCAGTGTTGATCTACTCAGGACGAAGGCATGGTTAAAGCAGTTTCTCCCCAGCATCCTTGTTTTCAAGGTTTGAGGCAGATTTAACTCCAATCTCTTATTTAGCATAGTCAGTAAAGCCGTAGTTAATACACTTGGGAACTTAACCAGACTTAAACTGAACAGTAGAAAGTTAACATGGTTTAATCTTATTTTTGGGCTGTCATTGACATGGAAAGAAATTATGGGCATTATTTTGACCAGGGCTGGGGAAAATATTTGGGCCTCCAAATGCTTTGGAATACAACAGTCACAATCCATGACTATTGGCCATGCTGGCTGGGGGTCCTGGGAGCTGATCCAAAATTAACTAGAGAGCCAAGATTTCTAATTCCTGATCTATCAATTTCCTCTATGTCCTTCTCTGGTCCTTAATGTTTGCAGATGATAGCCTTTTCCAGCTGCAAAACAATCCTTTTTGGCCTCGTGTAGGGCAATTTTTTACTCTGGCCTGCTGGAGTCACGCCACAAAAAATGCGCATGCGTGGAACTTCCGCAAATGCACATTTGGTGCGGCACGACTCCAGCAGGCCGGAGACGCAAATCGCCCTACACGAGGCCAAAAAGGAGAAGCATTTTGCAGCCGGAGGCGCCACCGCACCAAATGTACATGCACGGAGCCTGACGGCTGAATGCGCCCTTGACTATGTGGCACCCTACGCGGCTGCGTAGTTCGCATAACGTTAAATCTGCCCCTGTTTCCAGTATAACTTCTGTAGTGTTACAAAAAAAACCCCCCACTGGCCAAATTAGATATGGTTTTGGTGAAGATATTTTCATTTCATAAAACATTATAATTCCTTTCATTAGCTCTATCTTGGGGAAAACCACTGAACCAATTCGATTTTTTTCCTGTGTCAGGAGCAACTTGAGAAACTGCAAGTCACTTCTGGTGTGAGAGAATCAGCTGTCTGCAAGGACATTGCCCAGGGAACTCCCAGATGTTTTTGATATTTTATAATCCTTGTGAAAGGCTTCTCTCATGTCCCCACATGGGGAGCAAGAGCTGACAGAGGGAGCTCATCCGCATTCTCCCTGGATTCAAACCTCCAACCTGTCAGTCTCCAGCCCTGCTGGCACAAGGGTTTAACCCACTGCGTCACCGGGGGCTCCATACCAATTAGGTTAACTTGTGTACAGGGCCGTAGCCAGGATTTTGTTTCGGAGGGGGCTGAGTTTGGTTCGGGGGGGGGGGGGCTGAGACTGGGTGGAAGAGGGTCTACCCTAGCAAATATTTTGTATTGTTATCCCAATAACCCCATTAATGTGGGATATAATGAGCATGGTGATCAGATCATGATATGAATAAACATAACAGTTTAAATAATGTACCAGTAAGGCCTTTTCGCGGACCACCCTGAGAATTTTGGGGGGGGGGGGCTGAAGCCCCCTTAGCCCCCCCCCTGGCTACATGCCTGCTTGTGTATTTACTCACTGTTCAACATTTATTTATTTGTTATTCCATTTTATATTCCGCTCCTCCCTGCAGGCTCGGGGCGGATTACAGCAATTAAAATGTACAATAAGACATTCAACAAAACATACAATAAAATATACAGTAAAAACAAATACGTAGCCATGGTGACCCATTTGACTTAGTGGGTCTGCTCTAGTAGGGTCGAACTAGCAGAATTTCAGTTGGCCATTATTCAAAGCTTGTCTAATGTACAGTGATGTATCACAGCTTGTTTTATGAGTGGTTGTCAGTACTAGAAGTAGCATTTTTAGTATTCGAGCATAGCTTCAGGCATATACAGTGGGAAAATGTTGCTCAAGTATATGAATACACACATATATATGTACATGTTGTACATTTATAGTTTGCTGAGACATTTCATTAACCCACCTGTTCTGGTCGTACTTGCGCATTCATCAAGTTGTACACAACCAAATCTGAAAGGCCTACATCTTCAAGCAGAAATGTAGTTAGGTTCTCCCCATCTTTCAAGATATCCTGGACTCGTATGCCTCTTCCTGGGTGAAGATAGAAATGACACAACAGCCAGTAAGATGTTGATCATTATATCAGCACAATTCCTGCTATTACCCCTTGCACTTGGCAACACAAAGACAAAACCCTAAGGAGCAACAAAAAAAAACACCAACCCCCTAATGGACTCTGCAGGAGTCTACCGTATACCATGCAGCTGTGGACAAGTCTACATAGGGACCACCAAACACAGCATTGCTCGAATACGAATCAAGGAACATGAAAGGTACTGCAGACTAATAAAACCTGAGAAGTCAGCCATAGCAGAGCACCCGATGAACCAACCTGGGCACATCATGAACACAGAAATGCTGGGCTACTCTAATATCCACCATGTCAGACTACACAGAGAAGCCACTGAAATCCACAAGCATGTGGACAATTTCAGCAGAAAGGAGGAAAACATGAAAATGAACAAAATCTGGCTACCAGTTCTTTTTTTTAAAAAAACACTCTAAAATCAGGACAGTCAATAAAGAGCAACACTAAAAAAAAATAGGGGAATTCCTGGCATGAAACAATCAAGAACAGCTAACACGTCCCAACAAAGGATTACCCCGGGCAGGAAGCAGCCAGGCTTTGAAGCTGCAAGGCCATTCAATGCTAATCAAGCTGGCCAATTGCAACATTCACACTTGCCTCAAGCAGATAAGAGGTTTTTTTTATCCCAACCTGGACATTCCACAGATATATTAATCTCGCTTGCCTAGTTTCCAACAGACCTCACAACCTCTGAGGATGCCTGCCATAGATGTGGGCAAAACATTGGGAGAGAATGCTTCCGTACCATGGCCATACAGCCCCGAAAACTCATAGCAAATCTTGAATATAGTGGTTCCCAACCAGTGGGTCCCCAGGTGTTTTGGCTACAACTCCTGGGAATCCCAGCCACTTTACCAGCTGTTAGGATTTCTGGGAGTTGAAGGCCAAAACATCTGGGGACCCACAGGTTGAGAACCACTGTTAATACATTCATGGTGAGATGACCTTGAAGTGTGATGAAATCGCCTTGCTCTCTAGTGAACAACTTTGAGAGTCCATTTCCATAGAGCTATAACTGCAAAACTTAAATACAGATTGGCATTTCCTGGTGGATAGTTTGGGTCTACAGTTCCTACTATCCCAGTCAGCATAGATATAAGGGAGTTGTAGTTTAGCACTGTAATGATGTCGATTATTTGTGTGTAAATGTTGTATAACATATGTTAAATGTATGTTGTTTTGTGTAGTTCAAAGGAATATCCTATGAATTGTTGATGTGGGTGAGACAGAAGGGAGGCTTGGCAGAAACTCTGAAGAGCTGTCGCCATAGCAACCAGGGCCAGAGCCTTTTAGAATGTTCAAGGTATGAATTTTACAGTTGGTGAAGAGCGGTTGGAAGCCAACTGCCATGAGAGGGGGGAGGAGTTTGTTTTGAGTTAGTTGGTCTTAAGGACTGTAAGAGAACAGTTCAGTCTTTAGTTAGTCTTAAGGTCTGCAAGAGAGCAGTCCAGTTTTATGGGTGTAGAGACCCTAGTTAAAGATGGAAGAGTCCAGAGGTCTATAGAGGGTTAGTGGGAACCCTATAGTATAACCCCATTTGTGTTTTGTGTAACAGAATAAGTTTGTGCCTCTGAGGAAGTATAAAACCAATCAAGATTTGTACCCATTTGTGTCATAATAAATTATTTACATCTTAAAAGAAAAACACCTCTGTTAGTTCTTTTATTGGTGGTGGCCCTCAAGGTCAGTGGTCAGACAGACAAATGGTGGCAGTGTGGTCAAGTGGTTACTGAGAAATTTAAAGTCTCTGCAATTCAATGGTTAGTGGGGGGAGATAGTCTACCCTGCCATAAGACAGAAGTTACTGAGGTAACTTCGAGGCCCCCTTGCATTTAGGGTTAGCGGTTTGGATTCCGAAAGATTGTCCAGTCTGGGGCCGGTCAAGAAGTTGCTGACTTAGAGAAGTTAGCATTAGAGGTCAAAGATAAACTTGCAATGACAATGCGCCCCATTTGTAAAGTAGTATTGGGCTGCTTTAATGCACACAAGCTAACACATGGATCTGTGTAGTCTGTGATGTGAAACATACTGCAGTCTGAGGGTAGGATGTGTTGGAAAGCAGTTTTGGGGGAGGACTCGAAACACTAAGAAATACTATTTTAAAAGAAGTACATTCATTTACAAAAGCAAACAGGATTTAAGGCTTTCTTTTTTTTTAAAAAAAAGTACTTGATTGTGAAATGACATCTGCATTGTACATTACATAAGAGACCTGGCATTTGGACCATGCTTGTTTATTTTGCAGAATGCTGAAAGAGGTTGGCACAGTCATAAAATATGGGCCTGGGGTTTGAAAGAATGAAGAAAAGTTCCAGTGAGCCTGGAATCTGGCCTGGAGCTTTGAGTTTTAAAGCTCTTGAGTACTTTTTTTGTTTGGTGGTTACACTCTGTCTGTGCTTTTCAGCCACTTGCTCAAGAAGAAATGGTTTAAGACTCTTTTTATTTACTTCAGCCCCCAAAGACTGTTCTTTCAAATGGCACCTTGGAGGGAGTCCTGAATTTCTCCAATTAGTTTCTCATGACCAGGGCTGGATTAATCACTGTGCTTTGTAAACTAGAGCAGTGTTTCCCAACCACTTTGCCGAAGCACACTAGTGTGCCGTGAGCGATCACCTGGTGTGCCGCAGGAAAACCTCTCTTCCCCCCTTTCTTCCCCCTCCTTCTGAACTCCTGCTGATGCTTGCGGGGGGAGGAGGAGGAGGAAGGGCCGGGCAGCGGCAAAGAAGAAGGCGCTGGGGCACCGCCTCCTTCGGCCGTTTTTGTGTTTATGTGTACCAACTATTACTACATTTGGCATTGGCTGGACGTGATAGCCTTTCTAGTGACTGTGTATCAACTCTCGTGTTCACCAGTTATACACGAGGGACTCGTCTAATGCCCACCTGGAATGATACAGGAGCATATATATTGAAGGTGGAAGCCTCATTATTGTTCCATGAGGTGTATTGATGCATAAGAACAGTACTAGTGGACCGCTTTGAAGTTATATGGACACATTTTTTCTAAACACAGAGAGAGACTGACAGCTTCATGTGTGTCTTTCTGCCATTCCTGCCAGGATATCTATGTTGTGTTCATCGAAACAGGCCCAGGTTTCACACTGAGTGTATAAATACATTTAAAAACATATTAACTATATGTATGACTGTGTTAGAGTGTCATTTTGTGTCATTTTGGTTGGTGGTGTGCCCCAGGATTTTGTAAATGTAAAAAGTGTGCCGCGGCTCAAAAAAGGTTGGGAAACACTGAACTAGAGAGTAGACCTCTCCATAATCAAGCTGGATTGCCTGTTGCTTGGCCTAATTATTTTTGAAGTTTTCCTGTGTCTATTCCTTGAAAATACTTCAAATATTCTATAGCTGAGAATATTTCATATCATATTATAACATAACTGGACACAACCTGTAGGATTAAAATAATGTGAATAATTGGTTTTGAACTATGGTATTGGAGGAAAATTCAGAGAGTGCCTTGGACCGCGAGAAGATCCAACCAGTCCATACTCCAGGAAATAAAGCCCAACTGCTAATTGGAGGGAAGGAAAGTAGAGGCAAAGATGAAGTACTTTGGCCACATCATGAGAAGAAAGGAAAGATTGGAGAAGAAAATGGATGGAAAAAGGAAGATCAAAGGCAAGATAGATGGATGTTAACCTTGAAGTGACTGGCTTGACTTTGAAGGAGCTGGGGGTGGCCACGGCCAACAGGGAGCTCTGGTGTGGGCTGGTCCATGAGGTCACAAAGAGGTGGAAGCAACTGAATGAATAAACACAACACACAATCAGTTCATTTGTTCATTTCTATTACCAGGAAATCAGAAGATGTTTACTTCTTGGAAGGAGAGCAATGACCAATTTTGATAAAATAGTGAAGAGTAGAGACATCACACTGGCAATGAAGATCTGCATAGGTAAAGCTATAGTATTCCCTGTAGTAACCTATGGACGTGAGAGCTGGACCATAAGGAAGGCTGAGCGAAGGAAGATAGACACTTTTGAACTGTGGTGCTGGAGGAGAGTGCCTTGGACCGTGAGAAGATCCAGCCAGTCCATACTCCAGGAAATAAGGTCCGACTGTGTCGCAAACTGTCCGTGATCCAGGGCCCTTTAAATATTCACACAACCACGGCTGGAAATAACAGTCTATTTATTGAAGTAAATAATGTCCAAAAAAATAACAGTAAACATGAAAATAGCCAAGGCAAAAAGCATTCGAGAAAATCCCAGGAAATGTTCCCAAAGCCTCAGGCTAATTAAGTTGTAAGGTCTCTGAATATAAATCCACTAAGAAGCAACAGAACTTAAACTAGGTTAGTCCCAAAAAAGGCAAGCTCAAAGTTCTGTCATGAGTGACCAAAAAATCATGAAATCAGGAGTTCACGGAACTGCTTGCAGTAGAATCGAAAGTTGACCAGGAACTGAATTCCAACCTTCACAGGGCTGATAACAAGATCTCCACATTCTAACATTTCCCTCCCTTTTCCCTGGGAAAGTCACAGCTCTTGGCTAGAATCAGCAAGCCAGGTGTCTCAATTCCCGCCCACTGGACTCTCAGAAATACTAAATTCCCTGACCTGCTTTTCCAGAGTTTCATCACCTTGGCCCTGCACTGAAAATCACACAGATCCCTGCACACCACCACAACCCACAACCCCTGAAGCCACAGAAGCCACAGGCCCAACAGACTGCTCACTGGAGGGAAGGATATTAGAGGCAAAGATGAAGTACTTTGGCCACATCATGAGAAGACAGGAAAGCTGGGAGAAGACAATGATGCTGGGGAAATGGTAGCAAAAGGGAAGAGGGGCCGACCAAGGACAAGATGGATGGATGGTATCCTTGAGTGACTGGCTTGACTCTGAAGCAGGCCCGGATTACCCATAAGGCCACCCGAGGCCATGGCCTCGGGCGGCAGAATGGGGGGGGGGGTGGCCGATTTGGACCCCCCAAAATAATTTTTTTTAAAAAAAAGTTTGATCTTTGGCGCTTCTGCACCTGCGCGCAGGGCGCTATAGACTCTCAGAGACAGTTCCGCTGCCTCTGCGAATCTATGGCGCCCCCTGCGCGCAGGCACAGATGTGCCAATGATCATAAGAACATAAGAACATAAGAAGAGCCATGCTGAATCGGGCCTCAGCCCATCTAGTCCAGCATTCTGTGTCTCACAGTGGCCCACTTCTGTTGTACACGGGGATCTCTAGCAGAAAGGAGGGCAAAACCCTCACCTGCTCCCGACCCCCCACAACCAGTACCCAAGGAAAATTCTGCTTGCCTCCATCAACACAGAGGTGGCACTTGGATGTCCATTTCAGTAACTACTGATTCCCTTGGTATCCATGAATCTGTCTAATCCTGCCTTGAAGCTGTCCAGGCTGACCATGTCACAACCTCCTCTGGGAGTGAGTTCCATAACCCAATGCCCCTCTGGGTGAAGAAATATTTCCCTTTATTAGTCCTAACTTTCCTACCTTGGAGCTTTAGGAGTGCCCCTAGTCCTAGTGTTGTGTGACAGAGAAAATATTTTTCTCTATTCACCTTTTCTATCCCATGCATGATTTTATACACTTCGATCAAGTCACCTCTTAAACGCCGTCTTTCAAGGCTGAAAAGACCAAGGCGTTGCAACCTGATTTCGTAAGGGAGCTGCTCCATCCCTTGGATCATTTTTGTTGCCCTTTTCTGTACCTTTTCCAGTTCCGTTATATCCTTCTTGAGGTGCGGTGACCAGAATTGTACACGTCCCTCCCTTCTAAAGCCCTCCCTCCTAAACCCTCCCTCCCAAAGCCGTGGCATGCCGGCCGCCTCAGATTTTGCCACTTCTGAGGCGGCCGGCATGTCACGGCCCCGGGAGGGAGGGGCGAACCGCGGAGGAGATGCTCCCTCACAGCTTGTCCCTTTCTCCCAAGGCCGCAGCATGCCGCCCGCCTCAGAAGCGGGGAAATCTGAGGCGGCCGGCATGTCACGGCCCCGGGAGGGAGGGGCGAGTCGCAGGGAGGCCCCGCCCTTGGGGCCACTGCCGCGCATGCGCAGCATCGGCTCCGGGGGTGGGGCTTTCCTTCCTCCTCCTCCTCGTGCCGGCGGAGGGCGGAGCCGGGGAAGGGCCGGGGGTGGGGAGGGGGCGGAGCCAGTGGCTGGGCGGAGCTGGGGGCGGGGGCAGTGCCTTTGGCTTTGGGCGGCCAAAGGCCATGATCCGGGCCTGCTCTGAAGGAGCTGGGGGCGGCCATGGCCGATAGGGAGCTCTGGTGGCTGGTCCATGAGATCATGAAGAGTCGGAAGCGACTGAATGAATAAACAGCAGCAATCACCACTCCTAGTGATGGCTTGCATACATGAAACAGCATTCACAATTCAAGCAGGTAGAGAGATGATGGCACTTTTCAATAGAAGTACTCCATATGTTCAGCGGCAAAGAATGGCATCATGGAAAAGGAAGTGAGTGGGAGCACGCTCCCTGGACATTTTTCAGAGCATGCGTTATAATGTCATCTGCAAGATCCTCCTTGTCAGAAGTATTAAAAATTAACTTGGTATTTTTTTATTACAAAAGTGTGAATCAAACACTGAAAAGGTTTGTAGGCTGAAGCCTGTTAGAGTTCGTGGGCCAAAGCTAGAGTCGCCTTGAGGAGAGTGTTGGTTTAATAAACAACGAGTAGGACCAACAGGTCTCTGTAGTTATAACAAATAATAATGATAATCACTTCCCCAGTGGGGTTACTGTATCCTAGAATGCAAAGTCCAATCTTAATGTCCATAAATCAAATGTCTTTTATAATCCACGTGCCAGCATCATCCAGTCCATATAATCCAAATGAAAATTCACAAGGTTGGCAATTCCGTGGTGTACAAGTAAATAATAGTTAATATAACATTCCAGTAAGCCGTATAAGGGAACACAAATAGTCACTTCCCTGGCAGTCAATATCCAAATCCCAGCGACATACGCAATAATGGACAGCAGGGTGATGCAATTACACAGTTGGTGTACACAGCCGACGAGGCACATTAGCTGAGAGCTCCAATCACTCGTTTCGGCCCAGTGAACAGGTCTTTATCAAGGCTCGATGTCGTCCCACAACTGGTTCCCACAGCGTACCCAAACGCATTACTATTGATGTATGTAAATTGTACCATTGCTGGAGATCATATTGATCCATTTCCTGTATTAATTTGTGAGTTGCCTTATGGACCTTTTAGAGGCCCACCCTACATAGGGGTTTAAGCTAATATGTTGACATTATGTTACAGAGTATTGACTGCCGTTTGGGTACGCTGTGGGAACCAGTTGTGGGACGACATCGAGCCTTGATAAAGACCTGTTCACTGGGTCGAAACGAGTGATTGGAGCTCTCAGCTAATGTGCCTCGTCGGCTGTGTACACCCAACTGTGTAATTGCATCACCCCTGCTGTCCATTATTGCGTATGTCGCTGGGATTTGGATATTGACTGCCAGGGAAGTGACTATTTGTGTTCCCTTATACGGCTTACTGGAATGTTATATGAACTATTATTTACTTGTACACCACGGAATTGCCAACCTTGTGAATTTTCATTTGGATTATATGGACTGGATGATCCTGGCGTGGATTATAAAAGACATTTGATTTATGGACATTAAGATTGGACTTTGCATTCTAGGATACAGTAACCCCACTGGGGAAGTGATTATCATTATTATTTGTTATAACTACAGAGACCTGTTGGTCCTACTCGTTGTTTATGTACTGGCGCTCCCCTGTTTTTGTTACGTTTGAGAGTGTTGGTTTGCCTCAGTGTGAGAACTCCTCAGTCTGTGTGAGGAGGTTTGTCTGTGTGACGTCTGAATGAGGTAAACGTCTGTACATATTTATTTATTTATTTATTTGCGGTATTTCTATCCTGCCTTTCTCAGCCCGAAGATGACTCAATTGGCAGAAATTTGATGCCACAACAGTCATAAAATACAATTAAAAACATTTAACACATTATAAACTCCATTAAAAACATAATCACCAGTGTCTTCCTGTTAAACCCATTTTCCAGTCGCATCATCTAGCCGTTCCATGTTCACTTTTTCATAGCTCCATATTTATCTATTATGCTGCATTTCCAAAAGCTTCTTCGAAAAGCCAAATTTTTACTTTTCTTCGGAAAGTTAGGAGGGAGGGGGCAATCCCTCGTAGCTCAAGGATGATGGTATTCACTGGGAATGTGGCGCAGCTGGCTAAGTGTCAGCTGCATAAGATCTCTCTGACCAGTAGGTCATGAGTTCAAGGCCTGCCCGGGTCGAGGTGAGTGCTCGACCTTTAAGTGTAGTCTGCTGTTGACCTTTGCAGCCCGAATGACAGTTGCATATGTCAAGTAGGAGATAAAGGTACCACATTAAGTGGGGAGGCAAATTTTGACTGAATTATGAGGACATTAAAGAACTCCAGGAATGCTGAGGAATGCGGAAGGAACAACAAGGGACGCCGGGGACGCTGAGAGATGAGAAGTGCGTCAGCTCCCCCTGGTGGCCAGAGTTTGCCTCTGTTCATCTATATGTCTGTATGTGGAAACGGCAGAGATTGTCTGCTAAGTATGTGTACCTGTAATCCACTCTGAGTCCCCTTCGGGGTGAGAAGAGCGGAATATAAATAAAGTGTATTATTATCATTATTATTATTCCAGATATGGTGTATGGGCTGTGGTTTTAGTAGGTGGCTGTGGAGCCCTATTCTTAATCCGCATGTTCTCCCATCAGTTTCCAGGTGGAAGGTGGTCCCGGTTAGGGTTGGCTTGACACGCCTTCCTCTTGGCACGTTTCTCCCTTTCGCCCTCTGTTTGTGCCTCGTCGAATTCTGTAGCACTGCTGGTCACAGCTGACCTCCAGTTAGAGCACTCATGGGCCAGGGCTTCCCAGTTCCCGGTGTCTGTGCCACAGTTTTTAAGGTTGGTTTTAAGCCCATCTTTAAATCTTTTTCCCTGTCCACCAACATTATGTTTCCTGTTCTTAAGATGAGAGTAGAGTAACTGCTTTGGGAGACTGTGACCAGGCATTTGGACAACGTGGTCAGTCCATCGGAGTTGATGGCGGAGGGGCATCATTTCAATGCTGGTGGTCTTTGTTTCTTCCAGCAGGCTGACATTTGTCCGCCTGTCTTCCCAAGAGATTTGCAGGATTTTTGGGAGGCAACACTGATGGAATCGTTCCAGGAGTTGCATGTGACGTCTGTAGTCAGTCCACGTTTTACAGCCATATAGCGGGTTTGAGAGCGAATTTGTATGAGAGAAGCCTCGTGTGAGGGAGCTACTATATATTTGTTTATTCATGTTGTGGAAACTTTGTTATTGTAAATAGTACAACTATATTATTTTACTACGGGGAAAAAACCTCATGTAGAAGATAAAACATTGGTCTGTGTGTTTTTGTCCTTTTTTGTTCTTTTTGTCACTTTGGACTACTGGTGCTGGATCATCAGCCGTCTGATTTTAAGAGCAGCAGCACAAAACTTAGCAACACAGTAAGTTATTGTAGTGTTAGAGTCCGAAAGCAGCAGGGTGGAATAATATTTTTCACTGCGCCCCGGGTATTTTAAAAGCCATGGTCTAATGAGATTAGATCTAAGATCTCTGTAGAACATGCATTGAAGAAGCACGTGCTCAGTTGTTTCCACATCACCAGACCCACAGGGGCATAGTCTCTGCTTGAAGGGGGTCTTCTGATACCTCCCCTCCAATACAGCCGATGGGAGGGCATGGCATCTTGTTTTAGATTCACCTATGTTCTTGTGTTCTGTTTTAGATTCACCTATGTTTTCAAATATGTATTTATTTTATTGTGTTTATTGCTTTTATTGTGTTTGTTGTTTTCTGATGTTTTTGATATTTTTTGTGATGTGTTGTTCGGCCACGCCCCCATGTAAGCCGCTCTGAGTCCCCTTTGGGGAGATGGATGTGGGTTATAAATAAAGTATTATTATTATTATCTTGCCAGGTCCGTTAGGTATGCCATGGGACAGTGAGGTATCTGGTGGCTTCCCTAACAATGAAGGCTGGGGAACAGGCTAGGTCGGATTGGCGCTCTATGTCCAGGATTCGTTGCTTAATGAGATCCTTGGCTTGGTCCCATCTCATGCTTAGCAATTGTCCTTGGGAGAAACCTAGTGTTCGATCTTTGCTGCTACTGTTTTAATCCATGTGGACTGGAAGTCGTCTCTCATGATTAGGGGGGCAAGACCACATGGGGAGAAGCATAGGTGTAGCCAGTAATTGAGAATAGCTGTCTATATTCTCGCTTCCACTTTCACGAAGCCTGTCTCCAATCACAGGGTGGCGTTAGGGACACATCTGGAAGCCTATAGAGCTGCTCTTAGGAATTTCGATTGGACACACTTTAGTGGGGCATAATTTGAGAAGGGTCTAAGCTGCGAATGCAGTTAGAGCAACATGTTACAGCTGAAATGATACTAGACTCCCTTCCCCTTTTGTCCCCCCCCCCCCAGTGTTTTTGACCTCTCCCATCAATCTCTCCCCTCCCCCTTCGGTTCCATACCTGTTACAATATCCTGTCTTTTAAAATATATTTTATACTGATTTATAATCTAATTTTAAATGACTGCTTACTGGGGAGTTGTCCTTCCCCTCTCAGGGCGCTTGCGCCCGCTTTGTGCTGGTCAGTGACCGTAATAAAGTTTTGTTGTTGTTGTTGGTGGTGCTGGATCATACTGCTGCTGCTAAATTGCTCTGCTGTATATTTTTGAAGAGGGTCTTTTATTAATAAACCCATTCTTTGCCATGGCAAGGAAATGAGGTGATAACAAAGCTTTCAAGTCTCTGTGTGAGAGAGAGGGGGAGGATTCATACAAACAGAGGAAGGATTAGCCCAGAGGAATAATGAGAACAAACAAGCAGAGAATGAATGCCACTTTCCTCTTTTCCTTACACAAGGAAAGCCATAATCTGACTTTCACACAAAAACGCTTCAGGCCCAGGTTAATCAAGTTGAAACGTTTTAGCTACTTCTTATCTTTTGACAGAGGAAATAATTAACACCCTTTGAAAAAAGGATAGAGTAGATTACTGTTACCTGCAATCCTTTCAGGATTGGTCCGTATTGTTTCCACAAAGTGGGTTAGGGTCTGTAGCTCTTCCCAAAGTCGGCCCAGTTCTGTTCCATGGGATCCCAGCAAGAGGTCCTGAGCATCTTGGTACACTCTTGCTAATCTGGAAAGTAGGGGCAGAAATTATACTTGGTCACTCATATATTTTTAAAAAATGCTTTTTCAATTGGTAGACGAAGGGTGATGAGGGAAGCCAGGAGAGACACACAGAGCTAGGAGAAGTTGCCTTATTGGACTACAGCTCTTGGTCCACATGATTTATTTAATTTATTTATTATTTCGGTTTCTATACCGCTCCTCCCCATAGGCTCGGGGCGGTTCACACAATCTAAAAGCATATACATCAAAAAGCAATACATATAAAACCAAGTTTCTACGAGTTTTAAGAGTGGCCGCTAAGATTGAATGCTGGCCGGAAAAGGGTAATCTTACAAGCCCTCCGAAAAGGGGCCATTTTTCTAATTGATCGAACTTCATCCGGTAAAGCGTTCCATAGAGTCGGAGCCACCACTGAGAAGGCTCTTTGCCTAGTAGCTGATGAGTGGCAAGTTCGGATAGAAGGGACATCTTAGAAGGAGGTTTTGTTCCTTCGACCGTAGTGATCTCTGGGGAATATATGGGGTAAAGCAGGCCTTCAGGTACACCGGCCCTAGACCATACAAGGCCTTAAAGGTTAGAACCAGCACTTTGAATGCAATCCAGTACTCTATTGGGAGCCAGTGCAATTGCTGCAAAATGGGGGATGATATGACATCTCACCGGCACTCCGGCGAGCAGTCGAGCTGCAGCATTTTGCACTAGCTTAAGTTTCCGGATCACAGACAAAGGAAGGCCAATGTAGAGGGTGTTACAGTAGTCTAATCTCGAGATGACCGTCGCCTGGATCACTATAGCTAGGTCGCTCCTGGATAGGTAAGGTGCCAACCATCTAGCCTGTCGCAGATGGAAAAATGTGGATCTGCTCACAGTGGAGACCTGGGCCTCCATTGTCAGCAGTGAGTCCAACTGGACTCCCAGACTTTTAATCCGAGATCAGATCCTGGGATATAAGGTAGTGTAGATCCAGCCTCAGAATCCTAAATATACACTGGACTGACTATGTGACAAACGTTGCTGTCCTTGAGCAAGCAGGGATCATCAGCATTGAGGCCATGCTATTGAGAACACAGCTGCGCTGGGCAGGGCACGTCTCTAGGATGGAGGACCACCGCCTCCCAAAGATACTACGGTGAACTCGCCACGGGTCAGCACAAGAGAGGCACCCCAAAAAAGAGATATAAGGACTCCCTGAAACAACATCTCAGGCTCGGCCAGATTGATCACCAACAATGGTCCACCCTGGCCTCACATCGGGAGGCATGGAGATGCACTATCCATAATGCTGCGGCCTCTTGAAGAGAAACGACAACACAGAAAGAATCGCAACTTGGAAACAACATCACCTAAGGAGACTCTCTGCTGTGCTTTCTGCAACCGGACTTGCCTATCTCGGATTGACCTTTTTAGTCATCAACGCGCTTGTAGAAAGTGTGGGATGAGTCCTTCCTGAATCTTCGTTTGCGAAGAAAAGCCAAGAAATCCAGCCTCAGGAGGGTGGAACTGGGAAAGCTGCCTTCACCCCAAGCACCTGTGGCTTCAAGGTGGTTGCCTCTGACTTTCCTTAGTGCTCTCCATTCTCCTAGTCATAATTAAGAGACTGGAAACATTTCTCCTCTCTCCTGCATAAGCCCCCACTCATTAGTCATTGCAATGTTTGTCATGATATCATGTTACAGCACCAGCAAAGTTAGCATTAACAATGCTTAATTATATTCAGGTTTTAAAATCCCGGGACTTAAAGTTGGTTTGCCATCGTTAATTAAATGTATTCATGGTTAGCTCTGCTGATGCACTGCTACACTATATCTCTAAAAAAAAAAAAATTAAAGCGAAAGGACCAAATGATTTTTGTATTCCCTTACATCTCAGAATTCAAAGATATGAATAAAAACATTGCAGTTGATGCTCAAAATTGCCAGAAATTAGTCTATAAATGATATTTGCTTATTATTTTTTTCAAAAAGAACTACAACCTCTAGACTTGCTCATCCCACCGGAAGGAGCCCATATTCTTTTTAGAACTGGGACAAGACAATATCTGCATGACATACTGTGATCCCTATGCCCATCCTGAATATAACTCAGGGCTGGTCTACCATCATATGTATGGCTTAGATCAGGCCTGGGCAAACTTCGGCCCTCCAGGTGTTTTGGACGACAGCTCTCACAATTCCTAACAGCCGGTAGGCTGTTAGGAATTGTGGGGGTTGTAGTCCAAAACACCTGGAGGGCTGAAGTTTGCCCAGGCCTGGCTTAGATCTTGGCTATCTGGCAGACCACATCTCCTTGAATGTCCTGTTCGAACCCTGAGATCTTTAAAAGAGGTCTTCTCTCAGTCCCACCACTATCCTAAGCGTAGTTGGTGGGAAGTTGATGTGCCTCATGGGAAGGACTTTGTGGTGAAAGAGGAGAAGAAGTGGCATGCAATGGGTAAATCAGCCTGTCTGATGAGGTCATCAGGCTAGATCTATACTGGCATATAATCCAGATTATCAAAGCAGATAATCTAGATTATCTGCTTTAAACTGGACTATATGACTCTACGCTGTCATACAATCTAGTTCAAAGCATATAATTTGAGGTATACAGTATATGGCAGTGTAGAAGGGGCCTGAGGTGTATAATAACCATATAATATCCAGATTATATATTTGAACTGGATTACAGGGCAGTGTGTACACATATAATATAGTTCAAAGCAGATAATCTGGATTATTTGATTTGATGATCTGGATGAGGGCTGCTCAGGAAGTCAATCGCGATTGACCAGTCGATCCCGGGACCAAAGGAGGTTGATCCCAGCTGGATGGGGCGCTTCTCAGAGGGGGCGGAGCCAGGCCCCACCAAGCCCCACCCCTCCCCCGGCTTCGGCACTCCCAGCAGCTGCTCCAGCTTTGAGGAGGGTAGGGCCAAGACAGCCTTGTCCTAGCTATGCCACCACTGGTTTGGCACTGCCATCCTCAAGCCTGGAGAAGCTGCTGGGAGCTCCAAAGCCAGAGGGGAGGGGCTTGGCTTGGCTCCGCCCCCTGGCTTTGGAGCTCCCAGCAGCTTCTCCAGGCTTGAGGATGGCAGTGCTAAGCCAGTCTTGTGCTAGCTATGTCACCACTGGCTTGGCATTGCCATCCTCAAGCCTGGAGAAGCTGCTGGTAGAGCAGAAACCAGAGGGGGCGGAGTCAGGCTGCACCAAGCCCCGCCCCCTCCCCTCTCCAGCCTTGAGGAGGTAGGTAGATGTTTCTGACTTGGTTTTATTATAAGTAGCTCGCATGCTGAAAAAGTGTGGGCACCCCTGATCTGGATTATATGGCAGTGTAGACACAACCCAAGTAAAGCCAATGTATTTTAGCATCAGAGGTTGGATCTATACTGCCATATAATCCAGATTATCAAAATAGGTAATCCAGGCATGAGCCTTTTCCATCATCTACAAGAAATAAGAGGCTCTTTTTACTTACATACAATTATTGTAGTTCGATACGACACCAGGGGACTCTCCGCGTGTGGGACTACTGAAACAAGGATTGTTCATGTTGCAAAATATACCCTGTAACCATGGCAGTGTTCCGGCGGAGGGCATTGCTTTGTTTGGGAAGTGACCTTGATAGGAGAAAGCAGTAAGCAAAAATTAAAACATTCTGTATCTGTAACTAAAAATGATGATAAATAATAATAGTAATATAATAATAATTTTATTTATACCCCACCATCACCTCCCATAGGGACTCGAGGTGGCTTACAATAGCACACAACAATGCCATACAACAAATAAAATACAATGTATGAGCATTAAAACCAACAACACATTCAAAACCAGACATATCAAATTAGCAAGAGCAATTGAATCAATAAAATTGTCACAATAAGGTTGTCACAATCTCTGAGGATGCCTGCCATGGATGCAGGCGAAACGTCAGGAGAGAATGCTTCTGGAACATGGAAAACACACAACAACCCAATCAATACCTACTTGATTTCAAAATCAGTCAAACATGACATCTCTTTAGAAATATAATTTACAAATGATGCTCTTACAGTCATGTTGGCGATACACTGGATTAACACTCCTCAACCAGACTAGGGCAAGAAATAAGGACAAAGGCCATAGAAGTTCAACCAGAAGACGGAGCTGGAGGGAAAACAGACACATGTGGGTGAATTAATCTCTCGTGCAAATCGTGAGAAATTAATTAATTTTAAAAGCAAGCAATACAAACATACTTTTAAAATTCTATGCTTTCCTCCCCAATACGTACCTCCAGGCCAAATTAAAAGGCATGGTGTCGAAAGATGGCTACATTAACATAGTAATAATAATAATAGTAATAATTCACTTTATTTATATTCTGCTTTATCTCCCTGGAGGGACAGTGGATTACAGTACACATATAAGACAAACATTCAATTCCTTTTGCACAACAATGACATACAATACACAAATAAGTTAAAGGCTTTCCCCCTTTTCATCTCTGGCGTCTGGAGGCGATGCTCAACTCTGGCCATCGGGAAGTGCGCTTGTTCCATTTTCCATGCTGAGGAGCCTGCTGTCCATAGACATCTCCAATCTTTTTGCCGGCATGTCTGCATATCTGTATAGGGTGCCCTTTTACCTTCCCCTATTGATCTACTTGCATTGCATGCTTTCAAACTTTTCTATTCCAACTGGTGTTTGAGGCCCCTTGTATACTGCCATATTAAAATCAAAATTATCTGCTTTGAACCTGATTATATGGCAGTTTAGACTCCAGTTCAAAGCAGATGGTGTGGATTATCTGCTTGGATAAACTGGATTATACGACAGTGTAGAAGGGACCTAACTCATAGGTTGAGCAATTTGCTCTGAGGACCCAGAGATTTCTACAGAAAATTTAATTAAATCTGTGATTTTTTTTCAAAATGGCAAAAAATTAAGCCCACATATGTGAAGTATTGGGTGTAATGCGTGTATGCTTTTATTTTTTATAGAGATTTCAATATTATTTTAATCTGAAACCTTTTGTATTTTTATATATAGTTTCTTGAGTTCCCACTTTAAGGAGGAAAGTGGGATATATATATATATATATATAGAGAGAGAGAGAGAGAGAGAGAGAGAGAGAGAGAGAGAGAATAACTGGCTGAAGAATGCTTTTGAAGAAGGGGAGGGTCCCTGTATAGAGGATGACAGATTCTTGGCTTTTCAGATCACGTTGTGCCTGAATTGCCAGGGGATGGGAACATGCTGAGGTGTGAGGGATGTGACGTGAGGAATGTATGCCTGTGCGCATAGGCAAGCAGGTGTGCATGGACGGCTCCAAGGCCTCGGTGGACATTAGCTACTGGCCTCAGGGATGGAAAGGTTATGCACTTTGCGGCTTTGACCCACAAAACAATTACAGGAAACTCTGAGGCAGCAGAGATGGACCAGATAGCTGTTCAGTCCATCAGCGTCACACAACAAAACCTAAGCTATTTCGAGTAGGAAAAGACCACCTTGTGATAGATAGCCTGTCCATGCACATTGTGCCCGTCAACAACACTCAGAATAAGGCATGGGAATGACAACTTGGGCTGGACCCAAGGCTGGATCTACACTGTCCTATAGTCAGGGTCTGATCCCAGATTATCTGCTTATCCCAGTTTATCTGGCAGTGTAGACTCAGGTAATCCAAGCAGATAATCTCGATCCACACTGTCATGTAATCCAGTTTCTGGTTCTAGATTATCTGCTTTGAATTGGATTATATGGCAGTATAGACTTGGGCCTCATCTACATTGCCATCCCATATAGATTACTGCAACGCTCCCTATGTGGGGTTGCCTTTGAAGACTGTTCGGAAGCTGCAACTAGTCCAACGGACAGCAGCCAGGTTGATAACAGGAGCTGGAATCAGACAGCGTACAACTCCTCTGTTGTGCCAGCTCCACTGGCTGCCAGTTTGCTACCGGACACATTTCAAAGTGCTGGCTTTAGCCTTTAAAGCCCTAAACGGTTCGGGTCCAACTTACCTGTCCGAACGCATCTCTCCCTATGAACCATCTGGAGAGGCCCTGCTCTCGGTCCCGCCTTCTTCGCAGGCGCGACTGGCGGGGACGAGAGACAGGGCCTTTTCAGTGGTGGCTCCTCGGCTTTGGAACGCCCTCCCTAGTGGCATCAGATCGGCCCCCTCCCTCCTGACATTTCACAAGAAAGTCAAGACCTGGCTATTTGAGCAGGCATTTGCTGATGAAATATAAGGCTTAATTAGATATATGGAATGACGACGATGCGATGGAAACTGATTTCAACATGATGCTGAGACTGCAATTGTATGTTTTCAATTGCTAATTTGTTATTATATTTGGGGGGGGGGGTGCCTTGTCGCTGTGTTGTATTAAGGGCAGAGACTGCCTGTGTAAACCGTCCCGAGTCGCCTTCGGGCTGAGAGGCGCGGTATAGAAACGTGACAAATAAATAAATAAATAAAATCCAGATTATCTGCTTTGAACTGTTATTTTGGGTTTTTTAAAAAGTAAACAACTAATTGAAGTGAAATAATAGATGGATATTATTATTATAATATTTATTTATACCCCAATTTATATCTCTTGATTGGGACTCAAAGAGGCTTAACATAAAAATATTAGTACAGAATTTAAAATATACAACTATATAAACATTAAAACAGAATTAAATATAATCACTATCAAAAAATCAGAGTTAAACCTCCTTTAAACATATTCAACACATATTCAAAGTTACTATGTATTTCTGTGAGATGTTTACTGCACAATGATTTGACTTTTAAATTGTAGCTGCTCTTGGGTTCATTGGCAGTGATGTTTCGTATTGCATAATTTTTAAATTATGTTGCTGTAAGCTGCAGTCAGTGTGGTTCGCCACATAAACACAAACAAACACGATGCTAATGATTTGGGGTGTTTTTAGACGCTCCAAGCAGGTTTCTAAATGTTGTGGAATTCCCCATTCTTTGGAAAGCTTTGAAAAGAATAATATCTCAATCTTCCGTAGTTTATAGAGACACAGGAGTTCCGAAAAGGTAATGGAAGTCATGTGCAAAACACCTTGGAGTGAAAGTGAGTCATAAAAGTCCACAAAACACTTTGAACTGTATGTTATGGATCTCAGTGTTATATGCAAAGAATATGTTTAAGGCCTTAAAACCTAATGACGCCTCCAGTAAAACCAAATTAGAGACCTGGTAAGAACTGGACCCTAGGTAAGATCCGGGTCTTACCAGGTGTGGGTCCAGTGTGGATTGGTCCAATACACACACAAACTATGTCACTGAGTACAGCTAACAATACACAGAGCTATACCATAAGATTTAAAGCGGCAGATCTGCAGGCGATGTCAATAAAGAGTCATATAATAACAAAAATATCAAAATGTCTTATTGTGAACAATATCAGTGCTGTTTAGCAGAACAATATCACGTATAGTGCAATGTTGTACACATCAATCACAATATCACATACATCATATAACATTCAATACAACAATCTAGCATAGAAAGCCCTAACACAACAGCGGGCTGAAACGACGCTCTAACAGGATCCGTTTACCCCTATGAATAGTCCGGAGTCTGATAACCCACAGGCTAGAGACTGAGTCTGTGGGGGAGCCTTGGTGGGTAGAAGAGCTGGCAAGCTGCCGGGTGGGCAGGCGCCTACGGCTAGAGGTAAGCTGACAACGCCAAGATGGCCGTTTCGCGTAACACCCGCTTCCTCAGGGCGCTCTGAACTTCTGACCGCTCCTCCCCAGGGTTGTAGTAGATCAATTTGGACTCAAAGTCTGGACGGGAGATTCCAGCCCGGGAGGACACTTGCATGATCGACATGTATTAAAACACGGAAACGCGAGATCTCCCGTCCAGACTTTGAGTCCAAATTGATCTACTACAACCCTGGGGAGGAGCGGTCAGAAGTTCAGAGCACCTTTAGGTGCAGCCCTCCATAATATTGTTTGGCTCTCGTGTAGCCCCTCGGAAAAAATAATTGCCCACCCCTGCTCTAGTAAGTCTAGTTAAGGCTAAAATCCTATGCATGCTAAGTTCAGAAGTACCATTTCTTCTAAAGTAATCATAAAGTTTTCTATATAGTTCTATGTATAGTAGTGAAAACTGGGCAGTGACGAATCCTCTCAGGAAGAATATTAGCCCATTTGAATATGCTGGAAAAGAGTTCTGCGAATAATGTGGATTGTCAAAAAAACAAAAACAAACAACCCAAATACATGAGAGCTCACATTTATAGAATCACTGCTAGTTTGACATCAGTTAACAATTCTGAAGATGAAAACAGTAGGATTTATTTATGTAAGTCTCTAGTAAACATGCCTAGAATGGCATTGCTAGTTGTGCTTTAAGAATTAAGTTATGAGTGCTCCTATGCTCAGTATTTCCATGAAGATAATGTAAAAATTCCACTCTGTGGTTAGTAGTTGATTTCCAAAATACAGTGACATACCACCATGTTTGCCTTAAATTAAACCTTAACAGATCAGTAATGTCAGCCTTAGGCTTTCTAATCTTAACTCTTAAACCCGACCCTCCCACTTTGGAAATGTCCCAGCACGGTGTTTAGCCTTTTTAGACTTTGATTGAAAGGACCCAGATGTTGAACTGGAGACTGAATTCCTTCCTCTGGATCCCTCAGGATGATAAACAACCCTGGGATGTTCTCAAATTGCCCTGTTTAGAATAACTTTTCCTTTACTGCATTTTTTCAGATATAGTAATTGGTGTGCCCTAAGGTAAACCTACACGCTCTGTGAAGTTCCAGTGCTGTTTGAGAGTGCTGACCATTCCCTCCCAATGTCGGCTTCTTTCTCCTAAAACACACATTTAGTTTTTTAAAATCCATTAAACGCAGTGGCAGTTTGTCTGTAAATATGCTCACAGTAGCAATGCAATGAAAAAAAAATCATTTTGTGAAGCTGGGTGGGGACAGAGCTGTGAAACACCTGACAAAAGCATGATATAAAGAGGATCTAGATATCTCCTCACAGTGTCAGAATACGTAGTTTTCCAGATGTGTGTAAGTCAACATTATGCCAGCACCAGGTCTTCAAGATGATTCTGGCCTTTATGTGCAACTGCTCCCGGTGATCTGGATTCAGTTAGGAATCTAGACCAGTGTTTCCCAACCAGTGTGCTGTGGCACACTAGTGTGCCATGAGCAATCATCAGGTGTGCCGTGGGAAATTGGAGTTCAGAATGCTCTTTGATTGCGGGTGAACTATAACTCCCAGCAAACTACAACTCCCAAATGACAAAATCAATTTTTTGACTGATGGTCCCTCCTTGGGTTAGTATTAGTACGTTTTGTGGCCAAATTTGGCAGCAATTTGTACAGTGGTTTTTGAGTTATGTTAATCCCACAAATAAATATATATATATATATATATATATATATATATAGAGAGAGAGAGAGAGAGAGAGAGAGAGAGAGAGAGCGCACAACAGCACAACACAGTGTGTGTCTTTCTGCCATTCCTGCCAGGATATCTATGTTGTGTTCATCGAAACAGGCCCAGGTTTCACACTGAGTGTATAAATACATTTAAAAACATATTAACTATATGTATTACTGTGTTAGAGTCATTTTGTGTCATTTTGGTTGGTGGTGTGCCCCAGGACCTTTGTAAATGTAAAAAATGTGGCACGGCTCAAAAAAGGTTGAAACACTGATCTAGACCATACATTTAAACAGAGGCTGGATGGCCATCTGTCGGAGGTGCTTGGATTGTGCTTTTTTCTGCATGGCAGGGGTTTGGACTAGATCAGTGGTTCCCAATATGTTTTTTGGTAGGGGGCCACGTGGACCACCAGTGGTCACATTTAAAAGAATCAAAATATGGTCCATGGCCTCGCTGTTACTACACCGTTACAATGCCCACAGAACATGCTCCCTTCCTCGTGGCCATGCGTCCGTGGTGCGGAGGCAAGAGAAAGATGTTAGGGACAGTTTTCTGGGTCTTTTTGTAGTTTTTTCAACCTCAGCCCACCTCCCCCCTTTTTTTACATGAGCGTTAACCAAATCCATAGAGATTAACACAGCCCAATCAAAAACTTTTTTTTCTTAGTGTCTTCATTTTTAGGCTTGTTCCTTGGGTTATTTGAGGCGCTGATTCAGAAAATTGCATTGGATAGACCACATCAGCTCTAGATTATTAAATATGACTTTCCGTGGGCGAGCAGTTGGTGACTACTGGATGGCATATGTTTTCTATCAGAAACTAGAGCTGATGTGGTCTATCCAATGCAGTTTTATGAATCAGTACCCCAAATAATAATACACTTTATTTATATTCCGCTCTTCTCACCCCGAAGGGGACTCAGAGCAGATTACATCACACATACGGCAGACAATCCCTGCCGGAAGACGTACAGTTACAATACAACACATACAATTTTTTGAAGGATTTTTTCTTCTTCTGGCTGTGTCACAGGGTGTGTCATTACGTCACAAGGGGGTGTTGTTGCTTCATCATCATGATGGCGGGCCTCTGTTCCTCTGTTCTGCATTTCACCTTCCCACAGCCGATCTTTATTTATTCAGACGTTGTAAAGTCTTTTACTGAAAAGAATCCTCCCCCGCTTTAGGCGGTTCCCAGTTCATCCATTCACAACTGTGGTGTTTTCGAACTGCTGGGTGAAAAGTGGACAGGGCTTACAGCTGGGTGTCCAGGCTAGCTCAGGAAACTCGGGAATTGAACTTGCAACCTTCAGATTGCCAGCACAGCTGTTCTACCACTGTGCTATCTTTCTGGCCCTATAACCAACTGAATCTAAAATTGACCAAAAACCGATTTGTAACTCTCTTGGTACTAATGTGGGAGAGTGGTCCCTGGTCCAAAAAAAAAAAGTTGGGAACCACTGGACTAGATGGCCTATGTGGTCTCTTCCAACTCTATTATTTTATGATTCTACTAGCCGTCCCATTCCACACGTTGCTGTGACCCAGTCTGTGTGTGTGTGTGTGTGTGTGTGTGTATGTTTGTGTATATGGGTATCTATGTGTGTGTTTATGTATATATGTGGTTTTGCGCATGCATTGTAATGCATTTTTGGTCTCTTCTGCTATGTTTTTATGAGTGACGATCACTCATTGGCCTGATAGGTGCACTGTGTCCAAATTTGGTCTCAATTCATCCAGTGGTTTTTGAGTTATGTTTATCGCACAAACAAATATTACATTTTAATGTATATAGATACTAGCCATCCCTTGCCATGCGTTGCTGTGGCCCAGTCTGTGTATATGTGTTTTGTGTGCATATATATGTGTACTTGTGTGTATATATATTTGTGAATATGTATAAATATGTGGTTTTGTGCATGCGTTGTAATGTAATGTTTATTTTTTGGCTTTTTAAATCTCTTTTTTTATAGTAATTTTTATTGATAATTTTAAAGAGTTATAGAAATCAACAGTAACATAACAAACTACAGACAAGAAAACATAAAATCAACATCCAGAGGCTTTTAAAGTCTCTTCTGCTGTGTTTTTCAGTATTTTTATGAGTGATGGTCACTTCGTTGGCCTGATAGGTGTACTGTGTCCAAATTTGGTCTCAATTCGTCCAGTGGTTTTTAAGCTATGTTAATCCCACAAACTAATATTACATTTTTATTTGTATAGATACTAGCCGTCCCCTGCCACGCATTGCTGTGGCCCAATCTGTGTATATGTGTTTTGTGTGCATATATATGTGCACTTGTGTGTGTATATATTTGTGAATATGTGTATATATGTGGTTTTGTGCATGCGTTGTAATGTAATTTGTTTTGGCTTTTTTAAGTCTCTTCTGCTGTATTTCAGTATTTTTATGAATGATTGTCACTCGTTGGCCTGATAGGAGTATTGTGTCCAAATTTGGTGTCTATTCGTCCAGTGGTTTTTGAGATACGTTAATCCCTCAAACGAATATTACATTTTTATTTATATAGGTACTAGCCGTCCCCTGCCACGCGTTGCTGTGGCCCAGTCTGTGTATATGTGTTTTTGGGCATATATATGTGCACTTGTGTATGTATATATTTGTGAATATGTGTATATATGTGGTTTTGTGCATGCGTTGCATGTGATGGTCACTCGTTGGCCTGATAGGGGTATTTGGTGTCTGTTTGTCCAGTGGTTTTTGAGTTATGTTAATCCCACAAGCGAACATTACATTTTTATTAATATAGCTGATTCTAAATAGCAGGCATCTTTGGGACTCAGATGAGTATTGTGAAAGGGAACAGGAGATGAGCATAAACACACACAAAGGCAATATATATTGATTTCCCTTTTTGGAACAGGATATGTGTCTCTATCTATTCAACAGGGAGCTCACACATATCTTGTGATGATATAGGTTCACCCGCGCTATCTCAAATGCATCTATTTATTTATTTATTTATTATTCCATCTTGTATTCCGCTCCTCCCTGCAGGCTCGGGGCGGATAACAGCATAAAATTAGGCTGACATGTGGCATCCATGTCGCCATACAGTAAATACAAACATAAAACGCAACATAAATCCGAGACTAAAATCATATCATATACTGTAGCACTCCCCTGAACCAGGGTATTGATTATACAGATGAGAACGTTAGATTTGCTTGCCTAACCAAAGGCCAATCTAAAAAGGGCGGTCTTGCAGGCCCTGCGAAACGGGATGAGCTCTGTAGCGGCTCGGGCATCGTCCGGAGAGAGTTCCAGAGCACCGGAGCCGCCACAGAGAAGGCTCTTTGCCTGGTAGCAGACAAGTGGCAGGCGCGGACTGATGGTACCAGGAGCAAATTCGACTCCTCTGAACGTAGTGATCTCGGGGGAATATATGGGGCAAGGCGGTCCCTCAGGTACGCAGGCCCTAGGCCGTGCAAGGCCTTAAAGGTTAACACCAACACCTTGAAGACAACTCGGTACTCAATTGGTAGCCAGTGCAGCTGCCGGAGGATGGGCGTGATGTGCTCCCTGACCGACGTTCCGCCAGCAAGCGAGCAGCGGCATTCTGTATATTTTGGATATGGGGCACATTTGTCAAATGTTCTTGTCCTTTGATGAACTAAATACAAAGATTTCAACTGTTTTGGATAGTTGCTTCCTGTGGCAAAAGCCCACTGTTTGTTTTTATCTTCACAGAACTGTCTTTGATTGAGCATAGCTGGACCTCGGCAGGAAGTGAACCCTGGCCGCAGCTTCCCTTTCTGGTGAGGCGGGGTAACATGTGTTAACGTTTATGTTCTCTGTGGAGGCTTTTAGGAATAAAATAATCAAGTGCATTGGGGCTGCTTTTTCAGGTATTTTGCGTAATTCTCAACTTGCCTCTGAACCTCTGTCCATAAAAATCAACGTTGTTGGGAATGAGATAAAAATGCATCAGATCTTAGAATATATATAGATTCTATAGATGCCAATTAAATTTACCAATTGCTTGAGAAAATGCACTTCATTCTCAGTGTGACTGTATGAGTCCATGCCTATCGATATAGCTTACCTTTTGCCGTTTTCTAAGTGTCCAGTTTTTCCAAAGCACAAGTCTGACCTGTCTGAAACTCATTCTTCTCTGGCATTGGCAGCATCCCAGGCTTGGGAAACAGCAATCCTTTGTTGTGATCTGATCATACAGAGCTGAATTGGGGAAAGAAATGAACTTATTGGTGGATGTTCTCTTATAGGTGTGGATCTGCAGTGTTTGCTTATGTGTCATAAACTTAGCTCTGAAGAAAATTTCAGCCAAACTAGAAATGTGTAGGATGCTGTGAGTTTTGAGCTGTATGGGCTTGTTCCAGTAGCATTCACTAGAAAATTGATTGTACCTTGTCTGATTTGTTGTGTTACACCACTGTTTCCCAACCAGTGTGCCGTGGCACACTAGTGTGCCGTGAGCAATCATCAGGTGTGTCGTGGGAAATTGTTAACTATAAATCCCAGAAACTGTAACTCCCAAATGTTAAGGCCTATTTTCCCCAAACTCCATCTGTGTTCACATTTGGGCATATTGAGTATTCATGCCAAGTTTGGTCCTGATCCAACATTGTTTCAGTCCACCGTGCTCTCTGGATATAGGTGAACTACAACTCCAAAACCCAAGGTCAATGCCCACCAAACTCTTATAGTATTTATTTGCCCTCCAACCCCTGAACAAAAGAGACGAGACACACAAAGTATTGGGTTCAAATTGAGCAACTTTTATTTAAAGTTACCTATTTAATTTTCCTTAAGACTAACTCAGAAGGTGTCAGGAATCAAGGTGTATTCTAGCCGGGGTATCATGCCCCCTCAGCTAACGATATCAATTCGGGCGAAACACCTGGATTCCCTGATTATCCAACCAGGGCAACCCCATTTAGGGAAATGAATGAGAGGTCTGTACTCGAGATCTTGAGATCAGCCTCTTTCATTCCAGGGCCATTACACTTTGTTAACCCCTCAACTTGAGCTTTGAGGTGAATGTTAACTTAATGGCCCTCACCCCTGAAGGAGGTGCCTTAGGTGCACACCGACAATGGGCTTTCCTAGCTATTTTCCGCTAAGCCTGTTTTAAAACATACCGCTCCCTTACTAGCCCCTACACCGTAAAGGGGTAGGCAAAAAAACTCCCTCCACAGTTAAGGTGGCCGGGGTGAAAATTCCTCACCCGATCCTCTTAGTTAAAGAGCGATCAAAAATTCTTTACTGCTAAAGGGCGGGCGTGGTGGGTCAACCGTCTCCTCCGGCTGCAGAGCTCCAACTGAGCTCTTCAGGGGGCTGGCCGTCCAAATCCCTCCTGGAGGCCACGCCCCTGCCTCCCAGAGGTTCTAAGAACCTCCTCTTTCTCCGTGGGAGGGGGCAAACTCCTCTCCCTCTTTAGCCTTTGGCTAAGAGGGAAATCCACTCTGTTGCCCTCCAACCCCTGAACAAAAGAGACGAGACACAAAGTATTGGGTTCAAATTGAGCAACTTTTATTTAAAGTTACCTATTTAAATTTCCTTAAGTCTAACTCAGAAGGTGTCAGGAATCAAGGTGTATTCTAGCCAGGGTATCATGCCCCCTCGGCTAATGATATCAATTTCGGGCGAAACACCTGGATTCCTGATTATCCAACCAGGGCAACCCCATTTAGGGAAATGAATGAGAGGTCTGTACTCGAGATCTTGAGATCAGCCTCTTTCATTCCAGGGCCATTACACATCGTTAACCCCTCAACTTGAACTTTGAGGTGAATGTTAACTTAATGGCCCTCACCCCTGAAGGAGGTGCCTTAGGTGCACACCGACTATGGGCTTTCCCTAGCTATTTTCCGCCACAGATTGGGGACAGGTGTCCACCTAGTCCCCATCGCCCACCGAGAGTCCTAACACCCCCTATCCTATGTTAGACGAACGGAGCGTTGCCCAATTCCGATATTATGATCCAACCGCTCCGCAACAAAGCATTGTCGCGAGCCCTGGATACAGGAGGTAGCCGGCTACCCCCCGTACTGTTGCGCGCATGGCCCCTTCCTTGTTCCCCCTTTACGAGGACTCTCACATATCCACACACCGTACCACCACAAGATGGCATATTGGTGGACCGGACGATGTGTATGCAGGGCCATGCCAGCCACACAGTACGATTTTGCTCAGGCCTGTAAGATGCTTTGCCCGTCCGCAAGCCAAAGCCATTCCCCCCTAGATGTGATTAGAACTCCGCCAGTATCAGCTTAGAGCCTCAAACCAACAGGGGGTAAGGACCGTGAATGCAAGTTTGCTGCAGACCACGTCTACCACTCCATTCCAAGGTAATGGAGTCCAGGCCCAAAATGTTGGCCAAAATGAAATGTAGGACCCCTTGCGGCTGGTCACTACCATCAGACAGGCCCGATTCACCCGCATGGCCCTTTTTAAGCCATCCTCACGCTTTCCCTTCAACTGGGCTGTGGGTCGATGGCCGACCACGGATTGTGACCTCGGGCACTGCCTGCCAATTTTTGAAACCGGGTAGCCCCAATAGGGGCCAGAGTCGGCACTGGCAATTGGGACTCCCTTGAGCTCCCCTTTCTGCCAAGTGGCCATTACGTAAAACAGTGAAGGTGGTTACCTGAGTGTCAGCCACATGGGACTGACCCCCTAATAGCTAGTACTAAGTGTATGAGCATCCATTGTACGTAATGGACGCATCTGCCAATGGCTGAAATAATTTTTTTTCAAACTCCCAGCCTATTATAAGGCTGAAATGGAATGTTCAAAATAATATTCCTCTTACATTTTAAAGAAAACTCGCTTTCGCACTCCACAGCATTTCTAAGGCTGAGAGGGTGTAATTCTAACGCCTAATCTTCCACTATTTAAAAGAAAACACACTTCCAAACTCCCCAGCCGTGTAAGGCTGAGAGGGAGCAACTCCAATGACTAATCTTCTTTTGTTTAAAAGAAAACGTGCTTCCAACTCCCCACCGTTTATAACTCTGTGAGGGTATAACTCAAACTACTAACCTTGTTCTAGAAAAAACCGTGCTTTTCAAACTCTCCAGCCCTTTTTTATTAGTGAGGCTGAGAGGGTGTAACTCTACTGATTAAACTACCTCCGCTTTAAGGAGAACACAGTTTCTCAAACTCCCCAGCCTTATATAAGGCTGGGAGGGTGCCTCATTAGAAACTAATCCATTATGTTGTAAAGAAACGTGTTTTCCCAACTCTCTCGCCGTTCCCAAGGCTGAGAGGGTGTAACTCAACTAATCTTAAAAACGAAAAAGTGCTTCAAACTCTGCCATGTATAAGGCCGAGAGGATGAAAACCAACAGCCAACCTTCATCTGCTGGAACTCAAACTCTCCAGCTGGGTAAGGCTGAGACTCTCCAGGCATAACTCAAGCAACCAATCTTATTTTGTTTTAAAGAAAAAGGCACTTACAAACTCTCCAGCCATATTAAGGCTGAGATGTTATGACACAAACGAGTATTCTCGAGTTTTAAAGAAAACACTTTTCAAATTCTCCCGCCGGTTATAGGGCAGAGAGGGTGTAACTCAAACTAACAATGGTCTTATCTTCTAAAGAAAACACGCTTTAAAAATTCCCTAGCCGCTATAAGGCTAAGAAAGTGAGCCTCAAATAACTAATCTTCGTATAATTTAATAAACGCCCTTTCCAAACTCTCCAGCCCTTTATAAGGCTGAGAGGGTGTGACCTGACAACTAATCTCCCGTATGCTTTAAGGAAAATGAACTGGGTGAACTCACAACCAATCTTTCTATGTTTCAATGAAAATTGCGCCCCATAAAACTCCCCCGCCTGTAATAAGGCCGAGAGGGTGTAACTGAAACGACCAATCGTCGTATATTTTAAAGAAAACGCCCCTTTCATAACCTCCAGCCTTCTTTAAGGCCGAAAGGATGTGCCTCAAGACTATTCTTCTTCAAATTTTAAAGAAAACGTACTTTTAACTGTCTAGCCATTTATAATGCTGACCGGGTGTAACTTTCATAACCAATCTTTTGGTTTTAAAGAAGAAGCGCTTTCGAACTCGGCAGCCGTTTATAAGGCTGAGATGGTGTGACTGCAATAACTAGTCCTCTTTTGTATAAAAGGAAACACCTTTTCATATTCTCCCGCCTCTTATAAGGCTGAGAGAGTGTGCCTGCATAGGCTTGATGGTACGGTCCTTTAATGAACGATTAAGTATATGACTCTCTAGCCCTGAATAAGGGCTGGGAGAGCATGTCTCCTTCGGAGACAACTTTACTTCCAACTCCGGTAAATTAAGAGATACAGTGCTCGCATCACATAACCCGACAGGCAATGCTGCTAAGCATAAATCAGCATTAAGCTATACCAGAAATCGGGAGCTCCCTCTTTATATCACAAGTGAAAAATGACCCGGTTAAATTAACAAATACATTGCTTAAAACTGTTAACTCACTAATAAAGCCGACCACATAGGTCAACAGTAAGCCATACCAAAGGACGGGAGCTCGCACCTGAAGTTAAAATGCAGAATTCAAGACGAAATTAAAATTGCCCATGTGAAAGGAATTATTGCTTAAAACAATAGCCCAATTATCAATGCTAACAGACCAGTGAGGATCAATAGTCATCTACACCAATGGTCAGGGGCTCACTCAAGTTAACTGGTGAAAGGACAATCACATGGTTTAGATTTAGTAGCTTTATTGCCAACGTTGACAAACGTGCAGATAGCGAGCCGTACCGATGGTCAGGAACTCACTCCCAAGTTGAAATTTAAAATACCCCAGGTGAAACAGTAACTTAGTTACTAGTGTTGACGAACAAGGTCAACAGTACCCCTGCCAAGGGTCGGGAGCTCACTCAAGTTGGAATTTAACACTAACCCAGGTGAAAAATTAAATACATTATTCAAAATTATAACTCGATTGCTAATGTTGACAAATATAAGTCAGATGTAAGCCATACCGATGGTCGGGAGCTCACTCACCAAGTTGACACTCAAAATGATCCAGGTAAAAAAGCAACTCAATACCTAGTGTTGACGAGCATAGGTCAACAAAGCTAACCCAGGGCCGGGATCACACTCAAGTTGAAGTTTAAACGTGACCCGTTAGAAAGCTAAGCACATTGCTTGAAATTATACTCAATTGCCACTGTTGACACATAGGTCAACGGGCAGCCCTACCAAGGGTCAGGAGGTCACTCCTCAAATAGAAATTTAAAATGACCCAGGTGAAAAGTAGCTCGATTGCCAATGTTAACGGGCATATGTCAACCAAGCTAAACCAAGGGTCAGGAGCTCACTCAAATTAAAAAAAAATATTTATATTATTTTTATTATTATTATTTATTTATTTATTATTATTTATTTATTTATTATGTAAATGGCCCGATGAGAGAATAAATATATTACTGGAAATTATAACTCAAGTGCTAAAGCTGACAAAATAAGTCAGTGGTGAGCCTTACCAAGGGGTTGAGAGCTTGCTCCCGTTGAAATTGCAATAACCCCAGCGAAAGAATAAATACCCTGCTTGAAAATTAGCAACTCAAATGCTTAAGTCGTCAGCCATGGGTCAACAGCAGGCCTTACCGAAAATCGGCAGCTCGCTCTTCGATTTAAAATTAGAATAACCCGGTTGAAATAAGAAATGCCTTGATTAAAATTAAACTAAATTGCTAAATGCTATCAGCATAAGTCAACAGTAAGCCCGCACCAAAGGCCGGGAGCTCACTCCTCAAATTAGAAATTAAAGTGACCCGGGAGAGATAATAAATGCATTGCTTGAGATATCAAATGTATCATTATTAATAATATAATCTCATAAAGCCAGCGCATGCATGCGTCTGACTGCGCATAAGCGTGCCCAGAAACAGGAACACTTCCATGCGTATTTGATGCCGACTGAATTTATTCTTGCCGGCTATGATCGTTATCATTTCCATTACTAGTGTTATTACTTTCCCCAATTAAATTCCGAAAGGCATAATGTGCGTATCACCATAAATCAAGTGTTATTCTTGTTGTTACCGGTCCACATATAACTATTTCTCGCAATCCATTCAATATTCACTAAAATATTTCATTATTTAATTTATAAAACCTAATATATATCCATTTCCCATTATCCAATATGTATATATATCCATATATATCTATAAATTTCTTAATTGAGCCTTTTCCATGATCAACAGCATCAATTAATTAGTTCTTACTTTATCCTGTTATCATTAGCCCCCTATTGCCCCCCTTATCAAACAAAATGGCCCCTTAGAGGGCCAGCCTGAGCCTGCCTAACTCAGCACCATGCACCCATAGAGGGCAAGCGCCATGTGGCCAAAATGGCGGTCTCCAGCAATGTCAAAAGAAGGGGGGGTAGGCAATAATGAATAAGAGGGGGGGGTGGGCAGCGGCGGAAGGCCGACCCACCCAGCTAGCAGCAAAATACCCCTCTGGGTTTTTAATGGGCTGCGCCCCCGTTTTCCAGGACCATGGTCCGCCACACTATAGCCCTGGCCACACTATGATGGCCAATGGGAAGGGACCATGAAGGACAGGTTTGCCTGGGGCCTGGCCGCCAACCAAGCATCTCCATATAAATGGCCCCGGGCCTTTTTTGGCCCCCAAAATGGCCGCCGTCACAATGAGGGAGGAGGGGCCAACGGCCTGGCATCAAAATGGCGGCGGCAGCGGGACGGAAACGGTAACCACGTGACCGACCTGTCCCTCAACTGCAGCCTCCTCCCCTGATCGCCTGTGGAAAGGAGCTCCAAGCGGCCCAAGTCTTTGGGAAAGAAAAACGCCAGGCCATCCTCAGGGACCGCAGGCCCAAAAGGAGATCTAGCGGGGGGAACACGTGTCCCGCCCGCCCTTCTCGCCCCCCCCTTGGCCCCCTCAACAAGGGGCCCAAAGTGAGGGAAGGGCCCCCACTCGAGATATTGGGAGCCCGGTGTGGCGTGGCGGTGCGCCAGGAAAGGCCCCAGCGGGGAAGCATGCCGCCCCGCTGAGCACCTCCCGTCCCGCCAGCCCTTCTCGCCCCCCCCTCGGCCCCCTCAACAAGGGCCCAAAGTGAAGGAAGGGCCCCCACTCGAAATGCCGGAGAGCCCGGCGCGGCGCGGCGGTGCGCCAGGAAAGGCCCCAGCGGGGAAGCATGCCGCCCCGCTGAGCACCTCCCGAGGCACTGCTTGCCTGGCGGCGGCGCCGCCAGCTCAAAGCCGGAGTCGCCGCCGTGCAAAGGCCGCAAGAAAGCCAAGGAGGGGGGGGGGGAAGAAGCGTGAGCCTGCCTCCGTTCCCTCCCCACGTGGAGAAGCGCCGCGCCAGAGCTGCTCCCCGGCAAGGAGCGACGGACCCTGCAGGGGAGGGGGCTTCCCCCAAGTACGCGGACGTACCTAAGGGGGACGTACCAGGACTCGCGGCCAGGGCCGAGGAGACCAGTCCCGGTCTCTTTCCGGGCAGCCGGTGCAATGCGCCGCTGCGTTAGGCCTCCAGCGGCCCACAGTAAGGCGAAGGGAAGCGGGCAAGGTGGAAGGCCCAGCCACCCGGCCTCCCACTCCCTTCGCCCAAAGGATGCCCTCCCCTCCGACGAGGCCATGCGGGGAGGCAAAAGCCCGCCGCCGCAGCCCCCGCTCGCCACGTGGTTCCCGCCCCGGCTAATCCGCGGCCCCCTTGACGAGCAGGCCACGGAAAAGGCGCCCTCCGCCATAATGGCGGCAGCGGCTCAGCCGGGGCGTAGAGGGGTAGTCCGCAACTCCCCGTCGTTGACGGGAAGGGCGGACCCTACGGGAGGAGGGGGGGAACGGGACTAGGCTCCGCTCCCCCAGATCAGAGCTCACCTGAGGGAGGAGACCTGCAACCGTCTCCTCCGAGTGCAGAGCTCCAACTGAGCTCTTCAGGGGGCTGGCCTTTCTAAAGGGAGGCCACGCCCCCTGCCTCCCAGAGGTTCTAAGAACCTCCTCTTTCTCCGTGGGAGGGGGCAAACTCCTCTCCCTCTTTAGCCTTTGGCTAAGAGGGAAATCCACTTAAAACATATTAACTATATGTATTACTGTGTTAGAGTGTCATTTTGGTTGGTGGTGTGCCCCAGGATTTTGTAAATGTAAAAAGTGTGCCGCAGCTCAAAAAAGGTTGGGAAACACTGTGTTACACTAACCCAGACTGTAATTTGTTGAATTCTGGCTTGTTGCTGTATCCAAACCCATCCCTTGTAATCAATCATGGCTTGTTAGTGACCCATAAACCATAATTAGAAGCTATGCTTTATTGTCTACATGATAGTTTGTGACAAATAAACGAACCAAAGCTAATATCAACCATGCTTTACTATAAAGTATGAACCTGACTTTTCCTTGAATTGTACTATGCTGTAGTCTGGAACTACTTGTTATTTATTTATTTATTTATTTATTTACAGTATTTATATTCCGCCCTTCCCACCCCCAAAGGGGACTCAGGGCAGATCGCAGAACACATATACGGCAAACATGCAATGCCATTATCAGTAGACATTTAGTTTGATATTCTCGCTCTGTTTCGGAGTCCATTAATCCCCCCCCATGTTTACATGTATTCTCCTTTACAAAGAATGCTACCCCGTTTATCTCACCCGTTTTTCACATTTCATATTTGTACATGCAGCCCGCCCTGTCATGTGTGATGTCATGTGTGAATTTAGATATTGTTTGTATATTGTTCTTTTACTTAGATATATGTAGTTTACTGTGTTAATTGTTGATGTATTGGTTTTGTTTTTATTATAATTTGTTGTTTGGGCTTGGCCCCATGTGAACCGCCCCGAGTCACCATTGGGGAGATGGTGGCAGGTTATAAATAAATATTATTATTATTATTATAATACACTGACAAGACAGACAACTGTACATAGATAGAGGTATATATAGGCTTTCCCATCTGTCACAATGCAGGGACTCGGCCCGGCCCCTTAATCACACACACAGAGACGGTAATCAGCTAACTATTTATTGAATAATGAAAAACAGGTGAAAAGGTAAATTGTCCAACAAGGCATAGAACAGTTCATTCAAAAATGGCAAAGAGTTCCGTAGTAATCCAAAGGCAAAACACAAGGCAAGGTCTCCGCAAAGCAATGCGGATCAAAACAGACTTGGTCTGTGGTAAGCAAACAAGGCAAGTTCAAGGAATCAAGGCCCAAGAAAACCTCTTGGAACACGAGCCAGTCCTGGCTCCGTGGATCTTCACTCGCTTCACTCCCTTCAGATCAGAAGTGGCCGAGCAACTGAGGATCCGTTCCCACGGATCCTATACTTAAGTCCCTTGGTGAAACCTACGTCGCTCTAGGCTTCTGCGCCAGTCTGTGCTGGGGCTCCGCTCCTGTGGCGCTCTAGGCTTCGGTGCCATTCCCTCCTGCTGGACTCAATGCTCCGACGCCTATCAAAGCTCCGTCCTTGCCTCCCAGCACCTGGGTCGCTATCTTCGTGAGAGCCTGACTCCCTTCCAACTTCCATGGGCTCATCCCCCGCTGACTCCCGGACTTTCTCCTGTGACCCGTAACCACCTAGTTTCTCATACTGATTATCTGATTCAGTCTCTTCAGTATCAGTCTGACTTTCCCAGCTCTCATACCCATCAGGCCAGCCATGATCCCATGCTAAGCTTTCTGTAGGAGAGGAAGGCCCAGCTGCCTCATCATCCCCTTCATCTGCCTCTTCATTAGCCTCCACGGGTCCTAATGCAAGTGGGACCCCCGGGGCGGCCCCCTGCCCCCCCCCGGCACGAATGAAAACTGGGGCTGGGTTGCTACACCATCTTTGGCATCTTGGAGGCTTGTGCTTGGTTCCGGCCATGGGGGTGTGCTGTTGCTTCATCTTCCCTGCTGAAGAGTTTGGTTCTCAAACTTTTTCCTTGATCGAATTGCTGGCATTTCCTTATGGGTGCCTTAAATATCTCCCCGCTTTAAAGTGGTACCTATTTACTCAGATTTGCTTTCAAACTGCTAGGTAGGGTAGCTAGGTGGGCTAAAGGTCAGGAGCTCACCTCGACCCAGACTTTGAACTGTCAACCTTTCGATTGGCAATATTTATTGCAGCTGGCGGTTAACTAGCTGTGCTAAAGCCCGACCTTATGTTAGCAGCTGGCATCAAGAGCAGTGTTAACAGCAAAATTATTTGATGCCACACTGTTTCTGATTTAGAGAATATAAGAATTGCTCAATCAGATAAAGTCCCAAATTCATTTTCCATGTCTGAACTTTCTATTTTTGAAAATGCAAGCGGATGAAGATAATGCACAAATTGTTGCCATTCATATAACAATGTCCTGCATAATTTTTAAATCTTTGTTTTAATAGATACAGATAGTCCTATTCACCATGGAGAACTGAACTATTCCATGGACAATTCATTACGTTCTATCCTCCTATATTTAGTTTTTGTTCTTTCTTCTTTTTTTTTTTGCTTTGTATAATTTCTGTGTTTTTAGCATTTTACTCTACTTGTATTTTGACATTTTTATTAATGCATCATCTGGGAATTTTTGAAATATATAACATCTTATAAATGTGCCCAAAAAAACCTATTTTAAATAAGAGCACAGTAGGAACATCTGTGACAACGCCAGGAGGACTCGCAATACTTAAACCCTAAAACGGAGGTCAGTTATCTGGTTGCGTTCAGATAGAAGTTTTCCTGTCTAAATCTGGACTACTCCGGACCTCTGGAATTGTAAGCGTAACATATTCCTCGCTCCTCACTTTCCCCTATGAGCCTTGGAGTTGGTAACTTCTGTGCCAGTGTAGTTTTTAGTTGAAGTGTTTAATCATTTTATCACCAAAACATATCCAGTGCCTTGAATAGCATCTCAAAGTTAGAACTAAACCACAAAGTGGATTTGACATACTGCTAACATGAGAGTCACTAGCTATCGCCAAGCATAGCATTGCCTTCTCCATCAATCAAAGTTGGTTTGTTGGCCTTTACAATTGAATCATCATGGAATTCTTTTCAAGCTACTTCAGAAGACAGATTATCTCGTAAACTGCAGCAGAGAGAGAAATAGTCTCCTCCTGCCACGTTTTTTAACAGAAGCAATGGGCTGATTAACTAAGAGCTTGAAGCGTATCAGGATAAACCAATTGCAATGCATTTGAGAACATAACACTGCTTAAATCATCTTGAAAGTTGAGCCCTCAGTGGCGCAGTAGGTTAAACCCTTGTGCCAGCAAGGACTGATGACCAACAGGTTGAGGTTTGAATCCGGAGACAGCACGGATGAGCTCCCTCTGTCAGGTCCAGCTCCCCATGCGGGGACATCAGGGAAACCTCCCACAAGGATGGTAAAACATCAAAACATCTGGACGTCCCCTGGCCAACGTCCATTTCTCTCACACCGAGTCGCTTGTGACACGAGAAAGGAAAGATCTCAAAAGCAAGCCCTAGTGACCAGAATGAGACTGCCTGTCAGAGAAGAAGGTTTAGAGGTCGCAGTACTCGCCAAAAATCCAAGACAGAACTGCATGTACAAGCAGTCCCCAAGTTACGAACAAGATAGATTCTGTAGGTTTGTTCTTAAGTTGAATTTGTTGGTCAGTTGGAACAGGTACATTTTAAAGTGTAACTCAGGCCAAAAAAAATTGTTTTGACTTTGTATAGCATAGGAAAGGGTGAACACCCTTGTAGTATAGCTTTAGATATCATAGGGAAGGGTGAACACCCCTATGGTGTGTGTTTGTTTTGCTGTCCGTGCCCCTGTCCAGAAATTCCAACTCACTTTCTGTCTCTGATAATTGGATTTTGAAAAAATTGTCTTATTGTGGAAACTAGGATTGATGATAAACCTTCAGCTGAGACACCTTTTCCCCATGATAATAACTCTTTCAGGAGTGAATTTCCCTTCCAAAGGGTCGATTTCTGTCACTTCCTGTGTCTCACTCCTCTTGTTAACTGAGTTGTTCGTAAGCCAGATGCTTGTAACTTGGGAACTGCCTGTTTTTAAGTCACCTGTTGACTTATGGAGACCCCATAGGCCAGGGGTGCTCACACCTTTTCAGCATGCAAGCTACTTATAAAACAACCAAGTCAAAATGATCTACCTACCCACTACTCAGAGAGCCATAAAAGCAAAATATTTGGAAATTTAGTTCAGTGAGAGCCATATAATATATTTTAAGACTGAATTCAACTAAATGTGAGTATAATACCCCCCTGAATTTATTCATAATAATGATGATAATATTCATTCAGTCTCTGCTACTACTCCTACTACTAACAACAACAACAATAACAACAACAACAACAATAGATTCCTAGAGTAGAAGGAGACCTCCAAAGGCCATCCAATCCAACCTCCTTCTGCCATAAGGGAAAAACACAATGGAAGCATTCCTCACAGATGGCCATTCAGCCTCTGATAATAATAATAATAATAACAACAATGGGTTCCTAGAATAGGAGGAGACCTCCAAGGGCCATCCAGTCCAACCTCCTTCTGCACCTGGGCAGCGTTGGGAGCCTGCGGGGCGGGACTGAGCCTTCCTCCCGCCCTGCCTACGATCTACCAGGACATCCTATGCGATCTACCAGTAGATCGCGATCTACCTAATGAGCACCCCTGCCATAGGCCATATGTGTCAAACACAAGGCCCATGGCTGCCTACCACGTCATTTTATGTGGTCCGCGAGGCATTCAGTGCTAGGGCAAAATAGTTTCATGTATGCAGTCTTACAAGTTCAAACAACCCTTTGAAGGGAACCAAAAGGCTGGTGTGGCCCTTGGTTAAAATGAGTTTAATCCTCGCCATAGGTTTTTTTTTAAAAGCAAGGAATTCTCTGAGGTGGTTTTACCAGTTTGTTGTTGTTTATTCATTCAGTCACTTCCAACTCTTCATGACCTCATGGACTAGCCCACGCGAGAGCTTCCTGTCGGCCGTGGCCACCCCCAGCTCCTTCAGAATCTAGCCAGTCACTTCAAGGATACTGTCCAAGGATACCCAGCTGCTTTTACGGCTGGAGCCTTGAGTCACCTCAATACCACACAATTTGGAAGAATTCAAACTTAAAGCGTTCGCCGACGACGTTGTCCTAATCATAGAACATCCTGTAGAAAAGATCCAGCTCTGGATTAGGAAAATTAAAGAATTTGGGGAAGTGGCAGGCTTCAAAATTAACTATGACAAAACAAAACTACTGGTCAAAAATTTGAAGAAAGAGAAGAGAGAGAAAATACAAGAACTAGCGGGCATCCAAATCACAAACAAAATACGTTACTTAGGCATCACCATTACACCTCAAAACAATCAATTAATTAAAAACAATTATGAAACAGCATGGAGTATGATCAGGAAGAAGATAGATAGTTGGAAACACTTAAATTTAAGTCTACAGGCGAAAATAGCCGCGGTGAAAATGGATATTTTACCTAAAATGATCTTTTTATTCCAATCAATTCCGATTCTTAGAACAAACCATTGTTTTGATACTTGGAGAAAGGACATCTTGAAATTTATATGGGCAGGTAAGAAACCCAGAGTAAAATATAAGCACCTGACAGCAAGGAAAGAACAAGGGGGACTAGCCCTCCCCAACCTACAACTTTACTATCAAGCAGCAGCACTTACGTGGGTGAAAGAATGGGCCACATTAACAAAAAGAAGACTGCTAATTCTGGAAGGGTATGACGTACGGCGCGGCTGGCACGCATACCTATGGTATGATAAAGCCAAGGTAGAAAAACAATTCACGAATCATTATATAAGGGCGGCCCTATTAAAAGTGTGGTGTAAATATAAAAATCAATTTCACAAAGCGACGCCCCTCTGGATATCCCCATCTGAGCGCAACACAAGAGAGAACTCCCTCTAACCAAATGGTATACATATAAAGATTTAACTGAAAGAGATGGGGTGGCCTGGAAGTTAAAAACTCGAGAAAAACTAGGAGAAGCAGGTATAAACCTGTCGTGGTTTCATTATGCCCAAATCAAAGATTATTTCAGAGAAGACAAAATAAATAGTTTTACCCAAACCCAAACGACATGGGATCTGGTCTTGTTAAAAAACAAAAAGCTGATAAGAATACTATACAACCAACTACTGGAAAGGGACACCGAAACGGAAGTTGTAAAAGACAATATGATCAAGTGGGCGCAAGACTTCGGCCACTCCATATTACTACGAGAATGGGAGGAAATATGGAGGAAGAATATGAAGTTTGGAAGTGTAAGGAGCAGATTGGGACCTTCATGCACTGCTGGTGGTCGTGCCCACTCACTAAAAAATTCTGGAAGAAAATACACACACACATACAGAAGAGCCTTGAGACCGAAATTGAGTTTAAACCTGAATATTATTTATTAAATTTAACGGAGGACAACTTAGACAGGGAAAAAGATAAAATATTTTTTTTATGACTACGGCAGCAAGGGTGGTAGTGGCAAAGAACTGGAAACAGGAAAGCCCACCAGACCCAATAGAATGGGCTATAAAACTAGCTGAATATATGGATATTGACGCTCTAAGAAGCTCAGTTAACAACCAGAACCTAAAGCTCAAGACGAACTGGCAACCCATAAAAGCCTACTTAAAAATGCAAAGTTTTAGAGAACGCAATGCAAGCAAAAGAACCACAGGAGAGGATGGCTGTGAATACACCGAGACCTGATGTACGACAAGCAAAGATGGATCCCCTGTCTTCCTGACTGGGAGACACAGACATTTTTCTGGCTGACCTAGAGGTTAGCAACCCTCTTTCACTATCCCTCTAGCACTTCCCTACCTACTACCCTCTCTCCTCCTCTCTCCCCCACTCCCTCCCCCTCTTTCTCCCTTTCTCCTTTTCCCCTCCCCATTTCCTATCTTTCCCCCTCTTTTCACTATCTATACTTTTATGAAATGACTGTAAAATCAACTCAATAAAAATGATTTTAAAAAAAACAAAACAATTTCACCTTCTGTCTTGAGGCTGTATCCAATGTTGAGTAATATATTAGAAGTGTGGAATAAATACAGGAGAATGTTAATAACGGATGGATCAGTAATAACCCCAATTGTAATGGAAAAGAAATTTCCAAAGAATTTAAAACAAATAATGGATAAAAGGTTAAGGGAGAAAAATTTAGATAAAATGGAGGATTGGATAAAAGTAGGAACGAAGAAGGAAATGATTATGGAAGAATTTAGAGAAATAAAATTGACATGGTTCCATTGTATACAATTAGAACAATGGTTTAAAAATTGGTTAAAAACAATAAAAAAGGAAGTAAGGTTAACCAATTTGAACAAATAATACAAAATGGGAGGGATGTAGAAGAGCACGAAAACTTGAAAGGAATAACTAGTAAAATATATAAGATAATAATTGAAATAAAGGAAGGAAAAACAAAAAATAACACCCTTAAGGTGGTCTGGGAAGAAGACTTAGGGATAAAAATAAAGGAAACAGAGTGGCAACAATTGTGGAGACAAAGACATCTTAAAAATTTATCAATAAGGATTAAAGAAAATTATTATAAATTAATATGGAAATGGTACCTTACACCAGTAAGAATGGCAAATATAAATAAAAACTACTCGAAAAACTGTTGGAGAGGATGCCAAGAAACAGGAACATACATACATATGTGGTGGCAATGTAAATATGTAAGCAAATTTTTGGGCGAAAGTATTTAAAGAAATAGAAGATATAATGAATATTAAAATAGAAAGAAGTCCTAGTCCAAATAGAGGAATGGTACAAGGAAGTATGGAAACTGGCAATAAATGACAAGTTAACATGTATATTAAAAGTAAAAAGGGGCATATGGAAACAAAGTGATTTTTATGAGGTATGGAGAAAATATATTGAAAAAGGATTAGAAAAGGAAGAAGGAAGGTTACCTCCACAAGAAGAAATGAAATTTTGGACGAATGATATGTAAAAGCAATGGCTTGCGGAGGGGGGAGGGGAGCACAGCGGTGAGGGATACAAAAATGTATAAGAAAAACATAATGGCAGGTGCTAAAGATTGAAGTATTGTACCTAGAAATGAATAACATGAATCTGCTGTAAATAGACATTGTATAATATTGTGTTGATAATGATAAAACAATAAAAATATTTTTAAAAAAAGAAAAAGAGATGGCTGCGTGCCAGTAGGTTGAAGGTGAATCCTACTAAGACTGAGATTTTGTGACCTGGCCGCCCGCCTGGAGTGGCGCCCTCCCTGCCCAACTTCGATGGTGCCCCCCTTCATCCATCTTCCACTGTTAAGAGCTTGGGTGTCGTCCTGGATTCACAATTGACTATGGAGGCCCACATCGCTAATGTTAGTAATCAGGCCTTTTTCCATCTCCGGCAGGCGAGACAGCTGGCACCTTACCTCTCAGAGGAAGCCTTGGCTACAATCATCCATGCGACGGTCACATCTAGACTGGATTATTGTAGCGCCTTGTATGTTGGCCTTCCCTGTCGACTACTCGGAGGATCCGCATTATTCAGAATGTGGCTGCCAGGCTACTTGCAAAAACACCTTTGAGATGCCACATAACTCCAACTCTTTTACATTTGCACTGGCTTCCAACAGAATTCCGGGCCCTGTATAAGTTGTTGGTTCTGACCTTTAAGGCGCCTTATGGTCAGGGGCCAGCATATCTCAGAGACCGCCTCTCCCCTCTTCACCGCCAGTGGTCGCCACGACTCCTCCAACTAAACTTACTGTATGTTCCAGGCCCCAGGAAAGTACGACTCGAGAGCACAAGGCGTAGGGCCTTCTCAACAGGGCCGGCCTTTACCATTAAGCGATGTACGCGGTCGCGTAGGGCGACGTTCCCGGAGAGGGGCGTCGCCACCTGGGAGGGGCGGTGGCCCGCCCCGCCGCTGTGCTGCCGCAGCCAGCTGGCAGCGTGGGGGAACAAGGGGGAGGGGACTCACGGGGCGGGCGCCCGGACCCGAGGAGGAGCAGGAGGAGGGGGAGGCCACGAGGGCGGCCCCCACAGAGACTTCCAGCAGCGGCAGCAGCAGCAGCGCCACCGGAAGGGCCCGGAGCCAGAGGCGCATCTTCCTGGCGTCACCGTCGCCGCCTCTGCCGAGGAGGAAGGGGAGGAAGGCCTCGCCCGGCCGCGCTGGGCGGCGACGAAGTGACGTCAGGAAGATGCGCCTCTGGCTCCGGGCCCTTCCGGGGGCGCTGCTGCTGCCGCTGCCGGGGAGTCTCCGTGGGGGCCGCCCTCGTGGCCTCCCCCCTCCTCCTGCTCCTCCTCGGGTCCGGCTGCCCGCCCCATGAGTCCCCTCTTCCCCCCCTGTCCCTCCGCGCCGGCGCGCTCGGGAGCCAGTACGCATGCGCGAATTTCCGCGCTTGCGGACGGAGCCGAGAGCCGCCGGGGGGGGGGGGCCAAAATAATGTTCGCTTACTCCCCCCGGAGAGCTCGGACCGCCCCTGCTTCTCCATCTCTGCCCCTGTCTTGTGGAACTCCTTGCCTCCCCACTTGAGGGCCATGCGTGACTTGCGACCCTTTGCTCAGGCACTCAAGACCTGGCTTTTTAGCAGAGCTTTTGATGTTTAATGCAGTCTATTTGGTATTGTGTATTTTTTAATGCAATTGTTTTATGGAAATTGCCTGGAGGGCGATTAACAAGTGAGAAGCTGATGATGATGACGACGATGATAATGATGTCCATCCATATTGCCCCTGGTTGGCCCCTCTTCCTTTTTCCTTCCATTTTCCCGAGTGTCATTGTCTTCTCTAAACTTTCCTGTCTTCTCATGATGTGACCAAAGCATCTTTGCTCCTAATATCCTTCCCTTCAGTGAGTAGTTGGGCTTTATTTCCTGGAGAATGGACTGGTTGGATCTTCTTCACGGTCCAAGGCACTCCAGCACCACAGTTCAAAGGTATCTATCTTCCTTTGCTCAGCCTTCCTTATGGTCCAGCTCTCACATCCATAGGTTACTACGGTTCTTTCCTCTAAAATATAGCTGGCATACACCTACCTCTGTGTAGTACCATTGCACTGTCTGACTTACTTTTAAGTAAATATACATAGTGCTGGATTGTTAATGAAACAAATGTAAAGATAGCTTTGCCTTCATTCCTAACAGACTGTGGCCACAACTGACTTATGGATTAGACCGAACAAAATCTTCCCTAATTACATTTTAAATCTCATTTAGAAAAATGCTGACCAGCTTGTTGGTATTCTCACCTATTCAGGCTGTGTCTGTGACCTACTTCTTTTCTGGTTTAAGTCCTAAGCAGGATATTAATGTTGGGGGGGGGGGGGGGCAGCAACAATGAAAATGTAAAGAAAAGAAAACCCCATAAAACCAATAACTGATGAAGTTAAGTTCTGCAATAATCCTTTTGTACAACTTTATTTCTTGTGTAAATGGAAATAATATTATTCTCCCCGAGACCATAGCAATTTACGATTATAATTATTTCTCTTTGTTAATATGTAGCATTGTAGGCACGTGGTCCTTTTATTGCATGTTTTATTGCTATCTGTAATTTATGAGTTTTTTTAAACATGTGTAATATCCTGTCGGACTTGTAACTTAAATATAGAACACAGAATTATCTTGTGCGGTCTCTTTCCACCCAACATTTTCGTCCCCAATACACAATTATATGCTTCCAAAGTATCGTGTTACTACTCCTTTCTCTCTACAGTTTTGAAATAAATGTACAGTGAATTCTAGGTAAATGTTAGGGTTTGGTTTCCGGAATCCCCTTGGATACCAAAATCTGTGGATATTCAAGTCCTATAATGCAATGGTGTAATAAAATGTGGTCCCTCATATAAAATGGCAAAATCGTGCCATTTTATATTATATCAAAGATAGAGTTATCAAATTGTGCCATTTTATAGTATATCAAAGATAAGTATATAAAATATAGGGCTATTCTGTCTTCTGTTACTTCTTATTAACATCTATAGGACCCCCTGGTGACACAAGGGGTTAAACCCTTGTGCCGGCACCAGGGCCATAGCCAGGATTTTGATTCGGGGGCTGAGTTTGGTTCGGGGCTGAGACTGGGTGGAAGAGGGTCTACCCTAGCAAACCTTTTGTATTGTTATCCCAATAACCCCATGAATCTGGGATATAATGAGCATGGTGATCAGATCATGATATGAATAAACATAACAGTTTAAATAATGTACCAGTAAGGCCTTTTCGTGGACCACCCTGAGAATTTCGGGGGGGGGGGCTGAAGCCCCCTTAGCCCCCCCTGGCTACATGCCTGGCCGGCACTATTGGTCAGTGGTTCGAATCCGGGGAGAGTGGGTTGAACTCCTTCTGTCATCTCCAGCTCCCCATGTGGGGACATGAGAGAAGCGTCCCACAAGGATGATTAAAAACATCAAAACATCCAGGCATCCCCTTGGCAATGTCCTGGCAGACGGCCAATTCTCTTGCACCAGAAGAAACTTGCAGTTTCTCAAGTCGCTCCTGACTTAAAACAACTAACATCTATGGAGCGGAATAATGCTAGGATCTAGCCACTGTGAACAAGTTGCAGCTCATTTACGACTTCATCACAAGGGTGACTGCAAGTGTTGAACACTTGCAGCACAACTGATCTACAAAGCCCCACACTACCTATCACACGATGCACACTCACTTCTGGTGGGGCTCCATAGATCAACTGTAGTGCAAGTGTCCTATAAGGATTCACCCAGAACATGAGAGACTTCCTGTGTTCCTTAGGGAACAACTGGACCAGCATGGACGGGGAGAGTCACATGGTGACGCTTCCATACATGTGATGGAGAACTGTCGCTGCGGGCAAAGCAGGACGTGGGGCACTGGGATTGCCCCGTGGATTCACCATGGAGGCTGGGAAAATGCCCCGCTGCCCCTCATCAATGTGATGAAGTCCATAATCTCTACATCATATAGGCAATGCATGCCCCACTTATTCATGGTAAATTTTTGTATAATAATCTAATGGGTTTCGTGTCATATTGTACAAATAGCCCTTTTGGAAACCTAATGTCAGCTGCCCTAAAGCAAGTCCTGGACTTCATACCATTTTCACCACCACCACCAGCCCCACCCAAAGAGATGAAAGAAGTACCCAATGATTAACCATGATTAATGTGATAATTTATATTTCAGGTGAAGACAGACTGCATTTTAAATTAAAGCAGTGGTTCCCAAACTTTTTTGGCCTACGGCCCCCTTTCCAGAAAAAAATGTACTCAGCGCCCCCCTAGAAATGTTTTAAAATTTTTAATAGCAATTAAACAGAAAGATATATGTATTAATGCAGTGGTTCCCAACCTTTCTAATGCCGTGACCCCTAAATAAGGTTCCTCATGTTGTTGTGACCCCCAGCCATATTTTCATTGCTACTTCATAAATAATTTTGCTACTCTTGTGAATTCTAATGCAAATATCAAGGGGCCTGAGGCAGTTAGGAATGGTGGGAGTTGAAGTCCAAAACACCTGGAGGGCCCAAGTTTGCCAGAGAAGTACCTCTGCAGCATTGATCCCCACAAAATGCCAACATGGGGCAGGCAAGCCTATGGGGCCTCAACCTGCAGGGTCTGTCAGGGAAGAAGAGAGCCAGCGGAAGGTTGCAGGCAATGAGGGTGGCGGGCAGGTCCTGCAGCGACATCGCCATCTCCATCTCGACGAAGGTCCAGTCCAGTGGCTCCTCCGTGGGCTTGGCGTCTCCCGCTGCCTCCTGGCCTCCTCCTCTTCTCGACGCCATTATTGCTGCCACTCCTTATTCCTCTTCCCCCCTCTCGTGCCACCTCTCGAGCCCCTCCATGAAGGGGAGGAGCCGGAGGTGGCGCCACAAAGAGAGAGGCAGGGGGCTCACCCCCCCCCAATTCTCCTGAGCCTTCCAGCGCCCCCTTGGATTGTCCCACCACCCACCAGGGTGCAGTATCACCCACTTTGTGAACCACTGAATTAAGGAGATAGATAAGAACAGCAGCATTGGGGCTTTCTGAGCATTTTAGGCTTCTAGCTATCTGTAGGGATAATATAGGACTTGGCTGTCTGTTGATGAATGTACAATGTTTGCTTCCACCTCTTTATTTCTCACGAAATGTTTCTATATTTCTAAATGCCAATATGCTTTCAGTGACCTGATACCAAAGTACTGTGTTTCTGGAACTTCTTACCACTTTGGGAAATAGTGTGAGCATAACAGTTGCAATTCAACATTCATATAGCAATTTTCAAATGACCCTTTATGTCAGAGGAGGTTTTACACAAGCAAGTCCTGGTTCAGAGTATTATTGTAGTCCAGGTTTGGAAAATATAACATTGTTTTGAATGGATGTATCTTTCAATATGTGTATTTTATGGCATATTTAAAATGATTGTGTGTTTGTTTATGTTTTAGTAACGCTGTAACCCACCTAGAGCTGTGAGGAGAGGTGGGTGAGAAATAAAACAGTTACTACTACTACTACTACCGTGTTTCCCCGAAAGTAAGACAGCGTCTTACTTTCTTTCCCCCCCGAAAAGTCCCCCTACGGCTTACTTTCGAGTACGTCTTATATAACCCAAAACGTGCCCGTCGCCACGCCGCCGCCGCCACGCCGCCGCAACCGGCCCCATCGGCCGCGGCACACCTCCCGCACACCTTTCCGCCAGGCCTCCAAGCAAGGGAGGGAAAGAGAGCCAGAGCCGTGGCGAGGAAGTGCCGCGTCAGAGTGACGCGCCGCCGCGTCACGCCCTGGCTCCTTTCCCCTCCCTTTCGTCCAAGCAAGGGAGGGGAAAGGAGCCAGGGCGTGGCGAGGCAGCGCGTCACTCTGACGCGGCGCTCCTCATCCCGCCCCTGGCTCCTTCCCCTCCCTTTCATCCAAGCAAGGGAGGGGAAAGGAGCCAGGGCGTGGCGAGGCAGCGCGCGTCACTCTGACGCGGCGCTCCTCGTCCCGCCCCTGGCTCCTTCCCCCTCACTTTCGTCTAAGCAAGGGAGGGAAAGGAGCCAGGGCGTGGCAGCAGCGCGTCACTCTGACGTGGCGCTCCTCGTCCCGCCCCTGGCTCCTTCCCCTCCCTTTCGTCCAAGCAAGGGAGGGGAAGGAGCCAGGGGCGGATGAGGGAGCCGCGTCAGAGTGACGCGCGCTGCCTCGCCGCGCGCCCTGGCTCCTTCCCCTCCCTTGCTTGGACGAAGGGAGGGGAAGGAGCCAGGGGTGTGAGCGGCGGCGCGCGTCACTCTGACGCGGTGCTTCCTCGCCACGCCTCTGGCTCTCTTCCCCCTCCCTTCCTTGGAGGCCTGGCGGAAAGGTGTGCCGCGGAGGTGTGCCGCGGCCGATGGGCCGGTTGCGGCGGCGGCGCGGTGGCGGGACGAGGTACGGCTTACTTTCGGGGTACGGCTTATATTAGCCGACACCCCCGATACGTCTTACAATCGGGGGTGTCTTACTTTCGAGGAAACACGGTACTACTACTACTATAGAAATCTTCAGCCAGCATGCCCACTGAGAGACAATAAGGACCATGGTTTGAAAAAATTAACTTTTCTAAACTTTGGTCATCATACATCATAGTTTTGCAGACAAAACTAATATAATTTGTACAAATTTTATTTCAACTACTATTGAGACATCTTTGCCATTCTAATTATAGTAAAACAACAATAGCAACCAAAGCAAAAGAGATCATGAAGAAGTTCAAAGAAATCTCCGATAGCTGAACCATCACTTCTACATAACCTTTTCAAACTCTTATTGTTTTCCTGTGCAGAATTCTAGGTCCACAGCTTGACATACAAGTTGATGTATTTTCTGAAGGCAGTTAATTACAGTAGAGTCTCGCTTATCCAACATAAACGGGCCAGCAGAATTACGTTATGATTTTTCAAATTAAGCACCAAAACATTATGTTTTACAACAAATCGACAGAAAAAGCGGTTCAATACATGGTAACGTTATGTAGCAATTTCTGTATTGATGAATTTAGCACCAAAACATTGCAATGTTTTGAAACAGTCGTGGACCCTGGCGGGAGGCAGATTGTGTTCAATAATACAGAACGTTGGATGAGAGAAGATTGGATAAGCGAGACTCTCCTGTAATAGGATTTGGGATACAACTCCTAAAATCCTATACTAGCTCATTAAGCATGTGGTAGATTATTATTGTCAAATTCTCTTTTTTACATTGCAATTCGCATTTTAAGAATAACGGTTATAGCCCTAAGACCTCATCACATAGACCCTGTGGGTCCCCAGATATTTTGGCCTTTAATTACCAGAAATCCTAAAAACTGGTAAACTGGCTGGGATTTCTGGGAATTGTAGGCCAAAACCTGGGGACCCACAGGTTGAGAACTACTGACATGGACCTAATCAAGCGTCCTAAGACACTTCCAGCTTGCTTCAGGGACACAGCTCCATTCCTGCCGTCACACAGCGTCGTGTGACTTCCAATAGGGTGCCCCCCCCCCCAACCAGGTGAAAGCGTTCTTGGGCACTTCCCTCCAAACACGGGAATCTTCCAGCGTTGTGCTGGTTCCATTGGAGGCAGTACACTTCTGCTTGGTTTGGGAGATGCCTCCCCCATGTGATGGGGGAAGCGTGCCATGCCAGAGAAGGACACAGGGACACAGTGTCAGCCCTCACGCCTGCCATTTCATCACACTTGCTGGCGAAATGACACAGGGGGGTGGTGTCCCTCGTGTGATAAGGTCATTTTCTCTGATGTGATGATGACAATTTTTCAGCTGTTCTTTTTAATATGTGGATGCTATGCATGCAGAGAAAATTTAAAAAAACAGTGACATGGATTGCCAGATTGAATCTGGGATGGAGTCTCTGTATGTTCATGGATTAATACAAATTGCCATAAAAGTCTGCTAAACAGGCAAAAGTTGTCTGTCCAAATTTACATCCAAATCATATCTTTCAGCTGCAGCCCTCCTAATACAGCTATTACCATGGGGCACAAAGATTCATTAATTATATAGCAGACCTCAATGGCACTTTCTGGAAATAAATTATATATTTCCTGGTATGCAGTGTAGAAATTAATAATAGAAAATAATAACTTTCTAAAAGATTCCGAACTGTCTGCGCAGGCGCAGGAGATACCAAATGTGCGATTCACAGGGACCACGACAGGGAATTAAACTATTCAGTGGGGATTATTGCTGTTGTTATCATGACCTAGAGAACTATTTAGCAGATATCTGTGATCCATAAAAATGGTTCAAAAGCCATTACACAACTGGAGGGAGTTGGTGTTTAGTTTCTAAAGTATAGTTAATGCTAAAGGCGTTTATATAACAAGAGTAATGAAATTTCATTACTATTTCGTTATAGTAAGCGCACGAATTACTATAATTGGGGAAACTTCGGTGGCTCCTTTCACCCTCATTTTTACAGCTATTGGGGGTGAATCTCGCAGCAATAGTAGAACACATTTACCACTCTAAACCCACCAAAGTCCAGAACGTTTCACTTATCCACGAATTTTGGGGGAATTTTCAAAGTTTTTATAAATAACATTTTTTAAATAATAAAGATTATCTGTTCCTAGTTTGAAAGTTTTATTTCCTGTTTAATTGTGTAGTCCTTACTTTTAAAGTTGTGGTTCTACACTGCAAACTCATTTTGCGCCAAAAAAAACTTTGTTAAATGAGTGGATGACGATGTTAAATTGGTGGACTGAATAGCAAATTGTGCTATAATATGATGTCCCTCATGCAAAGACAGTTTTTGCAATTTAATAAGCTTTTGCCATGTTTTTATGATAGAACCAATTAGGAAATGACATTTATAACCCAGGAGCAATAATAATAATTTATTGGAACTCTGGCTGGCTAGGGAGGGGCAAATCTCTCTGATGCTGAGCAGTGCACTCCATTCTGGGAAATATAGTTTAGGGCAGGGCCTTTTGAATTCTCTGGCATGGAGCTCCTCCTTTCCCAAACTACATTTCCTAGAGTTCTGTGCAGGGGCGGTCTAAGGTAATTTTAAATGGTAGGCGAACATTATTTTGGTGCCCCCCCCCAAACATTATTTTGCCGCCCCCCATGTAAAACAAATATACAATTATAATATCACAATACCATTAGTAGTATTATATTGTATCAATGTATATACAATATATTATACCATACTCATACTATATTATATCATAATTATATTATACTACATTACAATAGAATTATATTATAATATATTGACATGATAATATAATGTAACATTCTATTATATTATTATTATAAAATAATAAAATTATTTATTTAAATAAAATTATCCTCTACTAAATATTTTCATTACTCCTATAAAACTCAAATAACCCAAAATAAAGTAAAATAAAATATTATATATTACTATTTTGTACAATACCACTATACTGCAATATTGTTTGTAATATTACATGTAATATAAAATATATCATTATTCTATTGTTATATTGTATTTGTATTATATTGTATGACAATATTAAGCAGAACTGTATAATAATCAACAAGAAATGCAATGTAAATGCATCAAAATCAGAATATATTACCTACCACCCGACTCATAATTCATAGGAGTCTCCCATAAGTCCAAAATTAGGATCCCAATGTAAATGTAAATAGAAAAACAGCCAAAATGTTCAAATGAGGTCGAATACAGGCAGCGCGGCCTGGGCAAACTTGGGCCCTCCCTCCCTCCTTCTAAGTGTTTTGGCCTCCAACTCCCACAACTCCTCATAGCCTCAGGCCCCTCAGGTCTAGACAGAAATAGAGCCGAAGAAAGGAAGGAGGGAGAGAAGAGGTCACAGAGGAGGAGGAGGAGGAGGAAAGCCCTTCATTCATTCCTTCACTTACACTTCCTTCACTGATTCTTTTCTCCTTCCCTGCAAACGCATGCGCGTGGCGGAGACAAAGGGAGAGGGCAAGCACTCCCTGCCTGCTCGATAGGGAGTGCTTTGCTTACAGGCTTCTGCGCAAGGGAGCTACTGGGCATGCACAGAGGTTTTCGCGCATGTGCAGTTGCTCCTGCGCTCAACTTCAGCTCCAGAGCAACTGCGCCTGCGTGAAAACCTCCGCGTGTGCCCAGAAGCGGCATCGGAGCGCACAAGGCCGGGGTCAAAAAGCAGGCAGCTGCAGCACTGTCTGAGGAACATCGGCACGGCCAGGATGGCGCCCCATGCGGCCAGGATGGCGCCCCCTTCCCAGATGGCGCCCTAGGCGGCCGCCTACTTGGCCTATCTTGTAGGACCGCCCCTGGTTCTGTGCTATTCCCAGAAAACACACTGCTCCTTCTTTTCCCTGCTCCTAATGGTGAAAGGCCATTAATTCACAGAGGAAAGGCAGGGCAGGCACTAAGGCAGCCCCTTTGGCTTTGTTTTCAGCTTTGCTTCCTTGCACTGAATATGAAACTAACTTTGGGGGCCTTCTGAGATTTTAAAAACTAAAACAAAGAAGTATAGGGTAAGTTTTGATTCTTTAAATTTTAGCGTGAGCCATGCCCACATATCGGATATTGCCTCGTAAGCACGAATTTATCAAATTTGTTCTGAATTCCAGGGATTAGCAAAACATGCACATGTCTAGTATTTAGTAGTAGGTTGTTATCACAGAGATGTAGCTAACAGTCAAGTATGGCTGTGGAAATGTGTATATATGAGAACATGTGTGTCTAGTCTTGCTTTGACATAAACTGTCATTTCTTTTTTATTTGTCTATAGCAGGGCCACTCAAGAATGTAAAGAGTCTTGACCTTTTCGCGATCGAGCAACCAAAATCCAAATGAGGTCAATCGCATATAGCCAGATGGGGCACTCAGTGTGAAACTGGGCCTGTTTCAATGGCGAATGGCGAAAGACACAAACCGTGCTCACAGAACTCCCTCCAAGAGAAAATGCTATCGAGTTTCTGCGCATTCCGTTTTGTTGTAGTTCCCCTCGTGCACTTGGACTCCCCTGCCTCCCTCCTTGCGCTCCGCCCCTGCACCCTCACGAGTCCGCCCTGCCTTGACCCCCCTAGCGCTCCGCCCTGCCTCTCTCTCTACAATCGGCAGCGGAGGCAATGATAGAACTGGGCCAAACTTCCCCCGAACCCCCAGGAGGCAAGAGGAGGTCTCTACTTCCTTCCCAATGCATGGAAGGGAGAGACCAAGTAGACAACAGGTGCAGGTAGATCTTTTCGACTTGGTTGTTTTAAAAGTAACTCGCATGCTGAAAATGTGTGGGCACCCCTGGTCTATAGACATAGTCAGCATGTTTACCTGAAAGTAACTCAAGAATGTAAAGAGTCTAGGCCACCCAGTGCTTAGTTTTTTAAAGTCCAGATCCCAGACCCCAGTGTCCATGCTAGTTTTAGTACAACAAAGTAATATTTCCAAATTCTGAGGCCATCTCTACTTTTAGAATTGATTTGTTTCGTGAACATCTCCAGTACCAAACCCAGAGATAGGAAAGACAGTAGAAAGGGATTTCTAATATGTTACGTCTTAGTTGTTATACTCTTATACCAACATTTTTCCACTAACTTTCATATATCTGGAGTTTGATAACCTTGCACCATCTCGTGTCTGATATAAAACAGCAAAAAATTAAAGGAATTTTGGTAGCTATTTAGTCGAGTAGTGACATCTTAACTTGTCATAATCTTAATCCCTAGTAATCTGCAAAAATAAACATCCCCTTTTCTAAAAGTATGGTAATTACAGGTAGAAAGTTTGACAACAACCCTTGGTCTCCAACCTTTGACTCTTCACCCTCTGGGCCTAAACAACCCAGTTTCAAACACTAATTCTGTCTTGAATGTAGGAAGCAGGCAAATGTTCACTATATTCATATAATTCATTGGGAAAGGTGTTTTTTTTAATTCCATAGCTCAGTAGATGTGTAGTTACTATGTTGTTGTTGAATAGTATTGATAGGTTGCCAACATTCCATCAAGTTATGTTGGCCCTCTCGTATAGCACATAGAGAGAACTTCCAGATTAGGTTTTTATTATGTAGCTGTCCTGGATCATTTTCAACAGTGTTTCCTCAACCTGGGGGTCGGGACCCCTGGGGGAGGGGTGTTCGCGAGGGGGGTTTCAGAGGGATTGCCAAAGACCATCAGAAAACATATATTTCTGATGGTCTTAAGAACCCCTTTGGCAGAGAAGGCTGAAGATCTCTCCTCCTATCCTTCTCTTCCATTTTTGAAACAGACAGTGATTCCTCTCACCAAAAGCCCTCCTCCTGCTGTGATTGACTTGCCTCTCAGGCAAGGGGAGGGCTATTTCTGAGATTTCAAGTGGGGAGGGGAGAGTGTCAGTGTAAGAATGTATGACAAGATGAGTTTAAAATGTTTTCTGTGGATGTTTTTTTTAATTTTCTGAGCTGTATAATATAGTTAGGCCATTATAGGGTTAACTGGAGAAGGGAAGCAAAGCCCCCGGATTTTTGACCTTTGGAATGTAAACATTTGAAGATAAGGACATGCTCCAGTTCGCCATGATTTATGCTGTGTGAGCCACGAGCTGGAAAGCTCCGGTAGTATGTTTTGCTTTCTTTCCTAATAAAAGAACTATTTATAGTTCCAACATGGCTCTGCTGATGAATTTATCCTTGACAGAGAGCAGGTGTATTCTTCTTTAAATCACTGTCAATTCCTCCCAAATCCCTCTAGTATTTTTTGTTGGTCATGGGGGTTCTGTGTGGGAAGTTTGGTCCAATTCTATCATTGGTGGGGTTCAAGGGGCTCTGTGATTTTAGGTGAACCATAAATCCCGGCAACTACAAATGTCAAGGTCTATTTCCCCCAAACTTCACCAGTGTTCACATTTGGGCATATTGAGTATTCATGCCAAGTTTGGTTCAGATCCATTATTGTTTGAGTCCACAGTGCTTTCTCGACGTAGGGGAACTACAACTCCAAAACTCAAGGTTTATGCCCACCAAACAACTTCCAGTATTTTCTGTTGGGCATGGGAATTCTGTGTGCCAAGTCTGGTTCAATTCCATCATTGGTGGAGTTCAGAATGCTCTTTGATTGTAGGTTAACTCTAAATCCCAGCAACTACAACTCCCAAATGACAAAATCAACCCCTCCCCCAATCCCACTAGTATTCAAATTTGGGCATATCAAGTATTTTTGCCCAATTTGGTCTGGTGAATGAAAATATATCCTGCATATCAGATATTTACATTACAATTCATAACAGTAACCAAATTACAGTTATGAAGTAGCAACAAAAATAATTGTATGGTTGGCGGTCACCACAACATGAGGAACTGTATTAAGGGGTCGTAGTATTAGGAAGGTTGAGAAACACTGATTTACAGAATGTTATTGTAGTGGCAGTGGAGGAGAAGGTGGAAGAGGGAGAGGAAATGGAAGATGTAGATCCATAATTGTGCTTCATCGCAAGCTTATTCCATTTTGTCTGCTTGAAATAACCTGCTTTTGCTTTCCACCACATCAAAGCCAAACTTATAGTGGAATGCCCTAAAATAATGTGATCTTACCTGTGTTTATGTAATACTATCTTCTGGTTTACCAACAGATTAAAAATCTAGCTTCCGGGAATATTCATTCTGGCATTGGTTAGGTTACGGAAATTACAAAATTCTTGGCCTATGGGGCAATTTTGAGAAGTGCAAAGATCACAATCAATTAAGAATAAGGCTGGAAATATGTATGGCTTACCTCATTTGTGGTGAGATCTCCATCAAAGGCATAGCAGTGTTGTGAGAAATGAAAGCAGCCTTGAAAGGAAGCCCAGCATGACTGCGGAGGAATGCATCTCAGGAGCAATGAGCAGTTACAAAATAATACAGCTCAGTTGTAAGGAGATTGCTTTAATCCCCAGCTTGAGGTGGGACAACGGTTTCCCAGAGTTTAAGCGCCACTGCTTTAAGAGCAAATACTACATAGGGAAAAGCAGGCCCATCATATTTTGTGACGTGGACCTCAACTAATGTGTTTGAAACCAAAATCATTTGGGGCCATGGTTTCCGGAATGCTACGAACCCCCGCAAAACACAAACAAACAGTTGTCACAATTAATTAGGTCAGGAAGTTATGGAAGCCAGCACTCTGCCAAAGCCACAGAGGCAGTTTGCTGCAAGTACACAAAATGCAATTACCATGCAAATCTGACAGGCATGACTTATTGCGCACATAAAGGAAAATACACTGGAACCAATACTCCTGCTTTGCTGGTTATCGTTGGATAATATTCAAAGGGTTTATCAATTATGAAAACATATCAGCTTTCTAAAGTGCTGTCTAGATTTAGGCAAAGTGGCTCAATCAAACTGGAGCCCTGTTACCATAAGAATCGCGAAACTGTAAGGTCAACCCTGAACTCCAGTGTTGGTAGAGGGAATGCAAAGGATAGCTCAAGGACCCGAGAAGCATGGCAAAAAGACGGGTTTTATATGTACAGTATATGTTCAAGAAGAAGGAAAAATACATTATTTTATTTATTTATTATTTGGACTTGAACGCCGCCACTCCCCGAAGGCTCGGAGCGGCGTACAATCAGGTAAAACACACAGAGGTAAAAGCATCCATATTAAACTAGCTTAAAAAAGATTTCTGGCCTAGCAATCAAAGGCTAGCCGGAAAAGGTGAGTCTTGCAGGCCTTGCGGAAGGAGAGAAGGTCCTGCATGGTCCGTACATCGCTTGGAAGAGTGTTCCATATTGACGGCGTCACTACTGAAAAGGCTCTGCGCCGGGTTGATGTAAGACGGATTGCTTTGAAGGTTGGTACTTCAAGGAGGTTCATTTGTTTGGAACGAAGTGACCTCGGGTTGGTAGGGGAAAAGACGGTCCCTCAGATACAGCGGCCCCAGACCATGCAATGCCTTGAAAGTTAACACCACCTTGAAGATGATCCGGTGCTTGACCGGAAGCCAATGAAGCTGCTGGATGATAGGTGTTATGGGACATCTCACTGGAGCCCCAGTGAGAAGTCGTGCAGCGGCATTCTGGACGAGCTTAAGTTTCCAGATCACTGACAAGGTTAGGCCGATGTAAAGGCCATTACAGTAGTCCAGTCTCGAGATGACCGTGGCTTGAAGCACAGTGGCCAGGTCGTCTCTGGATAGGTAGGGGGCCAGACGCCTAGCTTGCCGAAGATGGAAAAAGGCGTTTTTGCTGATGCTGGAGACCTGGGCCTCCATCGACAGCAACGGGCCAAAAACGACCCCAAGGCTCTTAACAGAGGATGTCAAGCATAATGCCTCGCCATCCAAGCTAGGCAGTCGGGCCTCCCCACCAACCGGGTGGCCCAGCCACAGTATCTCCGTCTTTGCTGGATTCACCCTCAATCTACTGGGACGCAGCCAGCCAGTAAAGGCTTCAAGGCACTGTTGGAAACAAGAAGGTACGGAGTCCAGCCGGCCTTCAATTTTTAGAACGAGCTGGGTGTCGTCAGCGTACTGATAACATTCCAGCCCAAAGCTTCGAACCAGACCAGCAAGTGGTTGCATATAGATGTTAAAGGGGAAAGAATGGCACCTTGAGGGACCCCACAGGTAAGTGGAGCCCTCTCGGAAACCAAACCACCCCTTTCCACTCGCTGTCCCCGATTGTGGAGAAAGGACAACCACCATTTCAGGGCTGTTCCCCTAACTCCAAAAACAGCAAGACGGTGGGCCAAAAGATTGTAATCGACCGTATCAAAAGCTGCTGTGAGGTCCAATATCACAAGCAGCGCTGAACTGTCCTTGTCCAGTTGGCATCGAAGCTGATCTGAAATGGCGACCAACACATTATGAGAGTCACTGCATCTCAAAAGAACTGGGCCAATAATTGAATTTGTGGACATTCTTCCCACTTGCAAACACAGAGAGGTTCTGGTTTACTGTCTGGAGTGTAAGAAAAGTGAAAAGAATGACCTTCTAGCCCGACGCTATAATTGTTATTGATTCTTTATTTTTTTTTAAATAAAAGTAAATTAATAATAATAAAAAAACTTTATTTATACCCCACCCCATCTCCCCAATGGGGACTCGGGGCGGCTCACACAAAGCCAAGCCCAATTAACAAATTACAATAAAATAAAATCAAAACATCAGCAATGAACACAATAAAAAGATACATACATATAAATAAAAACAATATACAACTAGATATCTAAAATCACTGCAAGCACATACATAAAATGTTAAAACTCGAAATAGCATCCTTTACAGGGAAAACATCCTTTATGGGGGGAGGGGGAATGGACTTTGAGAACGAGGACATTGAGAGCGATGATAGAAATTAAATAACTACTCTCCGAAAGCACAGCAGAAGAGCCAAGTTTTCAGGTGCTTTTTAAAGGTCTCCAAAGTGGAGGCTTTCCTAATCTCTCCGGGAAAGGAATTCCAGTCGGGGGGCCACAGAGAAGAAGGCTTCCTCCCTTGTGCCCACCAGACAAGTCTGTGAGACTGGCAGGGGCAAAATGAGGGCCTCCCCCAAAGAGCGGAGGGTTCGAGCTGGTTCATGGAAGGAGATCCGGTCACAAAAGTATGACCACTATGATTTTTTTTCATGGCAGGAGCAACTTGAGAAACTGCAAGTTGCTTCTGGTATGAGAGAATTGACCGTCTGTAAGGACGTTGCCCAGAGGATGCCCGGATGTTTTGTTTTACCATCCTTGTGGGAGGCTTCTCTCATGTCCTTTTTTTGGGGAGCTGGAGCTGACAGAGAGAACTCATCTGCACTCTCCTGAGATTTGAACCTCCGACCTGTCGATCTTCGGTCCTGCTGGCACAAGGATTTAACCCATTACGCCACTGGGGGCTCCTTTCTCATGGTGCAATTTTCGTTCTTTCACAAAATTATTTAATATAAAAACATTTTCAGAATATGTGCATAAGGTGTATGTGAAGCTTAAATACATGGAATGACATTTTTAAAAAACCAAATAAAAAGATTTTCCTGATTTGTATGAAATTTTTGGTTCATAGGTTTGCAGCAGGAGACAAGGACAATGAATTTATATTCAACTAAAGCATCATTCCATAAATCCAAAGATGATCATGGAGGGGGTGAAATTGATGAACTTAATAAAAGAAAATCATGTTGAAGAGCAGCTTCGGTCTGACATTTCTATCATCTTATACATGTCAGCCTTTTATTTATGTTTTTTAATATGAGAGTGGCCCATTTTCTTTCACTTCTGCAGCAAAACAAACAACACAGATCTTTACAATTTACACAACTGCTGTCGTAATAAGCCATGTCAGAATAGCATGATACTTACATTCTATATGCTTACAACACATTTATCAGAAAACACGAGTGCTATTTTGAGAAGTGCTATTCTGGAGTCAACAGGAGCTGGTTGGTTTGTCCTTTGACTTATTATTTCCAGTATCTTTTCCAAAAAATCCAAAATATTGGAACAGTCCCACTACATGCAGAAACACATATCTAATGCCCTTCAAGTCCTGCAGCATTTGGTAGAATTGGGTATAGTACATTGATTCAATCAATAGTGTATAGATTGTATTTCGGCACTAAACCTTTAATGCTTGCATGGAAATTTTGTATTGATATTTCACATTTACTTAGAGGACATTGTTTATTTTTAATATTGCCAATATTTAATCTGATTTTAATGGTGCTATGGGTTAGGTTTTAATTCACATGTTTGCCGCTTTGAGTTTCCTTTGGCAGAGAAAAGCAGGGTATAAGTACATATAACAAATAAATGTTTGTGTGTCTGCTCTGAAGATAATACGAGACACCCGATATATTTGGATCAGATTTGAAACTACAAGCCACCAATGTTTCCTGCTTCTGTATATGTCATGTATGTATTTTGCAATATTTTTGTCCTTTTGCTAACTTGTTGTATATTGACTTGAAAAATAATTAAATCTAAGGAAAACAGCCATTCTAGTGTTTTCTTTCCTAGCAAGAGAAGTCTTTTTTCCTTCCAATTGGCAGTTTTTGTTTTAGTTCCCCAAATAAAGCCTTAAAATTGAAAGAAAATGTGTTATTAGTGGGTTTAGTATGTTACCTAATAAGTATCTCATGAACTTAGTACAGAGGTATTTTGGACAAGTAATGTTACTGGCTCTTTGACATGTTTAAACAAAGAAGTTTTGACCGTTTTTGTTGATGATGCCTGGTAGGTCTCCAAATTCTTGTAATACAGAATGTACTTTAATTAGCCCAGTAGAAGACTTGGTTTTAGAACTTGCCCGGTATTCAGCAAAAAAGGTTAAGAGGAGATTTAGAAGTCCTTAATTTGATGCCAACAATATCCATGCCCTGCCCGATTGCATTCACCAGGGGCTCCATTGCTAGAGAAAACAGAAGTGGAGGCAAATTCCTGGCAAATTCCCCTGCTGATTTGGATTGGGTTTGAATCTGTACCATTAATATTAATGATGACTTGATAATCTTTATAGATGTTGAAGAAAACTTTAAGGATTTTTCTTCTATGTCAATAGCTGTAGATAGTTGTAAAATATATTGCCATTCTATCTTGTCGAAGGCCTTCTCTGTGAGATATGAAGCTATTGTTACTGGAATATACTATACACTGAAGCATAATGAAGGAGTCTTTTGATGGAGTGAGCAATTGAACCGGCAAACTGTTTTTAATTGAATGTTTAGAACTGTTTTAACTGTGTTAATTGTAATTATGATTTTTTTAATGTATTGTGTCGGCATCTAATGGCTGCCTGTAGTAAGCTGTCCGGATTCCCTCTTCAGAGGTGAGAAGGACAAGATATAAATGCTCAAAATATATAAGTAAATAAATTTTGCTTGGAGGTGTTGTAGACTCCTCAGTTACAAGATGTGCAGTTATTTTCAATGACTTATTGTGCTTTTTGTCAGTATGGATTTGTGTACCATGCTATGCCCATTTCTTACAGAACACGATGTGGCTGCAGTTATCCACAATATGGTCTAGTCCAGGGATGGGCAATTACTGGCCCTCCAGGTGTTTTGAACTTCAACTCCCAGAAATCCTAAGAGCTGGTAAACTGGCTAGGATTTCTGGGAGTTGAAGTCCAAAACACCGGGAGGGCCGGTAATTGCCCACCCCTGGTCTAGTCTGAGGTGTAAAATAGGTCTGTCTTCTTTATAAAATGACCCAAAGTTTCCTTAAATGCAAAATGTGGTACTCACATGATTAATTCCGATTTCTGCAAGTCAGCTTTGTACAAATATCAGTGGTTGTAAAATTCCTTCTGGGTAAAATTCAAAGTGCTAGCTTTGACAGACTGAGTATCTAAAGCAGTGGTTTCCAACTAGAATATATGGTCTGCCGCCTCATCGTTACTACAATGTTGCAACAAGAGTGACTAGTCTTGCGAAATTCTCTTATATTGTCAAGGCTTATTAAATATGGTTTTCTATGGGCGAGCAAGTGGTGGCTATTGGATGGCATACGTTCTGTATCAGAAACTAGAGCTGATGTGGTCTATCCAATGCAATTTTCTGAATCAGCACCCCAAATAACCAAACCAAATCTAAAGTTGACCAAAAACTGGTTCGTAACAGTTTTGGTACTCTTGTTGGGACAGTAGTCCCTGGTCAAAAAAGCTTGGTAAACACTGATCTAAAGAATTGCATTTGCATGGAATTGTTCATTGATTGAGATATTTTTAAAGGGGAATAAGCAGATAGCAAGAGGATGTCAAATGAAGCTGTGAAATGGAAGTCATAGACCTTTTGCCTTTTAGCAGCTGTTTTCCTTTAACTACTGGTTTTATGTTCTGTCAATTGCTTTATTGTTTTTGTACTTACTATTGAACATGAAGCATTTTAAATGTTTTTTTATATATTGTGAGTGCCTTGGAGCTTGTTTCCTAAAGAATTGATATAAACATTCCCAAGAAATAAATATAAATGCTGCCTGGGAGCAAGATCCTTTTAAGCAATTAATATGAACAAATGAATGGCAGATTAGAGAACAATATACCCGTTCTCCTAAAATCTTATATACTGTATCCTGATTGGACAGTTTGGGATGACGTTGCAGTCCCCTGGACTATCTTGGAAGAAAAACTGGCTTCTGCCAGTGTTAAATATCCACATGATACCTGTGAGAATGTCCACTATTCCTCCAGGAAAAACTAGACTTTTTAGCCACATTATATAGTACTGTCAATCCGTCTCATTTTGAAATTATGTAAAGGAATATGTAATTCAACAAATCAGGTTTTGCCATCATTATCTGAGGTTTTCTCAACATTTTATGAATTGTAAATACCATTTTAATGTGCAACAAAAAAACAACCCTTCTGTACAGAATAATTTTCAAGAAGTAGGCATGTATGTATTAATACATGGTGTACTCTATTAACACATAAGCATTCTATTTTGAGTAAGATGAAGTGCATTATGGAATACATGGAGTCAATGAAATGTTATCAGGTCACTGTATATTTTTAAAGCAAATAGTGTACATATAAAAGCAGGTTCATACACAATGAAAAACCATTTGATGCACTTACTAAATGCAGGCTTTGATGGTATTTTTACACATTCCTCTCCATGACTGAGATCTATCTTCAGCAAACAGAAAATTCTAGCCTATTAGTAAGTTGGAATGGATACACCACTACCAATAGTTTCATTGAAAGGTAACTGGGTCAGCTAGTTTTTACTCAGTTACCATTTGATAACCGAGCAAGAAAGCTTTTTAAATATGTTCATAGTATAGTACAATAATGCATCTTTCTATACAAGTAGCTTTCAACGGAAGTTGTCAAAAATGAATAGACCAGTATATAAAATATATATTGTGTATAAACATATACACACGCACGCTCACACAAACACATATAAAATATACAAAAGCCTTGCTGCCCAGAACTCAATCAATTCAAAAACATTTCATTGCACAGAGTAGGGAGGGATACTGAATACAGACACTTAGAGCAATGCTTCAAGCTTTGGTTTATTCTTAAATTAAGTAGCTGTATTTCATACCCTGCAGTCTTAAAAAAAACATTTAGAAAAAGTGGCTCTTTCCATTGCTCTACCCAAACATAGTAAATTGGTTTTCACAAGAAAGGGTTCAGTCCCACACATGGAATTAGATTATAAGTTTTTGAGTGCACCTGCCATTAGCTGCTTCTATATTTAGAATATATAAATACTCTTGAGGGGAAAAATTCTATTGAATTAAAAAAAATTAACTTCATTATTCTTCACAGCTTTTTTTACATTTCATATTTTTAAAAGTCTATACAGGTGTGTGTGTGTATATATATACACATATAAAAATAATTCCAATATGGCACAAAAGTGAAATCCTCTACCAAAAAAGAAAAAGAAAAAAAACCCTCCATGAACATGTCTGTGGCAGTTCCAGAAGAGTTTTGCTTCCCTATACAAAGTGAGCTTCCCTGTGTTCCAGTTCTTGCATCCGCTTTGGCCTCAATCTCTGGTATGTGGGTTTTAGGTCTGTAGGGGAGAGAGTTTCAGAACTGGCTTTTTGTTGCTTTGCAGGTTGGCTAGGGGAGCCGTGGCCAAGCCCAGGGTTCACCGCTAGCTTTGGAATATCATCTTTGATATCTGCTGCACAAAGTTTGAGTGAGGAACTCTCATCGTTTGGTCTGGCCTTAGGGTTAGAGGGTGGCTTGTAAAATGTTCCTGGTGGTGGTTGCAAAGTTCTTGGTGCTCTGAAAGCAGTGAGAGGATTCGCATCTGGGGAAGGCCCTTCTGCCGCTGTCCTTGCAGCCCTGACAGGTACCGTGTATGGCTTATTAGGAAGTATGGCATTTACTGAACTGTTAGGTGTAGGTAAGGCACATGTGCTTACAGACTCCTGTGCACGGTTTTCCTGGGGGATATTAGTCATAATCATTGCAGTCCTTGCAGTCATATCATATTGTTTATATTGCTTATCCCATGTTTTTTTCAGAGTCTGTGGGTCGTAACAAGAAAGCCTAGAGCCGACATTAACTGTTGGAAGTGGCTGTGCCTCAGAAACTTCTTCAATGACGGGAGTCCTCCCGAGGTTTTCTGCATTCAGACCTGCATTTCGGCAGTTTCTCTCATTCAGAACAGAAGGAGGGAGCATTTGACCTAGAGGTAAACTCACAGGACGAACAACTGGCTTCATCCTTTGAGCGCGTAACTGAACTTTGGTTATTTGGCGAATAGGTCTCACTAATTGATTGGCTTTAACACCATCTTCAATTTGAGGGGAAGATGGCTCACTGTCTTGATGTAAAACTGGACCCACAGTATTGCCTAGGGGGAAAAAACACAGGTTGGTTTCTACTGTCAGTTTTATTGCCATTTTGATAACATTAGCTAGAAAGCTTTCCGATCATTACATAGCCTGGAACAAGTAGGCTTGCTTCTCTTTAAATAAAGACAAGTCCAAGATTACGCCAATTTTACATAGTAGGAACAGTACAAACATTAAATGTAAATTGAACTTCACCAGGGTCCCTGAGAGATTAAATCAGGAATGGGCAAACCCAGGCTCATGGACCGGCTATTTATTTATTTCATTAGGCTTCTATGCCGCCACTCCCGGTGGGCTCGGGGCGGCTCACAGCACAATGAACAAGATAAAAACAACAATGCAAGATACACAATAGCACAATAAACATTAGCATAATAAAACATTAAAAACATTTAAAATAACAATATACAGTGCATAGCGACCTAATCAGGCTGGGTTACATAGGGGGTACGACCCAAGACCTATGTCTGGAAGGCCAGCTTGAAAAGGTAGGTCTTGCACGCCCGCCTGAATGGAAGCAGGTCATGGATGGCACGTGTATCCGCCGGGAGGGCGTTCCAGAGAGTCGGTGCAATTACCGAGAAGGCGCTGCGGCGGGTCGCTGTTAGCTTGGCTGTTTTTATAGGGGGAACCGGCAGGAGATTGGTATCCTCCGAGCAGAGGGATCTCGTAGGGCAGTATGGGGTAAGATGGTCCCTCAGATACGCTGGCCCCAGGCCGTGCAAGGCCTTAAAGGTAAGAACCAACACTTTGAAGGTGATCCGGTGCTCTATAGCCAGTGCAGGTCCTGCAAGGTGGGTGTTATGTGGCAACCTGCTGGGGTGCCAGACAGGAGCCGGGCGGCAGTGTTCTGCACCAGCTTGAGCTTCCGGGTCACCGACAGAGGAAGGCCAACGTAGAGCGCATTACAGTAATCTAGCCTCGAGATAGCCGTGGCTTGGATCACTGTGGCCAGATCGTTCCGGGAGAGATAGGGGGCCAGCCTCCTTGCTTGCCTGAGGTGGAAGAAAGCAATCTTGCTGACCACAGAGACCTGGGTCTCCATGGTCAGCTGGGAGTCCAAATGGACCCCCAGACTCTTTACGGATGACGATGGGCATAACACCACACCGTCCAGGGTCGGAAGCTGGACATCGCTACCACCCGGGCGGCCCGGCCACAAGATCTTCGTCTTTGCCTGATTCACCCTCAACCTACTGGCTCATAGCCATCCAGCTATGGCCCCTTGGGCTCCTTTCTCAGGCCCTCCTCTCTCTCACCATCATATCCTTCCTTCCTTCCTTCTTCCCTTCCTCTTTCTCCTTCCTTCCCTGTCTTTCCTTCCTGCTCTATTTCCTTCCTTATCTCCCTCTCTTCCATCGCTCTTTCTACTTCCACCCCTTCGTCTTTCCTTCATTCCCTTTGGTCTTTATTTCCTCCTCTCTTTATCACTTCCTTACATCTATCCTTCCCTTCTACCCTATGGTCTATGTTTACTGGGAAACATGAAGGGAAAGATCTGTTTCTATTTGATTCAGAAAAGGAAAGATCTCGCCTACCCGGGGCAGTTTTCACAAATGCAAAGATCTGCTCAAACCCCTAGGTCATAAGTTATGGGGTTACACCAAGTTGCATGGAAAGGGGGGGGGAGTTCCATTATGCTGATGCTACCGCATCTGTCTAATATTGGATTTATGAGTATAATAAAGAATCATAGAATCAAAGAGTTGGAAGAGACATCGTGGGCCATCCAGTCCAACCCCCTGCCAAGAAGCAGGAAAATCGCATTCAAAGCACCCCCGATAAATGTCCATCCATCCTCTGTTTAAAAGCCTCCAAAAAAGACTCCTCTACCACACTCCAGGGCAGAATTCCACTGTTGAACAGCTCTCTCACACAGTTAGGAAGTTCTTCCTCATGTTCAGATGGAATCTCCTTTCCTGCAGTTTGAAGCCAATGCTCCATTTCCTAGTCTCCATGGCAGCAGAAATCAAGCCTGCCCCCCCCGGTCCTGACTTCCCCTCACATTTTGATACGTAACTCCCATCATGTCTTCTCTCAGCCTTCTCTTCTGCAGGCTAAACATGCCCAGCTCTTTAAGCCACTCCTCATAGGGCTTGTTCTCCAGACCATTGATCATTTTAGCCGCCTTTCTCTGGAGACATTCCAGCTTGTCAACATCTCCCTTAAATTGGGGTGCCCAGAAATGGACACAGTATTCTAGCTGTGATCTGACCAAGGCAGAATAAAGGGGTAGTGTGACTTCTCTGGATCTAGACACTATACTTCTATAAATGCAGGCCAAAATCCCATTGTCTTTTTTTAGCCATCACATTTTCCATTTTGTAATTAAATCCATATGAACTGACACAGCAGCAGTTTAGAGCTATGCATTCCTGTAGGTAAGGTAACTGACCTAATTCTTTTGTAGATTGAATGTGATTTTCCAAAACTGAGACAGGAGTGGATTCAGAGGAAGGATTTCTCCTGCCAATACTCTGTTTAGTTCCAAGTTCACAATTCAATTCTAGGAAAGAGAAGAAAGCAGTTAAATATAAAAGCAGTTAGATCTCAGCAAGAATGCCTAATATAATATCCAAGCACTAACCTGCTACCAAAGCATTAGAAGTTCTTGGGGTGCCTTTGCCACCATCTGGTTCATCAAGCACCACATCTTTTTCTGACTCTTTCCTCTCATTTTGGACTAATTGGCCACCCTGTTAATAACAACAAAATTAAAAATGAAATGGGGTAAAGAAAATCTGAACAAAAAAGAGCAAATTCAAAGCAGTCAGCAGAAGTTATTATTCCACTGGCACTCACTTCCTTCACAGAAACACAGGGTGATGTTTTTCTTTGTTGATACTGTTCTCTGTTTTCTGGAGATATAGTATTTTTAGCACAAGCTGCATTTTCTTCCGACTGAGATGCAGCCAACAGCGGCTGGACTGAAATATCAAAGATCTTCTCATAGTAGGTAATGAGGAGCTCCACCACCCGAGCTTGGTATGGATAGTCCACAAGTGAAGAAAGGGAAAGGGTAGCATCTGTCTGTCGTGGTCTGATCAGAGTTGGGCCAAATATAATGCCGAGATTGCTAGCAGACATTTTATTCTCATCAGAGTGCTCAGTAACTCTATATAGAGAAACAAAACACATCAAAAACTTCTTCAGTATCTCAGAAAGCACTATTATAAACAGAATACAGTGTTATTCAGTGTAATAGAATACCAATTAATTTTTACATAATGTTTATTATTTATTTATTTACTTTATTTATATTCCGCTCTTCTCAAATTAGTGCTAACTTTCTAGCCATATAAATACCGGTATTGCTTGTTATAAGATATATACTATTTTTTCTGTACATAAATCAAAATTTAAAGACATATTTCGGAATGTACATGTAAGCAATTGTGAAATCTCCTCACCTGTGCAGATGGCCTAAAAGAAACTGGAGGGTGTTATAGTTTGGTGTAGGCAGCAGTTTGAGCAGATCTTTGATTTTAAGAATGATTCTATTCAGTTCAATACAGACTGACTGCCTCTTTTTTGCCCTGGGGCTCGTCTGTTTCACATTCAGCTCCTCATTAATGCTCTGACTCTCTTTTGCAAGTCCAATGAATTCATTATAAAGCCGAAACAAAATCAAAGGTTCGGGGAGCTGAGGAAGAAAAAATATCAAAAACTTCAATCCACACATTTTAATATATTCACTTTATTTCCTACCTTTTCTACTTTTTATTTTCTATAAGGCCCTTCTTGCTAATTTCATCCAGCCTCAGCATACATATCATGTGTTGGTGAAATATTAAAAAACCCAAATCCTCAAGTTGCAGATTTTTTAAAAAACCACATACAAATATTTTGAATCAATGAAGTAAAAAAGAGCACCGCTATAAGGATTGATATTAAATTTGTTTATAATTCAAAATTTGACTTTTTCATATTTCATTTTCAAACAGGAAGGCAGTAATGATCAATCGTTTAAATCACAGAACAAGAGAAGTGAGTCTTCAAACTTGGCCTTGCTCATGTTGAGCCAGAGGGGACTCCTCTTACCAGTGATTCTTATTCTGGGGGTTCCCAGGTGTTTTGGCCTACAATTCCAAGAAATCCCAGCCAGTTTACCAGCTGTTTTCTGGGAATTGAAGGGCAAAACATCTGGAGATCCACAGGTTGAGAACCACTGCCTTAGACCTTCTCTCAGTTTAACCTGCACCATGTAGGCTGCCTCAAATTCTTCAGCAGAGTGAAACTGTAATGATAAATAAAATGGAAATAAATTATTTTATTAAAGTGTGGACAAAGAATGTAAGCTAAAATATAAACTATTGTATTACTGGCTATTGGTTTTGTTGAGCATTGTTTTGATTGAGTTTTAAAGTTGCTGTTTTGTATTATTGTGTTTTATTTAATTATGTTTTTATCTGGTTTGTTATATTTTATTATGCTTTTATTTTAATTGTGTTCTTGCTTTAATGTATTGTTTTGCTTTTATGTCTTGCGGGCATTGTCCCATATGCAGGCCACCCTGAGTCCCTTTTGGGGGATGGTGGTGGGGTATAAGAATGAAGTTATTATTAGTATTATAACTATAGCAACATTTATTGATATGTAAAACCATTTATCTTCATTCCCTTTGGGGGGGGGGGTTCAAAGAAGAAAAACTGGAATGTACATGGTGTATTTTAAAGCAATGTTACTTCTTTTCAGAGAGGACTTTTAGGTTTGCTAAGTTTAGCTCTACTCTTTTAGAAACACTGAAGAGGAAGCCAAGTTAAAGGCTTGTTTCTGTTCATCTGCAGCACTGCTGTGAGGAAACTTGCTTTTCTCACAGTATTGTTGTTGGTTTGATTATGCTCTTCTCCAAGAAATCAGGATTTAAGAGAAGGGTCCAGTTATATTGTAAATATTTCTCTAACTATACCAACAATTGGGTATCAGAAAACTAAACAAAAAGTATTTGAGCAGCTATTCAGGACTAGTCCAGCAGCAGTAAGCATGACAGAATACTAAAAATTATAGTTTGAATCATTTCATTTAACATAGCATAACATTTGGATTTATCAAATCCAAACATTTTCTTTAGAGTCAAAATAAAATCTTTTCACTATTTGCTCAATCTGGTTATCTTTATAGAACCATAAAATCAAGTGAATGAAAGACTGTGAGTCTGCTGGACATCTAACACTCATGCACAGGCAGGGTCTTGAGATCAGAGGAAAAAAAGCAGTTTGGAAACACCAATTTTCAAGATGGTTTCTCTTAAATTTAAACTAGCACTTGAGGACTGAGCCCATGGAAATTTCAGGAGTGTAAAATGCCCACATCAGACAATATTTCACATGTGACCCATACAAGAGCATGATGAAACAGTATCCCTACACAAAAGGCAAGTACCTTTTAAACAAAGAACAAGTTGCCTCCCAAGGTACATTTTCTTAAGGATTAGTATCCTTCTTGGGTGGTGGAAGTCACTTTGCCTCAACATCTCAAGCGTGTTAAATAATCTCTCCAAAATCCACAGCTAGTCAGAGCTGTAGCCTTATTTTAAAGGTTAGCTTTAGTGACCCAGCAAGTGCAATTTAAGACAGTATTTTCTCATGACCAGAAATATCTTAATTATACATTTCCAGTTTATTTATTTTTTCGAAAAAAACAGGCCTAAACAATCTCTACAAAATTGCTACCTAGAAAGCGAAAAAGTCCTTATACTTATGGTATGCTCTGGTATGCCAGTTTTCTTTTAAAATCTTTGTTTAAAAAACCCTTTGAACCTATCTCCCTTCTCACCATAAATACAGATAAAAATGAAGTGTTCAGAATGTCTCATCAGTGTTTGAAAAATAAAATAAACAAAGATATAGGATTATCAAGACTACAAAAAGCACAACTAGAAAAACTATAAGAGTTTCAATCAGACCTGAAACAGATATGGCAAATTCTATTTCTATCAATTTTACATAAACTTGTATTAACACTAAGAAATTAAATAAAAATACAATATAAATGCAATGTTAGAAAGGTTAGTTTAAATCATCAGATTTGGTAGACTGTCTAAGTATTAAATCCCTCTGGAAAAAGGCTATGAAAATGCTCTGTGCAATTGTTAGTCCCAACTAAAATTGAACCACTGAATGCACAGAGTAGACATCAGTAGTTTTACTTTATTTGGGACTAATAACTGAATTGGGACTAGTAACTAAATAAATTGAATAATTAGTAATTTTAATCACTAAGTTAATGTTACAAAATTATTTCGTTGTTGTGTACAAAATATTATTTTTCAGTGAGCTTTACTCACAGCTACAATGTTTATTATTGCTATGAACTGCAAAGAAATAATTTGTAATGAGAAGATAAATAGAACATGATGTCTGGTAAAAGAAAAATGAGAACAACAGAATCTTCAGTTCAGAATATGGTTTCATTTCTTTTAATTTTAAAAAAAATCTTGTTATTTCTCTGTATAATAACAAATGAAATGTGTCCAATAGAGATCTAGAATTTGGGTGTGTTGGTTTTTTAAAAAAGCTGGAATACTGTGAAGTCATTTAACTAATTACTGGATATCATGCTTCGCGATTATAGTGTGCATGATCTATGTATATGACATGTTATATTATTTGAAACAGAAAACATATTGTATGAAATTATGTTATTCTGACATTTATATACAGAAAAGTGAATTTTAAATGGCATCAATCCAATGAGCCAAATGAGGTTAGGAATGTTATTTGCCACTCATTCATCTTTTATATGACAATGACACTGAAACCTCTGACCCAATGGCTCAATATGGAATATCATACAACACTGGGAAATACACATGTTAACTTCAGGATGCATGCCATTTGGAACTGTCTAAACAACATTAATAACAGCATGAACAACCTTTACCTGGCGAAGATATAATTTAAGGACATTACTTATATCATGGGCATACAGTTCAGATAATTCCACCAAGTCTTTTCCATTTTCAAATGCCTGACAGAGCTTCTCAACTCTTGATTTGGCTCCATTCACACGGTATATACCCTTAAATACAAGGGAAAATATCAGGGTTAATTGCAAAAGCAAATGTAAACCATTTTAGAAAGAGGGCTATTGAAAACTATTTAAATCTTTACCTTTACATTTAGGGCCCTATTTTCAATTTCCGAGGTACACTTTTTGATGATGAATGGGATGCCATCAGGGGTATTTTTGGCAGCTTGAGTAAATTCTACTCCAAAGAGATGAAGTCTTCCATGAAGCTTTTTATGCCCACATTGAATTGCTAAAGTCTCCAAGCATTTCTTGTGACAAGCAAGTGAACACTAGATGAAAAACAAAAATGAAAGAGCCTTCAAAATAGCTTCAAGTAGAGAGCAGAGTCAACATATTACTTCTCACATCACCTTGTCCTAAACTAGAAAGACAGTCACCGAAATCTGTTAAGCCCACAACATAAAACAAAATCTTGTTCTAAGCAGGACCAATCAAACTCTTTCCCAGAGCCTTATTAATCATTGCAACAAAGGAAGACTCCAATGGCTTCTAAAACTAAGAAGACTTTTAGTTTGTTTTTACATTTTTATCCGTTATTTTAAGGTTTTTAAGTTTTTACTAAATGCACATATTCTTGGGGGTCCTGGCGTGTTGAAGAGCAATAGACAAGCCCCATAAATAAATAAGTAAGCCATCTGCCAGGTATACTTTGCACTTTTCCTGCATGGCAGGGGGTTGGCCTAGATGGCCCATGTGGTCTCTTCCAACTCCATTATTCTGTGATTCTATACTTGCGTTCTTGCAACCTGAACCAGTCAAGTAAAGCAGGGGTCAATATGCCACTTACTTCTAAATAAATTTAACATCAATAGTTGTCTTGTGTTTCCTACAAGGTGATTATCACCGTAGCTTACTTCACCTCATAATGGCCAAGGTCTTTAACATACTGAGATCAAATCATACTACAGGTTGGGCATCCCTTATCCAAAATGCTTGGGGCTAGAACTGTCATGCATTTTGGGGTGTTTTTTTATTTAAAAAACCCCTGTATGTTCATGTTCAATTTCATTACCCTTTGTGGTCATGCTTTTATCTCCAAGCCTTGTGTTTCTCTTCAGTCTCATATCTCATTTGTCTATTACTTGCATTTGAAATATGGGCTGGAAAGAGACTGGGGTCTTTGAAATCGCAGGAAATTGAAACATTTTGGCGTCAGCTGCCCACGTCTACCTTTTACTTGTTCATTTCTCAGCTCCTCGGTCTCTCTCCGTTTGCTGCCAGCCACTTATTTTCATTTTCAAAGTGGTAGCTCTGGTTTTCGTGATCATTCGTTTGTCAGATCCTCAGTCTCTCTCTAGCCTTGCATCTCATTTGTTTGTGTTGTGTAGAAGATGCCAGTCTGGAGAGAGATGGTGGATTTGAGAGATGAATGTTCATAAGCACCACAGTCACCTCTTCAAAGGCAGAAGCAGAAGGCTGGTGGCAAAAAAACCTTAAGATTTGGGGATATTTTTCGTATGACTTGAAGGAAGCAACAGAAACTACTCACAAGACTTTTATAAGGAGTCAAAGAATGTTCGCATTCCTTACCTCTTCACATTCCGCTCCATGGAAGACCACCAGACTATCACATTCTCTGCATTTGGATGGAGCCCTGAGCTTCCTCAGTTTGTGTGTTTGTGCTGCCTTAGACAGAAGAGTGTTTCGAAAAGGTCCAGGTGAACTGGTCATTTCAGATACTAAATCATTTAAACCTTGGAAGATAAAGTTCTTCTATTAGCTATTCACTGTCTTGCGGGGAAAAAAATTACTAACGTGAAAACGGATTCTTCACCATGCAATTAAATGTCTGGGTTATCTTTGCTGTAAAATAGTATCCAAATATCTTTATTGCGATAATAAAATACTCAATACTAGTTAATAAAATTAAGCCAGCTACTGTTTTCACATGTTTAAGAATATGCATATACTGTTGGGTTAAACTGTGATATACAACTCTGCCCTATCTTAAAATATATTTTGCAAGTTTACACTCACAGGCTCTGAATCAAGGCCTGGGCATGAGAGGATAATCCTGAGCAAGCATGTGGAAATTGCAGTTTGGGGTTGGGGAATAACTGTATCATTCAATAATGGTTTGGAAGAGTTTACAGTCCTTTTGGAAGTTATTTTTGGCCAAGTCATGCATTTCTACATGTTCAAGCATTATTGTGGGCTTTGAAGTATTTTGCCAATACAGCATTAAGCCAAAAGAGAAGCTGCTTACTTCTTTCTGCTCTGGTATCAAGCAGGTGTTTAGCAGATGTATTAATATAAAGGCTAAAAACTTAAGCCCTTGTTTTTTCTATTTTTCTAAATAGTTTTAATCTTTAAATTTAATTAATACTGCCTGCTAAATATAGTCGACTTCTTTGATCCTTAAACATATTCCAGTTTTGTTATCTGCAGTTTTTCTTCCAAAAACTTTAAATAAGGGTCTCTGATTAGCACGGAATATGTCAACTTATAACAAATGACAAATTCACTCAAAAATGTCAAGTACCACAATCTGAAGGTGATGGTGGTTCTCTCTCATCAAGATCATCTGCAGATGACATAGTGCCAGTAGATGGTGTTCGAGGAAGTCTTCTTTTAAAATCACCTACCAGAGAGACAAAATGTTTCAGATTTTTTTGAAAAAGTCCCACGTATTCAATGATTTCTAATGCAAGCATCATTCAACATCTCTTACAATCTGGAACTACTTATTAGTGCATGAAGCTTAAAAAAGCAATACCTGGACTTGCAGAAGGAGAATCTACAGATCTTGATTCACTGCTTCCTCCAGCACTTTCAGAATCACTGCACATTCCTCCACTTTGGTTACCAACTGACCAGGATCTGAATGGTGGTGGCCCTCGAACAGCTTTTAAAAAAGCAGCATAAGATTATTGATGTCAGAATTCTCTTCAGATATAAGATTGTTTCCTCCACATATATCATGGCTTTGGCATACTTCTTTCCTTATTAAAATTTGGAACACTTTTCATTACTGGAGTATGTACAAGAAGTACACATATTCCTTTTTTGTGCATGTGTGAACTACTGTTACTGGTATGTTCCCCATCAATTGGTAATCACTGCCTATGAACTAGGATGCTCCAAATATAGCCAGCAATAGACATAACCTCAATTAATGCTAAAGCTGAAAAGCATTACAATCCAAAATGCGAACAATCTTTTAGATTAGATTTATACATTACATAATAATTCCAAGGACTGCTTCTTTATTACAAGATGCATGTGAGAACTGGGTAATTGCAGCAATCTATTAAAATTATTACTTCACTATGTAGATCAAGCAACCTACTGAAGTATTACCAGAGACATCTGTACTGCTTGAAGATCTTTTTTCTCCAATCTTTTGAGAGTGCTGGCAGGTTGGACTTGAAATATCTTCTAATGACTGAGTAGGAAAATCTCCTGAGCATTGAGATAGGTTTCCTTGTGATGCATGAATATTGTTTGATCGTTTAGTGAAAACCCTGGATGAAGGAACAAAGTGGTTATTTGAAAGTGGATGAGGAATGCTTTCCATTAAAAATTACATTGAATTATGCAGTCCTCTTCAGGTCTTAAATACTTAAAGTTTAAGTCGGTGATTTAAAAAAAGTTACAAGTAAGTCACTTTTAATTTAGTGACTTCTAAGAAGCAACTTAGGACAAAGTCATTTATTATTTATTATAACCCAAGACTTCCAAGTCAGGCACATCAGAGATCCAATGGTGTTCATCTGCATAAATGTTTCTATCATAAAGCTGATGAGGTTTAAACTTTGTTTAAGCACATTAAGGGAATCACAGTGCCAATGAAATGAACTGTTTGTGATTGCTTGTTAAGGAAGAAATGGTATTGATTTGTTTGATTACCCAGATCTTTCCAATAACTGTATCTGCTTTTTTTCTTCCAGTATTTTGTTCCCTAATGTTATTAGTGCTTACAGGATTTAGCCATGGGAACAACTATTTGTTACAGATTAAATACATGTTTATAGTATGAAGCTTTTGTACTTCAATTGTCAAATGTGATCTCTAATGTTCCACATCTGAAAAATAATACATCCAGAAGACATATTTAGTCTTCAGTTCTGATAGCAGGATCTATGCTTAATCATTTTTTCTCTACCCTCATCCCCCAAGAACAGAATAAGCTATATTTGCCTAAATGATATTCTCAAAAATCTGGGTAACAAAAACAATAACGTATCACGAAACCAACTGAAGAATTAAATCATTTCATTTCAAATTACTTTAGTTAAGTTGAATAATTGAAGACCAATATCTTTATAAAAGCAGGAGGATTAATCTAAAACCAATTTATGAACGCAAGGATGTTTACAGACAATAACTCCAAAACATTAACTTTGGATGTGTGGGCCACTATTGGCCAATGTTTTAAGTGAAGCACATTGGGAAATATTTCACTTTCTTTGAAGTTTTCAACATAAAGAACAAAATTACTGTTTTGCCTAGTGTCCAAAGTTGCAATAATGACAATGTGGCAAAGCGTCATTGAAGTGTCCTACAGAGCTCTGGAAGATTACAATCCCCCCTTTAGGGCTGCCACTAAGGGGGACCAGAAGTCACATCTTACTACTCTGGCAGAAAAATCTGGGTGGTGCTGGCGGCTTTGAGTTTCTGCAGAGATGCCAGAAGGAGTTGCCTACAGCGGGCCTGCCCAACAGGCGACCCGCGGGCCGCACACGGCCCGCCAGCCCCTTGGTTGCGGCTCGCCTACCCTCCTGCCTGTTTTAAATGTACAATTTTTTTTTTAAAAAATTTAAATTTTTTTTAAAAAAATGTGATCGGGGCGGCGGGGAGTGAGGGACGGGGTGGGGCAGGGAGGAGCCGGCTCCCTTGCTCCTCCTTAGCCCCTCCTCCTCCGCTTCTTCCTTCCGCTGCCCCCGCTGCTGTTCCGGAACCGCGGCGGGAGCACCGGGGACGGAGGGAGGGGGCCGGGCTAAGTAGGAGCAAGAGATCCGGCTCCTTCATAGCCCCTCCTCCTCCGCTTCCTCCTTCCGCCGCCCCCTCCGATGCGGTTCCGTTACCTTTCCGGCTGTGGCGGAGGGGCGGGGAGGCCTTTGGAGGCTGGCGGGAGGCCCGCGCGCGCCTTCGTGGGCCGGGTTGGAGAGGCCGCACCCCAAGGCAGAAGGGCTCTCCTCGCCAGAGCGGGCGGCCTCTCCCACCCGGCCCAGGTTGGAGAGGCCGCAGCACGGCTCTGGCGAGAAGAGCCCTTCCGCCTCAGGGAGAAACGGCCTCTCCCACTCAGCCCACGAGGCGAGCAGTGGGGCCTCCCGGCCAGCCTCCAAAGGCCTCTCGCCCCTCCGCCACGGCCAGAAAGGTAACGGAACCGCGAGGAGGAGGAAGCGGAGGAGGTGGAGGCTGGCCGGGAGGCCCGCGCGCGCCGTGGGCTGGGTGGGAGAGGCAGATTGGAGCCTTCTCCCTGTCTTCTCTGGGCCCCCCCTCGGCTTTACCCTTTCGAACCTTTGAATCTACCCTGCACCTCCCATCACCATCATGCCATCCTGATATTCTATCCTTAAATCCACTTCTACCTTCAAAACTTTCAAAAACGTTGCCAGAATGGCTTGCATGTCGCAAATGTTTTCCTGCACAACCGGAGGATTGATTTACGGCGCTCCCTATCAACTGCGTCATTTGCGGCTTGCTGAAAAAGTTTTACTGTTTCTCCGCTTGAGTCTGGCTGCTTAAGCCTGCAAAACGCCACCGCTTGTGATTCACGAGCGTCTCAATTGAGAACTCCGGGACAGTGAGTACTGCCTTCGGGCGCAACAAACAATACAGGACAGTGTATTTACACCACGCCTGTATTTGGATGGTTGAAGTGTGACTTCCATGCGATGTTGCTCTATTTTTGTATTTGTGAGGCTGCGAATGTATAGAACTATATGTCTGAATATCTGAATGTGAAGCTGCTTGTGTATATCACTGTTATATTTATTATTGGGGTGATACCATGGGGGGAACCCACCAATGATATTACCACATTGAAATATTGATTTACTGATATACATGTGACTTTATTGATTATTTGGCTTACGTGTACAGTGTTTACTAACACAGGATAGATAGACTGATTGTTGTTTTGCTTTAAGAGAGGAGGAAGAGACAGAGAGAAAGAGAGAGAGAGAGAGAGAGAGAGACAGAGAGAGAGAGGGAGAGAGAGAGAGAGAGACGACAGAGACAGAGACAGAGAAAGAGAGAGAGAAAGAGAAATCGTCGCTTCTGAGGCTGGCGTGACACTTTAGGAGGGAGGGCGAAGCCATGGAGGGCTCCCCTTGGCTTTGCCCTCTCTCCTAATCCCTTGGGCTGGTAGAAATTGGACAGCCCTGGCCTACAGCATAAAAGATTGCATGTGTCCCTTGAAACACAGGATTCCTCCCTTGCTATAAATTAAGGTTCATGTAAACTAACTTTTCAGTACTCTTATGACTGCATTTGAGAAGATTAGAAGTAGTAGCATCAAGTATTAAACAGGCTAACACAAAATGAGAGCAATAATAATGTGAAAGTAAAACAACAGCTTGGGTCCAAGGTACTTGAAAGATCATTATATGTCTGATGTGGCCGGGCCAGGCTTTAAGACCTTTAAGAAAGGTTTCTCTATCTCCTTCCAGGCCCTGAAACTCTCTGGCAACAGAAGTCATGCAGAAGTCTGTTAACCTTCCACTAGTTAAAACATTTTACTATTGTTATCGGTCTTCACGACTTTCCAGTAAAAAGGCAAGAATATTTAAGTAATATCTAAATAAAATTTGCAGTTTGGGTCATTGATATTTGTGAAGTTTATCTGTGACTATTGATTCACATTAGTATAAATCCATCATGTTATCATCAAGGGTTACCTATAAAGCTTGTGTGTTTGTCAGGTTGCTTTATATACTTTTGGGTAATTATGAAACATATTTCTGCCCAACCAACTTGCTTTCACAGTATTTATTCAAATGACTAGCTGTGCGGAGAAGAGAAGGGCCACAAATAATAAGAATGTTATCGTTAATCTATTTTAAAATTCCTTTTTCTTACAAAATATGAGAACTTACATAGTTCTCTCAAAAAAGAAGGTAAAAATAATCTACAACATGCACCATTATTATCATATACTGTACTCTAAAAGTGATTTCAATGCTTTATGTATCGAATAATCACAGTGTACTCCCTGAACATAGAATACTGATTAGGGGAGGGAAGACCTGACTACTCCATACTATAATATTGTCCTACTTGTCCCATAGTATTGTTGAAAGAAAAATGATTTGGGAAAAGCTCCAAATGCATTGCTTATCCTACCTCCTTCTGCTGAGCCATTCTGCCAGTCTGGAGGTGTAATGTTTGGGAGTTTAGAGAAAACAGTGATTAATAAACCTGCAACTGGTCATTTGTAACCTTTCACATATAGGTAAACCACTACAAGCTTCTTCTCCATAGAAATTGCACAACAGAAGGTTTCTTCATCATCAGGTTATTAAGACACCAACAGTATTCTCCCAATCCCCTTTCTCTATTCAGATCTATTTGTGTGAGTAAAATAACTAGGGAATAAAGCCACGTGACAATTGAACTATTCATTCTGGTGTATCAAAAGGTTGCTTAGGTAACATCAATTTCTCATTATTGACAAAACTACTCATATGCATTACAGCTTTAGCCAATTCTGAAACATTCAATTATCAGTGTGTCCTGCTGCTCTAGTACTGGAGATGAAGAAAACAGTTTCAAAAATTCAATATGAAGAAATCATTACTGAATGAGCCCTGGGCAAGGGTCACTTCTCCATAAAAACAAGGCCTGTTACAAAACTTTGCACCATATTCCAACTCCTGTAAAGAATTCTCAGACACGTCCTCTTTTAGGCTGTCATAAGTAATGGGGGATTATGTCTTTCTTCTACCTCTGCAGTCCCCATGATTTCCCCTAGTATGGTAATCTCATGCGATAACTCTTGTTTTGGATCCACCATTCTGTAGTGGTGGTAGTATCAAATGTTTTGGCAGTGACTGGCATTTGATAGAAAACAAGGACAATTGAGAAAGAGCAATGAACATAGAAGTATATGACCAAGAGCTGCACACGTGAGAAAAAATTAAGATCACATATTTATATGAAATACAAACTTTGGCTTCAGGTTTGTCCATATTGTTCAAATAGCACCCCGATACAATTAATTTTATAGAGTAATATAAAAAGAAAAGAAATTTTTCTGTCCTGAAGTGATTTCCAGACACAAGCTACAGATATATATGCTCAAGAGAAAACAAAGGTATTGGGTAAGCGACAATCACTACAGCCATTGCTTGACCAGCCAATCTGTCCCAGATGTGACCTTGTGGAGGCAGAGGTAACTTGTCCACATTTTTTGCTAATAGAAAACCCTTATAACTCTGCTCTTCACTATGAATGTTCATTTGTCTTTAGGCCCCACTACCATTCATTTTCTCAGGCTGAAGTGGGCATTCTATCAGAAGTTCAACAGTGCTTGACTTATTGAAATCACAAATTTCTTTCCTACTATCTGCATTCTTCTCGCATTTTGTTCACATTCACTGCCAAATAAGCAAAGATGGTATCTAAACTCTCACCCTCCAGTCTGAGAACTCTGAGTTTCAAAGGAACCCGATTCAATGGGAGCATCATCTTTTGGCAAATTCTTCACAAACTCGGAGAATTTTTGTCCTGGATCATACAGCTTGGCACTCTCACAGAGGGACTGACAGTTAACCGGTAGTGACACATATTGGGCATGCTGCATTTGGAACAAGTTAACTGTTGCCTGTGTGGAAGAAAATCAAATTAAGATATTTTAAAAGAACACATGGCACACATTTAAAATACTCTGTAGGATTAACATTTTATTCTAACACTAAATATTTTTGGGTTTCTTGTTGCAAAAAGTTCTGCAGCTCAAATCTGAAGTAGCTCTCTTAAAAAATCCTTAAAGATCATTTACAGGTCCAACACATCATACTTTTCAGAAAATGAAGAGCATCTTTTTATCAACTGTCGCATGACTACAAGCAGTCCCCAAGTTACGAACAAGATGAGTTCCATAGCTTTGTTCTTAAGTTGAATTTGTATATAAGTGGGAATAGGTACATTTTTAAACTGAAACTCCAGCCATATAGATATATTTACAGCTTTGGATAGCATAGGAAAAGGTTAACACTCCTGTGGTGTTTGTTTTGCTATCTGTGCCCCTGTCTAGAAAATTTCACTTCTCTTTCTGTCCCTATGATAATTGGATTTTGAAAAATGTGGCTTGTTGTAGAAACAAGGATTGGTGAAAAAGTTTGTTGAGACACGTTTCCCCAATGGTAATGCTTCCAGGAGTGGATTTCCCTTCTGAGGGTAAAATTTCTCTCACTTCCTGTTGTCTCACTCCCTGTTCTTAACTATGAGTTGTTTGTAAGTTGAATGTTTGTAACTTGTGGGCTGCCTGTATTTCCAAAGATTGCAGTCTGTTTCAAGCAAGTTAAATCGTGAATGCTCAGGGTAAAAGAATAATTCCAGGGATAAAACACATAATAATAAAAGTTCTTAATAAAAGCACAATTAGCAAGTATAAACAGATGCCACTAACAACATATAACTCACAGTGAATTTTCTCCTTCATTATTAGCCAAAGAGAGATGCTATTAGTCTCCAATAGATAGCATATCTTTAAGAGAATCTGGCAGGGGTGTGGAATCCAAAATCACATTTTGCCACTTAGGACTTGCCATTAACTTTACAAAATTTTATAGTTCTATTTAGATATGTCTAGTGGTTATCATTACTGTCGCAAGAAAAAAATATTCAGATAATCATAGCTTTTTTAGGAGCCCCCAGTGGAGCAATGGATTAAACCATTGTGCCAGCAGGACTAAAGACCGACAGGTCAGAGGTTCGAATTGGGGAAGAGTGCAGATGAGTTCCATGTGTCAGCTCCAGCTCCCCATGTGGGGACATGAGAGAAGCCTTCCACAAGTATAGTAAAATATCAAAACATCCAGGCATCTCCTAGGCAACGTCCTTACAGATGGCCAAGTCTCTCACACCAGAAGCAACTTGCAATTTCTCAAGTTGCTCCTGACACGAAAAAAAAACTTTTTAAAGGAAAGATTAGAATACTAAGGACAAAAATTTTGAATTGCCTATGTGCAACATGCTAAATTCACAATTCATCTTATTCACCAATATTTAAGTAGGACTAAAAACCTTAGCTGCATTTCCTGTACTTGTTAACTTTCAAATCTTAATGCACTGACTAACTCATTTATTTTAGATATAATGCAATCTGAAGAGCTTTTTCATTTAGTATCATTATATAGGATGAAAAATTTGAATTCTTATAAGTGAAAAAATATAAGTCTTCTGATTCTTATAAGTCAACAAATCTTTGTGTAAAAAGATATGGTATATCCCTGTTAAGAGGAGCTACAAGAACTATTTTCAAACTGAAAATGAGTGCTTATTTTAAGCTTTCAATCACCTGGTTGAGACAAAGGAAAAGAAATGGCTTCCCAGTAAGTGCATAATCTGCAGGAAGCTTCAGCTTATAGACTCCCCTCTCTTATCTCCTCCAATTTTAACAAAGCAAGGGGAATTAGAAGGTCCCACTTCTATTTTAACATAACTACTATTCAATGTAATTTCCAACCTCAAGGACCTGTAGCTTATAAAAAATATTGCTCGAGAATAAGCCAAGATTTGAAACCATGCTTTGAACTAGCTTGTTCTGAGCAGCCACAGTTAAAAAAAACTAAAACACGGTCCCAGTATAGTCAGAAAGTTGGAAAAGGTTCCATAAGCAATCGAGCCCATCTCCCATTCAGTGCAGGAACTATAGCTAGATCATTTTTCAACAACTTCAGTAACCTCTAGTTTATAAGTCTCTCTCACACACACACACACACACACAAAATCCTTCTTATCTCCTAACAGGTGCAAGAAAGGAGAGGATGGTTGCACAATGACAGTACTTCTGCATTTAATTAATGCAATGGGAAATCATGATTTTTAATTACCTATGGATAAAGCAAATGCTTCAATGTAGTAGACAGTTCTCCCAGACCTTTCCTGAAATGACTAATATACCCTACTCAAATAATAAACAACACTGAAGCAATTCTAAAGTCATGATATAGTACAGACTCGATTTAAGGACACATTTGTTCCATCATTTCTGCAGCTTCCCTCTCTTGTTTAGCGTTAATCATCATTTTGCCATGACACTTCAAATAAGTACCTATAACTGGACCTAGCTCTCCATATCAATGGCTTATTCATGACTAAGTACATTACAGTTTGCAGAATAATTTGAATAGGACTAACATGATTAATTCAATATACTAGCAGTTTTGGCAGGAAGCAGTCATAGAGGAGTATGTCAAGTAATCAGTCATCATACTTAGGATATCCCACTCTTTTAACAGTTACTGAATAATTGTATATTCTAAGATGCATTCATGCACACTTTCTTACAGCTTTAAGCGTGAGGTCACATTGATAAACCAGTTCTCGCAACTGTGTTAACATATCACTTTTGAAATTTTCTAGGTCGTTTCGCTTTTCTTCAACTTCGGCCACGCTGGCTTTGAAATGTTCATTGGCTTCTTCAGCCTATAATAAATGAAACACAGACAATAAATGATGGTGGAAAATTTCCTATTAAAACAGGCCAAATTTCTGCAGCCCATAATGAAAAGATATGATTTAAGTTAAAGGCAGCCTTTTCTATATCTCATTTATTCCAGCACGACTCCCTCCCTCTGAAGACCTTCCTTACTTTTTGGAGAGCTTCCTCTTCCAGTTTTCTTTTTTTCTCTAGTTTGCTGGTATCTTTTACAATGCCTCCATTGCTACTCAAATGCTCCTCCTCAGCACGAACAGCTGACGATTTTGCCTTTTCATATTCATCTTGCCGCTGAATATATAATAGTTTTGCTTTTCGCACAGTTGATTCCAATTCTTGCTGCCCATTTCAAAAGAAAAAATCTTTATAGTAGCATTTTCATGTTGTAACACAGAATATTGATATATGATGTTGTCTAATTCCAAGATGTTTTTATGTTATTGATATAACACAAAATGACATGACAGGAAGGGAACAGGCAGATACAGGGCAGCGTGGCTTTACACCATTAGGTATAAAGATAATGTAAATAGGAAATCTGTTACTAAAATGCAATATTTTCTGATACATTAATGCTAAATTAACAATAGTAACAGGAATAGGCTGTCCATAATATATGCCCTGTTGGGAAAAAAATTAAGGGGCAGTTCCTAATCATTATACAAAATACACAAAATGAAAATATACTAACCATTTTCTTTTGTTCTCGTTGCCAAAGCTCTTTGATTTCCTTCCTTTGTTTATCCAATTCACTTTTTCTTCCAAGGAGTGGCTAAATAAGGAAAATGCAGTAAACTATGAAGAAATGTCAATAGCTAAAACATATTTGCATCAAGAAATGTTTCTATAAAAACTTTTTTACCTGTACAAATTTATTAGATTGCAGAGCTGCTGATGTTTGCTGCCAAAGCTGACTGTTCTCTATGTCATTTTGGAATGCATTTATGAATATTGATTGGAATGGCATATAATCCTGTAATCCAAAACATGTAAAAAAAATACACACCTCCAAATTAGTAGAATATCCATTTAGAGCCAAATTCTTTTGCCTTGCCTGATCTAAATGAAAGAGACCTTTAAACAGATCCATGTCATGATTAAATTGCAATGTAGCACAACACACCTATACAGACTTTCTTCTGTTAATGCATCTAGCTAAAAAGAAGGCAGAGAATGCCTCTAGTAATACAAAGTTATACAATCTCCAAAATGTGTACAACTTCTACAAAGATGGTAAAAATCACATCAAACAAGATTTACAAGAATTTTATCTAATCCTTGATAAGTAAACATGCTAAGTAAACATGCTTCCGTGAGATTTCCAGCATCAATGAAAATACTAACTATGCAAAGAAAATTGTGAACATTCATTAAATAAGCACTTACCTGGGGTCCAACAATAGTTTTCGTTGTTTCTGCGATTTTTGCCAGACTTTTAGCACACTCCATTTCTATAAAACAGGAGCAGGTTCATACAATAAATATGAGCAGTAAGGTCAAATGTCATTTTCTCTTTAGTTTTCCTTTAGCAAAACACAGAAGATAATTTGCAACAATCTTGCCGTTACAGGAAACAGGCAGCGATTCCATTCATTTCAGTGAACAGCTACTAATTTAGAAATCACATTACTGACAGTCTGTAGCACAATCCTGACAACAGATTTAATTCCATCATGACAAAGCTCATTAGGTGCCAGAAAGAGCGACTCACCCAAGTTAAGCTTTTTCTCTACCCATGCAACTATGTCCTTCGCATATTTTGACCATGCTTTAGCATAGGACAGAGCCGATTCAATTCCATTATCATTTCTTAGAAGAACATTATCAATTTCTTCAGCTCTAAGGTGCCCTGTAAACAGAGCATCAAATGCAAAAAAGTGAATTTTAGACATGACCACACAGCAACAGCAAAGCTTGTATCAGCCAACTGTGAAGACTAAAGCAGCTCTGATCTTAAGATTCTCTGTAATGCTTGTTGACACTAAACAAAACTGACAGCCTTTTTGAACAAATTAAAGGCTCACAGAATTATATCTTAACAAATCATATAGTCTTCATAAACTTTATTTCATAGTGACCTATGGGAGGAAAAAGCTGCATAATTAAAGAACATTTTACAGCAACTGCACAGGTTTCTAAAATTTCTGAAGGACTTGCTTCAGTCCTAAACTTACTATTTCTATCTTCTACTTTAGTATGTTGTAATTAACATAAAATGGTAGATTTTAGTAGCATCTTTACATGTGTGAAATAATAACAATAGGAAAATGATGTACACATAGTAATGCTTACCTGTTTCTTGAACGTCTTCCCTTTCATGCAGTGATCCCCCAGAATCCACAGAAAGATTTTCAAAAGACTGGCATGCAATAAAATATAGCCTGTTAGAATCTGCTGAGTAAATATATGATTAAACATATACTATTTGGCTTTTTGTTCAATGCCGATTTTGTCAAACTAACACAGCAAGATAATAATGTGGAATGCACTCATGCCTAATAACTTCAATCCCCTTTTAAATCTACAATGGTTCAAGAGGCCAAGACAATTTAGATATCAGAGAAACCTTTACATGTGTCAAACTGTTTCAAACAGCCTTTTAAAGCTCTGGTGGAGCTGACTGATTACTTCACAAAAGGGTAGTTTTCCCCCCAGCAGAAAAAAAGGGTTTTTGTGAATGGACTTAATGCATAGCCAAAGCATGACCCTAAGGACACATCAGACTTTACACAATTCCCCTGTAAGTGGCTTTTCAATGCCAATAACATTGCTTAAGCTTTTATGATGACATTGCTGTCATAGAACTCACACACAGGGGGGGGGGGATCCAAATGCTCATTACAGTGCAGAATAAAATTAATGAAGAAAATGCAAAATTGAATCCAAAGGAATCTAACAAAAGTGTCACCCAAAGAAAGGAACTCTCTTGCAGTCACTATTTTACACAGTCAGTAGTTCCCGAAGGAAGGAACTGGCAAAACCAACTCTGATATTCCTTGTCTAAAAAACAATATGAAATTCATGGGGTCACCATAAGTCAACAAGTGACTCAGAGTCACATACACACACTACCTGGAGTTGGACAGTGAGGAAGTACAAACATGCAAAGCATAAACCTAATCTTTAAACAACTTGGAAAATAATACAGGTCAGGATGATGTTAATTACGTGCTTTCAAAGCAATTGTGATCCTTGTGCAAACAAACTATATATACAAAGCAAACCCAACAGTAATGCATACATGTTCTGGAAGAGGATTGTAATTCACTAGTAACAATATAGTAATGTTTTCTGGCTCACAAAATTAAATATTTCCACTATAGTAATAGTAAAGTCAACCTTGAAGAAAAGATATGAGGAGAGAATATGAATGAAATGAAACAAGAAAGCACTTTTATTGTTTCAGTAGAAACACAAATTCCAGTTAATACACAATGCTCTAATCACCTGTGGGTTAAGCACATTATGTATACTTATCAGTTGCATACACCTTTCAGTCCATCAGGGAAGTTCTTAGTGTGACAGTAAGTAAAAAGATTAGTTCCTCTCCGACCAGTACACTAGAAAGCCTTAGTGTTATTTTCAGAGAGTAGAAGGTTACACGACAAAGGCACTGTCCCTCACAGTGTTTACTTTTAATTCATTATTGCCTTGCTTCCTGCTTCTAAAGTACTTAAGTAAAATAAAAGCAATGCCAAAACCTAACTGATTCGAGACAACGGTGGGACAAATGGTGTCATAGGGAAGCTATGCCTAAGCAACTAAAAATTGCCTATCTCTAATCTATCTATTTGTATGAACTAAACTGTGCCCAAATCATCTCCGCACATAACAATAATGATATGAAACAAGAACCCTTACAAAACTTTACAAAATCTGTATTAGGCAAATGCTATCACAATGCAGTACCTTTGATCATCCTGTACAGTGCTGTGGCAAATAATACATAATATACAGAGGACACTAAACAAAAAGAGTCTATATCTGGATAGGGAGGCCTAATCAATGCCTTGCTTGCTTCAGTAAATCCATCCATAAAATGATAACATTGCAGTTATGTAATGCAATCACAGATACTAGAATTCCCTGTGTGACACTTGAGTATTTACACATCCAAACAACCTTAGCAACAAGTACTATCCTTAAGATACTTTCCAACTACATAGATAGTACTGATCTATGCAGTTTGAAATAATATTCTGTCTTTGAAACATGAAAGCTGCCACAGGACAACCACCTAAATTTCCCATCTGAAAATGAATGACAGTAGCTGTGTACTATTCCCCACTTTAAAAGATAATCAAAACATGTCATGAAGAACAGTATATAGTTTCAAAACATCTTTGAAATCCCATGCCAAATTCCTAATGGTTATTCAATATTCTCCACACTCATTTGAATATTACAAAGCTGAGGTCACATTTTAGAAAATATTATGAATACGAAAGCAAACAGACAATATAATTTCTCTTGTTTTCTATATTTGGGTTTAGGTGACAAACAGAACAAACTGCATAAACAGCTCCATATAATTACTTCTTTTCAGATGTTTGATCAGCTGCCAAGGAGATAGTCTTTTAAGCCTCCCCTTAAATTCTTTTTTTTTTTTTAATCAATTTTTATTGTGAAGCTTTTATACATATAGTAAAAAAGATGGTAGGGGTGATGCAGAGGGAAGGTTGGGATTTGGGAAGTGTGGGGGTAGGAAGGGGAGGAACAATGGGGTAGGGAGAGGTAGGGGTAGAAAGATGAAAGTAGTATCTTCCAGTTCAGGATGTAGGTTCCATCCATATCTTGGTTATCCGGACTTCCCTTTGGTCCATCTAAGTGGGCTCGCGCCCTCATGCCCATCCGGCCATCCTTCCTCTGTATGCTTTCTTTCTCTAGCACTTCCTATTCTTTTGTCTTGTTAGACTAAAGTCTTTTATATAGGCTCCTATTTGGCTCCAATCCGTTCTTTGTTTGTGTTTCAGGTTCATCGCCAAACTTTTGAGGGTGTCTAAGTCCATTAATTCCCTTACTTTTAGTAGCCAGTCCATGCTCGTGGGGGCATCTGTGTTCTTCCACATTCTAGCTATCTCAATCCTTGCAGCTGCCGCGATACAGAAAAGTATCCTATCGTCGTTATCCTCTATTTCAAAGTCTAGTATATTTAGAAGATAATATTCCGGCTTCAGGTCAAACTTTTTCTTGAGCATCCCTTGTACGTGCAAATGCACCTCTCTCCAAAATTTCTTAATCTTCCTACACCTCCACCAACAGTGGAGGAAGGTTCCTTCTCCTCTCCACATTTCCAGCAGCGGTCACTTAGATTTTTATAAAAGCGTGCCAGTTTCGACGGGGTGAGGTACCAGTGGAAGAACATCTTTTGCCAGCTCTCCTCAATGTTCGTAAAGCCCGAATATTTAAGTTTTTTTCCTCCAGAGGAGTTCCCAGTCCTTTAATAATATCGAGTGGCCTAATTCCTGGGCCCACTTAATCATCGTCCCCTTGATCAATTCTTCCTCAGTGTCCCACTCAAGCAACTGATTATAAAGATAGGTTATTTGTTTCTTTCCTGTCCCCAGCACTTTGTCCCAAGTAGTGGGTTTCGTTTCAAATTGTTTTTTCTCATCCTGTTTAAACAGTTCTTTTGTCTGGGCATAATGAAACCAAGATAGCTCCATTCCTTGCTCCCGCAGTTCCTCGAGCGATTTAAGCCTCCAACCTTCTTTTTGTTTGATGATAAGTTGTTTATAAGTGAACCATTTTTCCGGTGGGACCTCTTTCACATGTTTGGCCTCCATCGGGGAAATCCACTGAGGCGTTTTCTGATAGAAACGATCTTTATATTTCTTCCACACTTTGAGAAGGCGGCTCTCGTAAAGTGATTCGAGAAATACTTCTCTATTCCTGTTTTGTCATACCAAAGGTATGCATGCCAGCGCCTTCTCAGGTCTGCCCCTTCTAACATAATGGTTTTTCGGGTCTCTAAGGATGCCCAATCGGTCACCCAAGTTAAGCCGCGGCCTCAAAATATAATTGAAGGTTTGGGAGCGCTAGTCCTCCTCTTTCTTTTTTATCTGTTAATACTTTATAATTAATTCTTGCCTTTTTTTCTTCCCAAATAAACTTCAATACATCCGATTTCCATGATCTAAAATAAAAATTTGTTCTAATTACTGGAATAGTTTGAAAAAGGAACAGCATTCTGGGGAGTACCTCCATCTTGATTATTGCAATTCTGCCTGTTAAACTCAGGCCTAGATGTTTCCATTTCTGCAATTTCCTCTTAATATCGGTCCATGTCTTCTCGTAGTTGTTTTTTAAAAGCTGATTGTTGTTCGATGTGAGTACAATTCCCAGGTATTTCACTCTTTTAGTCACCTCCAGGTTCGCTATCTTCTGGAGCATTTCCCTTCTTTCCTCTCTCATATTCTTTGTCAGTATTTTAGTTTTATTTTTGTTTATTTTTAGACCTGCCACAGATCCGAAGCCTCCCCTTAAATTCTTAATATCCACCTGTTTCTTGCTGTGTTGTCTTTTATATGTTCCCAAGACACACCTCTCCTTACTGCTTAGTCAGCCATGATGTTTTGGTTTGACTGTTCTCTTCTCCACAACTTAACAATTTCTTTGGATCCATTGACAATGTGTGTAAAATATTGTACTGTCACTAATCAATCAGCTCCTACTTTATTTAACAGAACATCCGCCCTTTAACTACTGCCCTTTTCTTAGGAAGTTTGTAGTGCTGTATCACCAATATGCCATTTCTTATTAGAACATAAGATACTGTGTCATCTGATATTCCCTTCCCACCAGTCCACACTGTTTCCTTGAGTTTAGCTACAATTTTCATAATATTTGGAGAAGCATATTTTCCCTAGAACTGTATACATTTTTGAGTAATTCCTATTACAATTTAAATATCTGTGGGGTGGCTTTGTTTTGCATTGACAATTAAGACCCACTAGTTTTATATCTGACTTGCTTTTGCTGGAGATGGTAACTCTACAACAATGGAAACACCACACAAAAGGCTATGCCTCTCGAATCTACAAAGCCCACTGGCAGACATGCGAACAGGGCTTCCAGATTGGGTCCAGCGTCTGAAAAGGCTGAATTATGCAGAGACAGTTCTTCAGACATCCAAAGCAACTTATAGTAATTCTGCCTTCCTAATCATATACACCTAGGAGCTGCTTGTTGGTTTCAATAAAGTACTGTATGCAATATGCATAGCTTAGATTCCTGAACCTTGGCTCCTCCAATGTTTTGGGCTACAGCTCCCCAAATTCTTTATCACTGTATGTAATAGCTGAAGTTGATGGCAACTGTGGTTCAAAGTATCTGGAGACTGCCATTTTGAGGGATGCTGTACTAAACCATATTCTGGTGCCACTCAGGTTGGTGAGATCACAACTCTCATTAAACCAATTGCTGTATCTGGCTAGATCTTACAAGACTTGTTGTTCAATACACCAGAAAGGTGCTACCCAGGAAAATATTTCTTTTCCCAAAATAACTTTTTTCATTTTTAAAGTGACCCATATAAGATATTTTGAATAGTGACAGTGATGTCACTAGCTATAACTGATAACAAAACATTTTAAATTTTCAAGGGCATATCCACCCTACCTGGCTTTGACGAGATACAGGGAGACCCAATGTTGAGCCATTGTCCACATCTCCCATAAGGAAGTCTGAAACTCTGTCAAAAGAGCAAGGAAAAAATTAGCAACTACCGAACATTTAAACCTAAAAACAATTTTAAGGAAGTCTCAACAAATAAAAGGGTTTGGCTCTCTATTTAGTTTGTATTTTGCTACTTATAAGTATTCATAAAACCAAATAGTTCTAAGATGTGGTTCGCTGATGTCTAAGCTATCTAAATTTGCTTTAGAAAGGAGGAAAACATATTTCTCTAGCCATGTACTAAATATGGTCTCCTGGATAACCTGTTGAAAAGAAAAGGCTACCCCCGATGTTTGGAGAGGATTATCAGAAGTTATTCTTATCCAAAACGTAGCTCGTCAGAAATTATACTCAAAAGTAGTTATGAAAAAAGTAAAAAACACAAGGAAATCTGAGGATTTCCATTTCCTTGTGATCTCATTTTTTCTTCTGATGAGCATTCTTTTCAATATATAAGAACACCAACTACATTAAATGGTCTTAAACTGGATTGGTGCAGGAAAGGGGAAAGACAGATCCGCAAAGGAAGAGTCATGTGGCAGCAGTAAGAGAAGATGAGAACAGGGAAACACACCATACAGTTAAATCTCTATTTTACTTACATGTTGCCAAAGGTAAATGCCAAGGTATCAATAGAAGAGAATATCTCACTTAAGACTTCTCTTTTATTTTCTTCATTAACTTCCTTGAAGTTCACAGCTGAAGAAGAAAACAAAGAGGTATTTTACATTTACCAGGCTGTGTTTTTATAGGTCATGAAAACACTCTAAATTAGAACATTGGGAAAAAATAAACATGAGGCAAACTTGGCAAACTGAATCCTGGACCTAGAGCAAAACTCTAGTCCTTTAGTCGAGACTGTAGATCAGTGGTTCTCAACATTCCTAATGTCGCGACCCCTTAATACAGTTCCTCATGTTATGGTGACCCCTAACCATAACATTATTTTCATTGCTACTTCATAACTGTAATTTTGCTACTGTTATGAATCATAATGTAAATATCCAATATGCAGGACGTATTTTCATTCACCGGACATTAAATTTGGCACAAATATCTGATACACCCACATTTGAATACTGGTGGTGGTGGGGGGTATGATTGATTTTATCATTTGAGAGCTGTAGTTCCTGGGATTTATAGTTAATTTACAATCAAAGAGCATTCTGAATTCCACCAACAATGGAATTGAACCAAACTTAGCACACAGAACTCCCATGACCAACAGGAAGGAAGGGTTTTGTGGGCATTGACCTTGAGTTTTGGAGTTGTAGTTCATCTACATCCAGAGAGCACTGTGTACTCAAACAATGGTGGATCTGGACCAAACTTGGTATGGATACCCACGGGAGAAAGAATTCACAACAGTGTCTACACTCGGTCTTTAATTTTCTTAGCTACTATTATGTGATTTATGTCGTTTTGAAGGTTAAGTGGCATTAAACTGATGTTTGCATACTTAAGAACCATTGATAATCAGTGGTTACAGCACTAAACAACATTTGTTTTTTCACTATATCTGTGCTATTAGATGCTCAATATGCACAAATATGAACACTGGTGGAGTTTGGGGAAAACAGACCTTGACATTTGGGAGTTGTAGTTGCTGGGATTTATAGTTCACCTACAATCAATGAGCATTCTGAACCCCTCCAACAGAATTGGGCCAAACTTCCCACACAGAACCCCCATGACCAACAGAAAATACTGTGTTTTCTGATGGTCTTTGGAGACCCCTCTGACACCCCCTTGCAACCCTCCCCCCAGGAATCCTGACCCCCCCAGATTGAGAAACGCTATGCTCTGGGTACATGGCTTTCACCAACTTCTCATTTTTTCTTGCTCTCACAGGCTAAATTTAGGACAAAGATTACAAACTAATCTGATTATTTCCCTTTAATCTTTTTCTTGTCTTTTTAGTGTGAACTGTGTCCCAGTTTGTTTTCAGCTTTCATTCTATACTATATTAATATTTTTGCTTATTTGTGGGAGATACCATTTTGTTTTTTCCAGTTTGAGAAGAACAGAAGTGAATGAGGCTTACTTTTGAGTTGACACACATAGTTTTACACTCCAGAATTGAAATTGATTTATTGGTAGTTTATATATTAAAGTAAAATCTGTATTGTAGTGGAGAAAGGGATATCAGATTTCTATGAAAACATCTTCCTGTTTCGTTCCTCTGCCCAGTCATAAATGGTTAATTGTTCAGATAGGGCTGTAAGCCAGTCTTTATACAATCCATCCATTGGTGAGATAACCTCCACAATTGTGTAATTTTATGTCAGTACAAAAAAGGTAAGAAGTTTATACAAAACCTTTTCCTTGTTTTTATCAAAGATAGAGAACAGTAAAAAAATGTATCTCTCACTTAGCTGCTTTGCTTACCATTGTATTATTTCCTTCCAAAAAATTCACATTATGTACCTTTGTAGCCTCTCCTGTTGGTTTCTGAAATATTTCTATTAATTTATATAGCTTAAGAGGACAAATATACCCCACATAAACTACCTTTGGTACATGATCCATTGCTGCTGCTGCAATAGTTATAAATGAGGGATAGGGGCAAATTCTGTTCCTACGTACTTGTGAAATTACAACTGCTAAATCAGATTCCCATTCTAGATGTCACCCTATTTTTTGCCAAAGAATTGTTCTATTGCTTTTTTATATATTTCTGATACCAATCCAGTTGGATCTCAAATTATGTTAATGCTCCTGGAGATTCCTGAGTTTTATGTATGGTGCAAATGAGGAGACGTTCAGCAACTGTGTTTTAAAGGCTCAAGAATTGTGTCTAGAGTCGATGTAAACATGCAAATATGCACGATTGTGATAGTTAATTGTAATACATTTTAACAATTTTTGAGTGGGAAGTGTATTATTTGTAAATGTAAAAATCAAAATACCCGTATTTTTCGCTCCATAAGACGCACCTGCTGATAAGACACACATAGATTTTAGAGGAGGAAAATAGAAAAAAATTTTTTTTCTATTTTCCTCCTCTGACGCGACGCTGCTTTGCTCCTCCTCTTGCTCCTTCTTTCCCCCGCCCTTTCTTCCCTCGAGCAAAGGGCGGGGGGAGGAGGAGGAGGCGAAGCAGCGTCGCGTCAGAGCCTCTGACACGACGCTACTTCGCTCCTCCTCCTGCTCCTTTTCCTTCCCCCTTTCTTCCCTCGAGCAAAGGGCGGGAAAGGAGAGGAGGAGGAGGAAGTAGCATCGCGTCAGAGCCTCTGACACGACGCTACTTCGCTCCTCCTCCTGCTCCTTTCCTTCCCCCGCCCTTTCTTCCCTCGAGCAAAGGGGGGGAAAGGAGGAGGGGAGCTTGCATCGCGTCAGAGCCTCTGACACGCTACCGGCTCCTCCTCCTGCTCCCTTTCCTTCCCCCGCCCTTTCTTCCCTCGAGCAAAGGGCGGGGAAAGGAGCAGGAGGAGGACTTGGCAGCCGCGTCAAGCCTCTGGACGCGACGCTGCCGCTCCTCCTCCTGCTCCCTTTCCTTCCCCCGCCCTTTCTTCCCTCGAGCAAGGGGCGGGGAGGCAGGAGGAGGAGCGGGTAAGCATCGCGTCAGAGCCTCTGACACGACGCTGCCGGCTCCTCCTCCTGCTCCTTTTCCTTCCCCCCGCCCTTTGCTTGAGGAAAGAAAGGGCGGGGGAAGGAAAGGGACGGACCAGGAACGGACCAGAGAAGAGGAGACGCGGCGACAGAGGCGGCGGTCTCCAGACACTTTTGGTGAGTATATCGCCGCCCCTCTGCTCAGCGCCTCCCCCCCGCCTGCATCTTCGCTCCATAAGACTCGGCTGATTTTTCTTCCTAATTTGGGAGGAAAAAACTGCGTCTTATGGTGCGAAAAATACGGTAAAGAAGCAATAAAAACACATAGTATTATACCGTGCAAAGCAAAGACAACACAGCCAGGTATAATCAACTAATACAGAGATAAGCATGTGCTTAAAATACAAATAAACACTAAAAACAAATGATTAGATGAAATATTGTAATATGTGCATAAATAACCATGAATATAAACAAAAATGTTTCCTGGAAACATGCACACAGAGTTAAAAAAAAATCCCGATGACTGCAGCTCTTCTTAAACCATGGAACCAAGACAATATTGGATTTCATGCTAATGAGAGACTCACATGTACACTGCTGCCATGCCTCTTTACTCCAATTTTACATTTGCATGTGACTTGCAAGACAAGTGCAGAGGCAGATTAAAGACACTAACGTTAAATGCCAAGTGCTGGTCTGGATGAGAAATAATCTGAATTCATACTGTTTTGGATTCTTGCCTAACTATCCATTTTGTAAAATGTGGTACAGCAAAGATGCAGTTAATAAGGCCCTGCCTTAGTATTCCTCTTGTCGATAAATGCCCTAAACACACAAAATCCCATCTATCTTGAAAGCTAAGTGAAGTCAGCCCTGGAGAGTACTTGGATGGAAAACAATGACTAGAAGATACTGTAGAGTAAAGCTTCTTAAACTGTGGGTTGTACACCCATTTGGGGTCCTCTAACTGAATGTGGGGGGTCATGGAAAATATGTGTAGGTAGCTAGTAGTAGCTGTTTTACATATTTATATGAGGATAAAAAAGAGCGCTAACACATTTGATTATGTTGTTTGAGGTTGCAAACAAAGCTTGGCAGTATGGCATGAAAAATGTTGAAAGCGCTTTACGTTCTGCAGTATCAAACATTCTGTTAAGGTTTAACACATTATGTGTGTGTATATACACACACACACACACACACACACCATTGAATTGTTTTAAAATCCATTTCTTTAATTTTTTATCAGTAAATGTTTGATTTATATACTTATTTTATATACATGTGTACCCAAGGTCTCATAAACATTTCTTGAGTGAAAAGAGGTCATGACTGCAAAAAGATTTTAAAAATCTTGCAGTAGATATACTTCAAAGGAAGGAACTGGCCAAATTCACGTGGTCACCCTAAATTGGCAGGTGACTTACACACATGCACACAGTACGCCGCTTATTACCTACATTTTTAAATTACATTTGCATAACGTAACACTGTTCAGAATGGCAGATGTGTAAAATTATTGAGGTCATTACAAAGCAGTATCATTTTGAAAGTGAGTGAATGGTTTTGGCACCCGTAAAACTCTTAAACTACACAACAACCAGAAGAGGAGGAGGAGGAGGAGGAAGTCCTCTATGGGTGCATTTACATTGTAGATTTAATTCAATTTCATAGCACTTTAACTGCCAATGCCCAATGCTACAGAAGCAGGGGTACTGTAGTTTTAAGTGTAGGTACACTCTATGTCCTATAAGCAAGAAAGCAAACGAAACTGATTTCCTTACACATAAAGTCTTATCCATGGTAACATTAGTGGCGCACCGGGACTGTGGCGCAGCTGGCTGGGAGTCAGCTGCATAAGATCTCTACTGACCAGAAGGTCATGAGTTTGAGGCCTGCCTGGGTCAGAGTGAACTCTCGACCAAATTGTGTAGCTCATTGTCGACCTTTGCAACCCGAAAGATAGTTGCATCTGTCAAGTAGGAAAATTTTGGGACCACTTTGTGGGGAGGCTAATTTAACTGATTTACGAGGCCATAAAATCTCTCCAGGAAGTATGTAAAAGAATGAAGGAATGCGACAGCTCCCCCTGGTGGCCAGAAGCTGTAATGTTGAATTGCCTCTGAGTATCTGTCTATAATATGTTGTGTGTCTATGGCATTGAATGTTTGCCTGTATATGTATTCTAGAATCCGCCCTGAGTCCCCTGCAGGGTGCGAAGGGCGGAATATAAATGATGTAAATAAATAAATAAATTATCCCATGTTTTATAAGAGAAAGTAAAGCAAAGTATCTCAAATAGATGAGAGAGATTAGGGACAAACAGGAAGAGAACATTCTTTCTTGTTTAATTTTCATGGTAATGTCTTTATTATTATGGCATTGAATGTTTGCCATTGCTTGTTGGAAACCGTCCATGGGGAGATAGGGGGTATAAATAAAGTGTTGTTGATGATGATGATGAGATAGACAAAGCTGTCATTGGGTTGTTATAGAGAACCATAGTCACAGTCAGTGATACTCTTAGAAAGACAATAAAGGCATGGTAGTTTAAAGATGGCAGCTGGAAAGAGCTAATCCTGTCCTCCAGTGACTGGGTGATCTCCCTTAAAGAGCTACTTCATTAAGAAAAACAAAACGAAAGCAGTATATCGCAGATCTCTGCCATCTCATCTAGGTTGGTCTTCAATTCTCTATTCTGCATTTTATTTCTTTATATTGTTGCCCCAAAAAGTAGGTTCATGTGAGATTACATCTCCACAGGAAACAAATAACCCTTAATTTTAAGCATGTTTTCGGGGAAGATATTTTTAGATATGGCCACAGTTATTCAATTAAGAATAATTAAGTTCTGTAAAGAATAGGTTTTACTATAGATAAGGAAACCTTTTTAGATCCAACCAGACTAGAATGACTGATCCAATGGAACTGACATGGGTGTTTCCATTGCTTCAACCAGTTCACTTTAGTTTGGACTAACACATTATTTTTCATGATTCAAGTAAAATTTTATGTTAAAAAATTAGTATGAGTTATGAGACATACACTGACTTGATGAGTGATATTTTCAATTCTTAACAGAACCTTACCACAATTAAATTTAAAAGAAATTCAATGCTAAGCTATGCACATATGACCAATCACAAAAGAGACAGAAACATGCACCACAAATATAAATACATATAATTAGACACTAGCTCATTTATTATGAAAAAGATCTCATCAACTGTGGAATAATCAAGACTTTCCTGCCAAGTGTCTCAGTAAGCATATATAACCAAAATAATCTATATGATAAATAATGAATGCCATCAGAGTTCCTCTGTGAAATAAAATATTGCTCTCTAGCACTATATATAATACTATCATAGGCTAATAAATTGCTCAGGTTATATAGACTTCATGGGCACTGTAAACATGTGTTCCATCACACACACTCCATCTTGAAAATAAATACTTCAGAATGAGGGAAATGGTTTTTACTAAAATACATTTATTTTTGCTTTACTCTTCACTAAAATCTTTTATACAAAAATAGACATTGCATGTACATTGCATACCATTCCAATTTCCTGTTCAATTCAAACAACATTAATCATTAGTTTCTGATAAAGTCATATCCTGTCTTATAACAATTAGTCCCTCCTTGAAAATATTTCTGTAACTGAATATTCTTAATTTTCCAAACCAAATATGTAAGAAGATTTGAATTTATATTCAAATATATGAATATAACTACTGGTTAAATGGTTGCATTACACTATCCAAGTTGTACAAGGTAGAATGTATTGCCTAATGAAATTCTTCTGACATTAAAACAAAACCGAACACTTTGCTATTCTAGATAAATTTGTTTGTTATTCCTCATATTTAAGCATCAAAACCAAAAATCAATTGTGCAAATCACCTTAATGAAATGTGTCTTGCATGAAACTATCCCAAACACTTTGCTATTCAGATGTTTCTTCGTTATTCTCCATATATAACTATTAACCAAAAAGATGCTAATTCCACTAAAAGTATCAGATCTGACGGTTTATGCTTATAATTTGAAATATCAGAAATATATAGTATTTACACACAATATTACAGGACTCCTACCTTTTTACCGAAACATTTCTATCCAAAGATTCCTAAAGGTTTCCTCTCGTCCATTATTGACAAAGTGGTATTTCTTAACATCAGCTTTGAACACAGTCTTTCCCCAGGACATCCTGGCTAAACACAATAGCGCTGACAACAATGACTGGTAGTACTGTTTCCATGCTGGAAAATGAGACTGTGTGCGTGTGTGTATGGCAACATTTTCAAGTGAGCACATAATTTAATAGACGTGGGAAAGATTAATGTAAACATAAAGCTCTAACCAGTAACCACCACTATCAAACTAAAAGCAAACCTCTATATATGGACTTCTAGCAGTCAAATAAATCAACTGTGAACTAAAGTTGTATACTTTATATACATTATTTTAAAATTATGCACTGCAGAGCATTTACTGATTACATCTGGATGTAAAAACAAGGGTTTTAATCTGGGCTTATTGGTACAGCAATTATGATTTAATTCTTACTAGTTAGAAAAACTAACTCCTTAGATGAAATTCTGAAAGTTTCTTAGCACCAGAATTTTTAGTCAGAGATCTTTCGACTATTTGTTCTTCCTCATCCAAATTATATATAATCATTCTCCAAAATATGTAATGGGATATCTTAGGGGAAAACGTGAACATAAGCATAATGAAAGGAGAACACAGATGGGAGTAGCAGGGAAGTGGAACTGTTAATTTTGGAAAAATCCACAGGTTTTATATTGCTAAGCCCTGTGTGCTACATTCGGTTACAAATGCGCTATAGAGGTTTAGTTTTGTGATTTTTCTAAAGCACTGAACTCCATTGCTGAAAGATGAAACATTATCTTATCAAAGGTTGTAAAATAAATATTCTAAAGCACAATCTAGTAATCACTTTCATAATTTTCCTGGTCTCTCTCTCTCTCTCTCTCTCTCTCTCTCAATATTCATACTAGAACGACCAACTAGGTAACCACCACATGTGGAGGAGATACACACATAAGAATACTCCTTACTAGGCTTATTATTTCATGAGAACAAAAATTTTGATAGCTCGAAGTGTTCAGAGTTTTTAAAATGTATCAGATAAGGATGGCCAGGGCCAAATAACCAATTAACTTCTATGTACATCTAGAACAGTGGTTCTCAACCTGTGGGTCCCCAGATATTTTGGCCTTCAACTCCCAGTAATCCTAAGAGCTGGTAAACTGGCTGAGATTTCTGGGAGTTGTAGGCCAGAACACCTGGGTACCCACAGATTGAGAACCACTGATCTAGAATATGTTGGATTTAAAGGGTCTGAAGTGGAAGTCTGAGACAAAATGCTTCTCCCAGTCTTCCTCTTCTGGTTCTGAAGGACCAGAAAAAAATCTTGTTTTATGCCTGATTAGCCAAGCCAAATTTGCACAATGAATTCTGAACGTTTCAGCATTATCCAGCTTCCATATAGAAGTGTTTGTCTTAGGCCACCAATAGGCCAACTAGTCATTTCTTCATTACCAAAAACATGGCTCGAGTTGAAATAGAGCAAAGATTCCTCATTTATGGAGCTTTGGAAACATCTGGCTCAGCATCTTTTGGCAAAATTTCCTACTTTTCTAGCATGATTTACAGCAGAGACTGACATGCCTGCTTGCAAAAAGAAAACATATCCATTGACTATATGCTCAAGTTTTGAGAGGAGTAACTTTCTGTCACGTGTGGAAGACATCCTAAAACTGTCTTTTATACCATGAGCACCACTTCAAGCAATGGAGAAGCAATGGAGAAACCCATACATGCAAAGTTAACCCCAATAAAGTTAAAAGGCAAATCTGCAGAGAATAATGCTGTAGAGAGAAAGGAAGCGAGGCAAGGAAATGAAGACAAAGGGACAGCTTGCTCTGAGGAAAAGGAAAGCAACATTTCCTCCTGACAGCAGGTAACAAGGAGTGGAAGCAGGAAAAAAGCACACTAGATGTTATGGCAGAATTCAGATGAATTCAGATTACTTCTAGAAAATTCCAAAGTTGTTCTATATAGATATAGCATCACATGTGGAACTGTACATGTATGATAAACAAGAATTTCCACACCTATTTTAAAAATAACTTCGTTTGAAACCACACATATTAGCTTCTTTAGATTCAAGGATTGTGCTCCAGACTAGTAACTCTTGTATGTATGAAATGTAGTCACATTGGGCATTCCTGCACACGCTTAATGAGTGGAAACCTTGAGAACTGGTTGATAATAGCACCCCGGGGGTTGTAAATGCTGCTGCTGAATGCCAGGTCAGTAAATGGGAAAACAACTGCCATCCAGAACTTGATTCTGGAAGAGCACCCTGACCTGGTTTGTATCACAGAGATTTCAGTTGGTCGTAAGAGCAGCAGCCAGGTTGCTAACTAGAGCTGGCTACAGCGAGTGGACAATCCCTCTGTCGTAGCAGCTCCACTGGCTGCCAGTCTGTTACAAAGCACAATTCAAAGTGCTGTTTATGAGCTTTAAAACCCTTTGACGGTTCAGGTCCAGGCTATTTGGCCAACTGCATCCCCTTGTACGAATCTGTCTGGGACTTGAGATCTTCAGGAGAGGCCCTTCTCTCGGTCCCACCTCCATCTCAAGCATGGTTGGTGGGAACAAGAGAGCGGGCCTTCCTTCTTGGTGGCTGCCCCTTGACTCTGGGACTCCCTGCCCAGGGATGTCAGAACACCCCCCTGTCCTTCCAGTGTCAAACTAAAACTTTCTTATTCAAACAGGTGCTTAAGATCAAGTCAGGGGATGCTATGGTTTTTAACTTTGAATATGTTCGATGGATTTAAATTAATTTTTAAAATATTGGTTGTGTTCAATTCTATCCTAATGTTTGTATGTTTTTATATTTTAAAGTGGATACCAATGCTTTTATGTCAAGCCACTTTGAGTCCCCTTTGGGGAGATAAAGTGGGATATAAATAGAACGACAACAACACCACTATGTAACAAAGTTTGAAACATTTTCTGTTCCTGGTTTGAAAGTGTTATTTCCTGTTTAATTCTGTGGTACTTACTTTGAACGTAGTTGTTATACTCCAGAAACTTTGTTTTTGTGGCTGCCACAAACTATGTTAAATTGCTTGAGATTCTATGAGATATTCATTGAAAAATTATAGCAAAATGTGCTGCAAGGTTTTTGCAGTTTAATAAACATTTTCCGTGTTTTTGTGATAGACCCAATTAGGAAATGAAATTTATAACCCAGAAACAAAAATTGTGTTACACAGTGTAATCAGGAAGTTTCTTAGGTCTTTTGATGATGCTGGTAGTTTCACAACTCACTTACACAACAACCAGATGTTTTTGCATTTGTGGTTTCTCTTTCTCACTTTGAATCCAGAGTTAAGAAACAACTGTTCCTCAAAACAAGATGATAAAACTGTGTAAATCTGATTTCAGACCAACTGTTATCAACATACTGATTGGATCAGGTATGCCCAATTATATCTCAAGCATTGCTATAATAACCATAGTCTTGAATGACAACTTATGACATTAATTGCAACAAAACAAACGTTATAAAAACAAAATAGCAGTAAATAGTTTTCTATACATATGCCTCATGTACCAGTTCTAAACATGACCACTAGCTTAGAAATAGAAAACACATTACACAGAAAGATCCACAGGAGTGTTTGTGAACATGCTAATTCCTACAGTTACTATTAAAACAAAGTAAAGAAGATGAACTGTAAAATGTAAAGCCTCTATTGTAATACTCAGCACAGCTATAAATATACTAAGTAGATTTTATATGTTCTGTTTCTCTAAATTCTCAGCTTGTAATACAGCTAAAATTATAATAACATAATAAAACTTTATTTGTATCCCACCATCATCTCCCCAAAGAGACTTGGTGTGACTCACAGAAAGCACTCAAGAGTGCAACAAAATACAGAAAAGTAAAATTGATATTAAAAATGACCCAATTATACTTAAAACAGCAATAAAACCTCTATTAATTTAAAGGATACTATAAAACTCAGCAAGTTGCAAAAATAGTGGCTGTGTAGTATCATCAGTACCCATAAAGTGCAGAAGTGAACACTCTCTAAGTCTTCAAATATACTGATTAAGGCCATAAGGCTTGTTTTAAAAGCCATGTTTTCAGGTGTTTCTGGAAAATTTGGGAGAGTGTGGCTACCCTAATCTGGTCTTCAGGGTTATATAAGGACAGTTATTTAATTTCTGAATATAAAATATCTGAAGCCACCAAAGCTTGCATAAATGTTACCTAGTATTACTAATACAAAGCAAACTGGTGAATTATCAAAGACAATATCTATATCTTCAAATAGATGCCTATGTATTCAATGAAGAAAGCATGCATATGCCAAAAACTTAAGGCGCCATACCGATAAGGACATTTGTGAAGCAAAGTCCTATAACACTTAATTACTTTTTTTGACTGGTGGAAATTAGACATTTCAGACGCACAATCTCCTAATTACCCTACATCATAAGACTTCATATATTTCAGGTTATATTCACTTGTAATAATCCAATACTCTAGATTTGTTTTCCTTACCTTTTACTTTTGCAATGACTGTTCCAGCAGCACTTAGAATGTCAACTGAATTGAGACTCTGGTGTTTGTTTATTATTGCCTTTAACACACGGAGTAGCTCCCCCAAACGTTCATGAACAACATGATGAAGACAACCTTGATTTTCTGAAAAGAAAGTTAAAAACTATTAAAAACTATAAACATTACCTTCATGATTTCTATTTTTTAAAACCAAGATTTTTTCTACAGTGCTCAAAAATTTTCAAGGGTACAAAGTAATGCTTGAATGAAAAAAGATAATAAGAATTCTATTGAATAACTGATGTAACCTAACATATATTTGGTATTCTTCCATATGGCACTAATGATATTTGTTGACCACAAATTTCACTACCCATAACTGAATAAAAAATGTTGATGGTAGTTGAAGTACATTATATCAAATACGCATTTGGTTGGGGAATGGTATATTAGTTCATTAACAAGGCTCCCTAGAATCACTGTTGATGGTTGCTAGGATGCCACAGATGTCTCATTTCTATGGAAAAGTACTATGTGAGGAGTCCATGGGCAAAGTCATCTACTAATGTCTTATTTCCATGGGAAAGAACTAAGTGGGGAGACAATGGGCAAAGTTGTCTACTAATGTTGATGGAAATCTCCACTGCCATGTCTGAACTACCGTGGGATTCTGCAGACAGTAAGGACCGTGATAGGACATTCCAGGCAGTAGGAATGATGAACCAACTTGCTTTGCTAGCCCTTACTTCCCAACATAGTTTCAAACAGCCTCTGTAACTAGTAACCCTAGAACTGGTTACAGAGACCAGACAACTTCTTTGCTACAACAGTGCAGATTCAGTGCTTGTCTATTTTTGGGGACATGAACCAGCTTGTATTTTTGAGATTATTACCTGGGAGACCCTTCTCTCTGTCCCATCATTCTCACATGTATATTTAGTGGGAACACAGGAGAGTAAATTTTCAATAGCTGCCTCTATGTTCTGGAACCTCCTTCCCAGATAGGCTAGAGCAGGGGTGCTCACAATGGTGATCGGGATCACCAGGGTGATCTTTGGGCCTCATCCTGGTGATCTTGAGGCCCCTGACCAGGTTTTTTGCAGTTGGTCCTCTTCACGCGCCCCTGCACTCTGCAAAGAAGTCCTCAGTCGTTGCTCCTCCCCGCTCCCTGCTCGCGTGCCACCTCCAAAAGCTCCAGAGCCCAAGAGGCAGAATGGGCCCCCTCTTTTGGATTCCTCCTCCTCCCTCCGTCCTTCTCCAGCCAGTCAGAGTCGTAGGAGACCAAGGGGGGCGGGCCTGGATGACGCGATGCATGGCTGGCCCCGCGCGCATGCGCAGAAGCGCCCATTCCTCCTCTCGGACTTCTCGTGAGCTCTTGGAGGCGGCACGCATGCTGGCAGCGTGGAAATAGGAGCAATGACGGAGGTGGAGAAGAAGGACGCTTTGGGGTCATTTCCTTACCACATCTCAAAGGTTGGTCTTTTTACTTGGGGGTGGGTGCTTGATTGTTCTGTGGCATGTCTCTTTGTTTATTTTTAATGTTTAAAAATGGCCTTTTAGCTCCAAAGCCTCTCTGCTTGCTTTGTTCCTTGAGAAATATATGTTGGGGAATATGGAAATGTGGGAGAAATGGGGTGGTTGGATGTATTTTTGCATGTCCCTTTGTTTACCTTGCTGAGTATTAAATGGCCTTGCAGTTCAAAAGCCTCTCTTCTTACTTTCTGGCCGATAATATGTGTGGTAATATGGCAGTGTGGGAGAAATGGGGTGGTTGGATGTATTTTTATGCTCTGTTTTATATTGTTATTAAATTGAAATGTGATGTTTTATAATTTCATTTTATGTAAACCGCCCCGAGCCTGCTGGAAGGAGCGGTACATAAAAATGAATAATAAATATAAATAAATAAATAAGAAAATAGTTATACGTTTTACATTTCTGGGTAGGTGATCTTTGGGACTTGGTTTTTTAATCAGTAGCTCCCATGCTGAAAAAGTGTGAGCACCCCTGGGCTAGAGGCTAGATCAAGGCTTCTTAAATCTTTTTCACTCAAAACCCCTTTCTGTCTGGGAAATATTTTATTTACTTATATACCCATATTCATGTAAACAAGTATAAAATCAAATAGTTACTGTTAACAAACCAGCATTTCCAAGGCTTGCTAAACAGTCTGATTTTTCCTTTTTATGAAGTACAGTTGAAACATCTTCTGTTTAGTACACTGTAAATACTGTCTGTTGTTTAGACATTTACACAGATTTGTGTAAATGTCTAAAATGGCCAACATGTACTGAAATGCATAAAGAAATGTATATTGTATGAGGAAACAAATACAAAGATTCATATTTTAAGATAAAACACATTCATTTGCTGCTATTGTTATTGACTGTTTTATATTTTAATTGATTTTAATTTTATGATGGCTTAACTGCTTCCTAATGTTTGTATGCTGTGATCTTTTTATTATGTTTAACTGATGTAATTCAACTCTCAAACGGGGAAACAGCAAGACATAAATATAATAACCATAATCATAACAGCAGATCATTTGCTTTAATGGGAAGAGGGGTTTTTAAATGTCAGCACAAAAACATCCAAATATACTGCCATTCCAACCTGTTTCTTTAGTCACTATGAGCCAACTAGACTTTGGAGATAACAGGTGCTGCAATAGATCTTCCCAACTCTAGTAAATACAATTGTTCTTTAAGTAGTTATAAGCAAACAACACAAAGGCATTCAATCCTATTAAAATCAATGAGAATTCAGAAGGGTATTTCTTCACGCTAATCTATTTTAATAGGACTTTGATATATTGCATTTTCTTTTAACTGCACCTAGGAAATAATAATTATAAAATACAGTGTTAATCAAAGACAATGTTGAAAGCAAATTTATACAGAAATTGAAATTTTGCTTTAGTTCTATGTTTTTATTTTTTTAAAACCTGTTCTGACAACGTATGTATGATATGATATATACAAAATGCAAAATTACATTCAATATCATTGAAATCAATTCTTTACCAACTGTGAAAAGCATTAAAATAATAAACATATTAATTTTGGGCTAGTATGACTAAATGGATAACATCAAATCTGACTCAGCTGTACAGTACTGAGAAACTACAGGTAAGTCACTTTCCCATGCATATTTCACTATGAGAATGAAGTAAGAACTCTGACAGAAGCACTAAATAACTGATAAGAGATGGGAGAAGCAGCTGCAAATAATTAGTTACTTTCATTTGTTCTTTCATGAAACAATGAACCATCGCTTATTATATTATTTGCAGGTTACATTTGTAACTCAATATAGGATAACATCATTCCTTTTAGGATATCACTGCAAAATGTAACATTAACAAACTGCCAGTGCTCTTGCCTCTGAGAGAGCCGACAAGCCCTGATGAAAGGCTCTTTCTCGACTCCAACTATCACTGCTCTGGCCTTTGAGGGAGAGATAGCCTAGTCCAGTCCCATTGTGTTTTGATTCCAATGACTGAAAAAAAGTCCTGCCTTGATACCTACTGCTATGTTGCAGCAGTGAAAAAAGCAAATTCTATGCTTGGCATGATCAGAAAGGGAATCGAAAATAGGTCGGCAAATGTTGTATTGCCTCTCTACAAATCTATGGTGAGGCCACATCTGGAGTACTGTGTACAATTCTGGTCACCGCACCTTAAGAAGGATATAACGGAACTGGAAAAGGTACAAAAAAGGGCAACAAAAATGATCCAAGGGATGGAGCAGCTCCCTTATGAAATCAGGTTGCAACGCCTTGGTCTTTTCAGCCTTGAAAGACGGCGTTTAAGAGGTGACTTGATCGAAGTGGATAAAATCATGCATGGGATAGAAAAGGTGAATAAAGAAAAAATATTTTCTCTGTCACACAACACTAGGACTAGGGGGCACTCCCTAAAGCTCCAAGGTAGGAAAGTTAGGACTAATAAAGGGAAATATTTCTTCACCCAGAGGGTCATTGGGTTGTGGAACTCACTTCCAGAGGAGGTTGTGACAGCTGTCAGCCTGGACAGCTTCAAGGCAGGATTAGACAGATTCATGGATACAAGGGAATCAGTAGTTACTGAAATGGACATCCAAGTGCCACCTCTGTGTTGATTGAGGCAGGCAGGATTTCCCCAGGTACTGGTTGTGGGGGGTCGGGAGCAGGTGAGGGTTTTGCCCTCCTTTCTGCTAGAGATCCCCGTGTACAACTAGTGGGCCACTGTGTGACACAGAATGCTGGACTAGATGGGCTGAGGCCCGATTCAGCATGGCTCTTCTTATGTTCTTATGTTCTTATGTTGTGGTTCCAGAAGGAGAGAAGAGCAGCCAACAGATGCTAGACTTCATACTCTCCCTCATTGCCATCGTCCGTTGTGTTTTGGATCTTTTTAAATGACAACCCTATGGACAGTAATTGTCAGATTAAAAACTTTTAAATCCCTTTGTTTGAAACTGGGATAAGCTGGGCCGGCGCCATGGAGGGCCTTAAAGGTAAGTGACAAGATCTTGTGGATGGCTCTATCTATCTAAATGAATAAATGCACTAAATGGCAGGGGCAGAATATCATAAAGTACAACTGCTTGCTGATACTGTGTCCCTTACTGCTCTCTCAGGCTCTCAATGCTGAAGTTAAGAGAATCTGTTTTGTACCAGTAACTTTTAGCATTCAATTTTTTTAAAGCAAATAATTTAGTTATTTTTGAGAATCGGTAACTATTATTGTTTTAAAATATAGCTAAAATGACAGTTACTTTGGAGAACATTCCATTTATATTAACTAATTACCCTTCAAAAGTAATCTTCTAATTTTAATTGGGCAACAGCCATTCTAAGATAAAATATGAAGACCTATACAAGGAATGTGTTCCATGTATAAGCTGGGGTTCTCTCCTACACTGTTAAACAGTAGGAACCTGTGGAGTAGCAAGCTCCTTTTCCATGAGTATGGATCTTTTCAGTGTTAAATATTCCATTCCTCTTTGTTTTTCTGCTTCGTGGAACACTTTTCCTAATTCTTCTAGATAAGAAGATAAGCAAATATTTAAGAAACAGGCCACAGGAAGTGGTACAACATGTGCTTTGCAAACAGAGGCTCTGATAATACACAGGATTTTCAGTGAAGAAATCAGGTAAGTGAAGATGGGAAATACCAACAGCACAAGCAGTGCCAATCAGAATATGCTAGAAGAATTAACAGTAAAAGACTGAAATCCAAATTATGAAGAATTTTTTTTAAAATCACTGGCAATATAGCAACATAAGTAAAATGTTATAAGTAAAATTATATGCAATACGCTGGTAATCAATTATGCTTTCTTGATATTTTATAATACAATTATAAAGTATTCTAAACATCAAATAAAGTAAACTGGACTTTTGCAAAGTCCCTATCCTGGCATAATGCAGATCTGTTAGATTCAAAAGATTCCTGATGACCTAATTCGCTTTCCCATTTGTGTGTCACAAAGGACAGGAAGGAACACGGTATGCTGTACTAGAAGTTTTGTTATTTCTGTTAGTGCTGCAGAAGCTGGAATACATGCTCAGCTATTGTTTTCTTCAAAACATACCTTCACAATTTAAACTTGGCAAGCCCTAAAAATATGATTATATTTAAAGTAGGGAGAGCAAAAAAAACTATTGCAGTCCAGTACTTAGGAAATCAATCTTATGATTACTGGGATATTTGCTCATGACTAGAACAGTCAATACACTTAAGAAATTTCAGATCCTTAATAGCTTTGGCTATGTACTGAAGGAATTTCAGAGTTCACAAAGTCAGGCTATTTTTCATGTTGTTATAATCTGATCAGGTGTGGAATAATAAAAGGGTATAAATTTAAACAGAAGCCTGCCTAAATACTGCATGCAGGGACAAAAATGCAGAACTTTTTCATCTTTACACAGGAACAAAAGAGTCACATTTCCAATTGGGAGTAAGTTTCACTGAACACGTAAATGCAGAAAAGTGTCTGTAGTCCAGCTGGATTGAATGATAATAGAATGGAAGAGGTTCCCTCATACACAATCATCCGATATCACATCATGCAATAGTCTGTTCTGTACTCAATTGACCTAAGTAACATCTTTTTTTTCCCTAAGAGTTGCTTCACTGAGAATAAATGACTCCTTCCTGAAATAGAAAAACTGGGATTTTGGAGGGGGCGGGGGAAGAGGTGATGACAAAGCAGTTATTTTTACTTAATGTAAGGCGGGGAGAAAACTGTGGTCCATGGGAAACATATATATCTTTTTGTGGCTTTCTCAAGAGGCTTCCTCCAAAGTTGCCCACCATAAACACAGAAAAGTAAAACCTCTGTGACATTTTTGTCTGAAAATGCAATGGAGCAGTCCACCAGGTTGGATATAATGACAAAAGCCTGCTTCCTAACATAGTCAACCACCACTGCTCTAAAGTCTTGGGGAAAACTAAAAATGATAGACCTGCTACAATAGGATAAGTCAATTACCAGTACCCACAATTATTTTACAATTTTGTTTGTGAGTTATTTTTAATCCCTTAAGAACCTATCAAGTTCCTTTAGAGTCTTCAACATTTGGGCTGATTTAAAACCACAAAACATTACTGCTGGATCTGGCCATGGGCCTCCCTAATCTATCACTCCATTCATACAGTGGCCAACCAGTTACCATAGGACATGAGTATAACTGCATCCTAGGTCTTGCAGTCACCAGCAATTGATAAGCAGAGGCATATCATCTCTGATACATGTGATATAGAGCAATCTAATAGCCACTGATAACCCTAACCTCCATGGATATTTCTAATTGTTTTTAAAAGTTGCCCAAGATGAAAGTCATTACTGAAACAAATTGTGGTTAAGAGGGCCAATGTGATTTTTTTTGTCCTCAAGAGTCAAAAAGCACTGTGTAAAATCAATAAATCAATTGTATTTAAAACCCTGAATATGTAAAATACTTTCTAAAGGTTCAAAATGGGATTTTTGTGAATGATGTGGTAAATTGGGGCCTTCTCAACATACATGGCAGTCATGATCATGAGAACTACACTTCTGAAATTTGGAATTTGCAGAAATCAATACAATTAGGTCACAAACAATTCCTTTATCACCAAAGTTCAGAATAATACTTTTTTAAATATTGAGAATGAATATCTTTCTCATTAAACATGATAGTATATTTATAAATAGCAACATGCTCTGAGAGAGCATATACAGGCAGTCCCTGAGTTACAAACATTTGACTTACAAAGGACTCATAGTTAAGAATGGGGGTGAGACAACAGGAAGTGAGAGAAATCTGACTCTCAGAAGGGAAATCCACTCCTGAAAGAGTTATTTATCATGGGGAAAAGAGGTCTCACTGAGGCTTTATCTCCCATCCTTGTTTCCACAACAAGCCACATTTTTTAAAATGCAATTGTCACAGGGACAGAAACAGCAAAATAAACACCACAGGGTTGTTAACTCTTTCCTATGCTATCCAAAGCTAAACATATTTTGGCTGGAGTTACAATTAAAAATATACAGTACCTCTTCTGACTTACATACATGCTTCAGGAGGTGCACCTTGAGCTCTTCTTTGAGGGACGTCATCTCTGATTACATAGCCTGGGCTCAATGCTATGCAATCCTGGGATTTGTAGTTTGATGAGACACCAGCATTCTTTGGCAGAGAAGGCTCAAAACCTTGTCAAACTATAGCCCCTAGAATTCCATAGCATTGAACTGGCAATTAAAGTGGATTCATTCTACAGCACAGATACACCCTAGGTTGTCTTTTCCATCACGGGAAGCTTTGGTGTTTTAACACAATTGTTTATTACAAAGGAATTCTAAGCAGACAACAACAAAAATGTTCACCTTTTTTTTGGCCAAATTACAAAGAGCACATTATATTTCCATCAAATAGTTTCTTTGGTTTCAGGGCTTTGAAAATTAAGGTGCACATTAACTTTGATTGAACATTAGAATAAAGTAAAATACAGGTATTTTTAACAGCTCGGCCAAGTTCATTCTGATCTTTAGATTTTAAAACTTTCTCACTACTATTGGTTATTCATTTGTACATTCGTCTAGTGATTCCTTCCCCTTCTATGTGTTATATGTTTTCTATTTCAATTTACCAAACAATCTTGGTTTCTTTAGATGAGTGGTTCTCAAAGTGTGCTCCGCAGTGCCCTTGGGGCTCCGTGAAGCATACAGAAAAGCTCCACGCTTTCTACATTTCCCCCCCCCTTTCCTGTTCTTCTCCTTCCCCCACCCCCAAAAGGCTTTCTTGTTCAACCCCCTTGCCCCAAAAGGCTTTTTTTCCTCCCCTCCCTCACAGCCAAAAGCTTTACTCCCTTCCCTTGCCCCAAGACTTTTCTGCCTCCCTCTCCCCCAAATGCTTGTTTTCCCTAGCCTTCCTCCCTTACTGCCCACATCTTTTCCCCTTGTCTTCCTTGTCTTCCAAAACTGTTTCCCTCCAAGGGGGTTCTTCGACTGTACTTTTCCTGCATGAAGAAGGGAATTGAACTGGATGACCCCTGGGGTTTCTGCTATTATTATCATTAGTATCATTATTATTACAAAGGCTGGGTGGCGATCTGTTGGGGTGCTTTTATTTTGCTTTTCCTGCATGACAGAAGGGAGTTGTTCTGGATAGCCTCTGGGGTTGCTCCTATTATTATTATTATTATTATTATTATTCCCATCTGTCAGGGGTGCTTTGATAGTGCTTTTCCTGCATTTCAGGAAATTGAACTAGATGACCCATGTGATCTCTTCCAACTCTATGGTTCTATGATTACAAAGGCTGGGTGGCCATCTATTTGAGGTGCTTTTTAATTGTGCTTTTCCTGCATGGCAGAAGGGGGTTGGACTGAATGGCCCCTGGGGTCTTCCACTGAAATACTGTTTAGGTTGGTCAAAAAGTTTGCCCAAGCCAGATATACAGTCTTCCCTCACTTATTGCTGGGGTAAGGTTTCAGGGCCTCCCGCAAAAAGTGAAAAATCGCAATGTAGGGATGCTCTATTTATTTTTATATTTATACATTTTTTAATAGTTATACACTATTTTAAGTCTTTATAACCTTAAAATAAAGTGAAGGAAAGAAAGGAAAGGCCCTTCAAGGCTGGAGGGAGGACTGAGGAGGGAAAGTGCCTTGGGGAACTGCGGCAGCAAAACCCCACAAAACAGTGAAAATACCATGATATATATTTTAAATTTATATTTTTTGAAATCCGCGAAACAGCGAGTCTGCAAAAAGTGAACCGCGAAGTAACGAGGGAACACTATATACAGAAACATTTCTTGGAGCTCCATAAAAAACTTTTGCTTCAAAAAAGGCTCTGTGTCTGAAGAAGTTTGAAAACCTGTTTTAGATCCCTCCTGATTTTCTTCCACACTAGAACTGTTTGAAATTCTGCCTTTTTAGAAACTCCTATCTTTCATGAATTCTCTTTCCTCTTGGAAGTTTTAACATTTCTTCATGTTAATGAAATCAGCCTTTTCAAAGTCCAGAGTATATGTTTGATTATATTTGACCCCATTTCCTTCCTTTTTATAACAAATTCCAAATGGATGTGGTCACTTCCATCCAGGCGTTCTCACTAGTTCCACTCCACTGACCATTTCCTCTTTGTTGGATAGATGACTCCTTTTGTGCTACCTTCACTTTTTGAAAAATGAAATTAATCAGCAAGGCAAGTGAGAATTAATTGTATCTTCTATTCTTGGAAAAAAATTGACTTCCAACAGATGTCAGTGTGGTTGAAATCTTACATTGCTACAATATTTTATTTTTGAAAGTGTGGTCATCTGTTCTAAGAAGACATCAACCACATTTTCAATCTGGTTCGATTCTGTTTCCTTCCCTTATAATGTTTACTCATATGGTCTCTCAAACTATTCCTCATGCTTTAAGTCATAGTGTTCCTCAGATGTTCACACATTTTTGACATATAATGCTGCCCTTTTTCTGTATTCAATATTAATGTCAAAAATATGTAGTATGATTTTACCTAGGATTTGTGCTATATTACAACAGTAAAGACAAATACCACTTAAGTAAAAGAAACATTGAATATTACATAACCAAAAAATAAAATAAGCTGTAAACACTAAACTACATAATCTAGGCATTTGCTATTGCAATGTGTCAGTAAGGAGACTGCGACTCAGAATGAATAAAGAAAACATACTCTAGAAGAGTTCAACTTTCCAGAGGCAAATGAAATTACATAAGACTTTACTAATAACTGTAGAGTGTCTTGGAGAACAAGATTGGTTCCAGCAGACTGCGAATATTTCCAAAAAGGACACTGAAGATCCTACCAACTAGTCAGCTTGGCTTTGATATCAACCTTGTAAAACAATAATGAAACCAGATCATCTTAGAAACCTGTTAATATTTACTGAATATTTCTCTGCTCCAGACATAGGAGACCCAGATTTGCTAGCAGTTTGTTTATGCATCCTTTCCTAACAAAAATACAATCTATCTTCCTCTTGCATATTTTAAAACATGTACTATCAACAAGGGAAACTTCTTATCAGGGAAACACTAACTCACAGTAGTAATCTCATTTTGTGATTCTGCCCATCCAAATACAAAATAATGTTCCATAATCAAGCTTGGCAACTTCAATACAACTTCCTGCCAAGTCAGTTTCAATTACATTATGTATAGCTGAGAAAGGCACTGTTGTGTCAAATGGGTCTTCCTTTGTTAAACACTGTTTGAGAGACCCAAATATTTCATGAGAAAGTATGTTCCAGTATTTTTAAAGGAATTGGGTACACATTTAATCAGATGGAAAAGTTACTTTTCTGAGAAAAAGACAGCCACGAGTAATCTTCCAATACTTAAAGATACTTCTCTATTTTATGTCATTGGAAATCTACCCATAACTTGTTTTTCTCGGCTTTTTATTGGCATAATGCCCATAGTTCCTTAAGTGGTTCCACACAGGATTGCCATTACAGACCATTCAGCATCTCTGTAATGTTTGTTGTTCTTTTTATCTTAAATATTTTTTATCGGTTTAGGGTCACAAGAGATCTGAAGACATGCCATTTTAATTGTATCTTGGTTTTTAAGGCATTGAATTGTTGCCTATATTGTAAGCCACCTTGAATCCCCTTTGGGGTCAAAAAAGGTGAGATATAAATAGAGTAAATAAAAAAATTAAATAAATATAATAAAAAACTGAAAAATATTCTTCTGATTTGGGTTATATGAGGCTGGCCCATCTATATATATAAAGGAACAGTTGTCATGTGAAGACTACCTGAAACAGAGAAACCTTACAATGCAGAAACACAAAACTTGCCAACAGAAATAGGCCTCAAGCAAGGTACGTTTGTAGCAAAGAAACTCCCCCAAAACCTAAAAGGCCCCAAAAAACGAGTAAAAACTACATTTCCCAGCATCCTCTGGGGCTGCCAAAGACTCCCCCAGCCTCTACATTCTGACAACATGATTGGCTGCCAATAAGGGCGGATTTGCATAACTGCTGTACTGGCCAGCCAACATGAACATTCCGACCCATAACAAACTGTCAGATGAGTGCCACAGCCTCCTCCAACACTTTCAAATCAGAAGACCATGATGGAGATCAACACCATTCCATGAGGAAAGCCTCATCGGACATCGACCAATGGGTGCAAAAGACACAGAGCAGGACATCTTGAAAAAGAGAGCAGAAAGTAAGCTAGACATGAAGATCTTGAGAAAGGTGGCAAAAAAGGATACGGAAAGGATTTTTAACAGTCCCCCAACAGACACTGGACGCACCAACAGACACTCCCCAAGCTGATCCGTCCTGGCCTGGTACAAGTCAAAGACTGCAGGCAAAGAGCTGAGTCCCAAATATAAAACACCCAATTCACTAACAACATTCCAACCCTACCTCAGACCATCTCTAACTGACGCGTCCGGGTACCTAGTATGTTATACAGCAGACCTCTTCAACCTGCAGCCTTCCGGGTGTTTCAGAACTTCAGCTCCCAGAATTCTTGACCATTGAACAAGCTGGCCAGGGTAGTTTGAGCCTCAAATACCTGGAGGGCTGAAGGTTTAAGAGGCCTGTTATATAGACTCGACATTTACTAAATGATAGCTTTAAGTTGGGGGAGGGGGGTGTTGCCTGGCAACCAATATTTTTAGATCTGGTCAGCCACTGAATGGGGGAATCCAATAGGCATCTGGTTATGTCCCTATAGTCTGATGACACCACCTACTGAAAGTCCTCCGTTCTCTTCAAGGAAGAAGAGAATCCCAATCACTTCAGTGACTAAAAGAAGAGAACACAAAACTGAATTTACACTTATATATGTCACTAATGGAATGTGAGTCATGTAAATCTTTGGATTCTTGTTATTGAGAATTTAAATGCATACTTTTAATTCAAACCTCAAACCGATTGCAAAATTATCTTGTTCAATATAGTAAAAAAAAAAAACCATTTCTGGACCCAGCTTTGTCTGTCTGCTGCAGCAGAAGCAAGATAGTCCTGTGGCACCATAAAGACTATTTTACTCTGCATAAACTCTATTTGGGCTACATTCCCCCCCCCTCCGAAAAAGTTAATATATACCAGGTCTCGATACATTAACCATCATATCCCTCTACAAATCTAGAAAATACTCAATTTATGAAGTTAGAAATTAGTATTTAAAAGAAATTAGACTGCGCCTCGGTCCTTGTAAAAATAGGTAACTCAGATTTCAATATAGCAAGTAAGAGCCAAGATTAGGTTATTATACATGAAGTACAAACTGCATAAATATATTTAGCGTGGTTTTGTATTTGGATGATGAAACTCCTCAATGAACATAGCAGACTATGCAAAAACGATCAAACAATGGACTGTGTTGCTGATGTCCGACACATAAATCTGCAACTACTGGAAAAATCCAAGTTTAATCTATCCTACAATTTTCACAACGAAGACAAGTACACACAACTAAATATCCACTTGAAGATAGACTCTATTCACAATTTACGTGGGTAGTCTTAAGCCACCTGTACATTCCTGCATCTTTTTAAAGAAGAAAAGGCTGTAAACTAGCTTATTTATTGAAAATTAGGATACATTAATTATGAAAAATATCAGCTGTTGGTTAACCCTGATGGCTCTAAACAGAAAAAGAATCCCAACTCATTTCTCATTCAACTCATTAGAAGGGAGACAGGAAAATAGGACATTTATTATTTTGGTAATATATGTTACTTTGTCAGAGCACCAACTGATGAGGATCTTTAGCAGATCTACCTTAAAAGGGATCTAATGTCGAAAGTTGTCTCAAGTCCTCCCTTATAAGTCATTACTTGACTGTACCATGGCCTAAAACACTATTTTATGATGTCATACTATGACAGTGAAAAACAGTCTGCTTTACCCATTGGATTAATTATGTGAGGGTTTTTTTAAAGAAAAAAATCTAGGTTTTGGTTTACAAATCACAGAAAATCCCTTTAACACTTTTTCATGAATAGATGATTAGTTTGCATGCTTTATTTTAAAAAACTATTTGGGATAATCAATGGTTATCTCTGGTCCACACATGTTACTGGGGTTCAATTCTCCTCCCATCCTTCACCATTGGCTATGTATGGTGAAAAGCACTGATAAAAGGTGATGTTCAGAAACATTTGGAGGACACGATCTGATGCCTATTCCAAGGTACCCAAGGTAAGACAGATATTCACATGGTACATGTGCTCACTCAGCATACAAGTATGCTCAAATGTGAGAATCTACCTATATTCATTCCTGATTGGTACCGACATACAAGAATCATGTTAAACACAGAACATTAATCAAGTGTACTGTTTTGTCTGTGTAAAAATAACAAATGTACAGTACTGTACATGTTTTGTGAACTGGTGAACACTTTTTTTCACCTCAGAGCACACACACGCAGAGAGAGAGAGAGAGAGAGAGAGAGAGAGAGAGAGAGAGAGAGAGAGAGTCCCTACATCAGGGGTGCTCATTAGGTAGCTCACGAGCTACTAGTAGATCTTCGGCCCTCTTCCAGGTGATCTTCGGGTCTCACCAGTCGGATGAGACGCTCCTGCCATGCGCGTGCACACCCTGGGCGCACGCGCGCTCCTGCTGCTGGTTTCCGCTCTCGCTGTGCTTCTTTCGCCTGCAGGGCATTGCAGGAAGAAGGAAGCACAAGGCGGGGCCTCTGGAGGGAGCGCCCTGCCTCTCTCTCGTCCAGAAGCAGCTGTGCAGCCTCTGCTGCCAGTGAGACAGGCAGGATGGAGCGCTCCCTCTGGATGCCCCACCTCGTGCTTTCTCCTTCCTGCAATGCCCCGCAGGCGGAAAAAGTGCTGCGCGGCCAGAAAACAGCAGCAGGAGCACGCACGGTGGCGGGAGCATGCGGCGGCGGGAGCGCGCAGCGGCAGGGGCAGGTAGATCTTTTGGACTTGGTTGCTTTAAGAGTAGCTCGCATGCTGAAAAAGTGTGAGCACCCCTGCCTACATCCTTTATGGAGCTGAAGCCACTATGAAGCTGAGTGGTAGATGAGATGGAAGTAAAAATATGTAAGGAAGGGGAATGACGCAATGGATCAAGCACATCAATTAGAGAACAGAGTATAACTGTAGCTAATAAACTCAACACAGCCTTTAGCCAGCAGCCACTTCAAGGCCAATAAGTGACATGATAATGCCTCCAGCTGAATTCCAACCCAGTTGCTGCATAACCCCTGATTTATTGGACATCACTGTGTCCTTCTTTTCATTGTTTTGCTTTGAAACTGAAATAGTTATCTCAATTATTCCTATTGTTTTATATCACTGTTTCCCCTTCTTAATGAACACTTGTCAGAAAATACATTTGATTTTCATTAGTATTTTCATTCCATTTTTCAAAAATCCCTAACAACATTTTCAAAGGATAAATTAAGTACTAATATTTATCATTAAGTAAATCTCATGAATTTTCTAGAGGTTACAGTTCTATGGAAATTCAAGTGAACATGATAGAGCAGCAGTACTTTTATGAATAAACACCTACTTCTTTTAAACAGTGCACAAAGGCTCACAAATTCTTTATTCATACAAGTTAAGAAGCTTGAGTGCTATAACAGAAATACAGAAACATGTATACACTTATGCATTCCATAACATCCACTAGGGTATAGATTAGCAATCTGAGCAAAATATAAACGTTAAATGTTCTATATGGAGAAACTCTAAAAACCACTAATTCTGTGTTTGCTTACCCATAGACTGCACTTGTGTTATGTGAACATACTTGCAGCCTCTGGAACAAAAAAATAATGTAGCATACTGTATCTGATCAATCTCCTATGAACTCTTTGCAATGTGCAAGATTCCCCTAATAAGGCTGCCTAAAATCCTAATATGAGAAAAAGGCAGGGTATACATTTAATATATACATTTAATGTGTCCAGTCATTGCACCAAATACTTCATATTCCTGTTTCATATCTCATCCTGAGATTCTGAATTTGAGGTGAATATAATATTGTAATACAGTGTCTTGTAAATATACTGAACACACCTCTTCGAGTTCCTTAAATTGTTTTGTATTACAACCGGATATTAAATGGATTTAATTAGCACTGGTGCCACTTGATATACACTAGACACTCAACACTATGAATGTGCAAAATTTATTGTGGATAAATTGTTGCGCAGTCAACAAGCTCCTGTTTGTTTTTATTTTAAAGGCTTGTGATAATACTTATCCAAAGACTGTAAATAAAAATAAGTCATAAGTCATAAAATAATCACAACGTCCATTAAGGAGCTGACTCAAGAGAAAACACGCCTGAATGCTAATATTGGCTATAGGATTCTGCAACTCGAATGGATGACAACATTTGAGATTTTGCAGGCACGACTCTATTCATGTTGCAAGAAACTACATGATTTCAACCAGCAGTTGCATTGGCACTACTGTATTATAAACTCCTCCACTGTGTTGACTTTCTGAATGCAAGGGTATAACCACAGTTTGGTAATTGAGTTCATTTACGCATGTACTCATTTACTCTAATTCTACCATTGGAATTTTTTTGTGTCGGTTTAAATATTCAGTAGAACCAGGAGGCAATGATTTTCTTAAATCAACTAACTCCATGTGCTCCTCTCACAACATTTGGGAAACACAAAGTTCAAATTGTCTCAGATTGTATTTTTTTCATGTTATGAGTAACGGATTGAGTTGATCAAGTTTGCCTTAAAATATTCTCTCTCTTGGTGTGAATAAAGAAAATAGCATGAGGGGACTCTCACAAAAAATGTTACAATTCAAAAAAAGCTACAGCATCCAATTTAGTTAGACCTTTAACTGGTCCTTCAACAGCAAGAAGGCCCTAAGCTCTGAAAACCTACTGACAAAGTATACGTATATCGACCAAGCTAGAAACACATATGAAGTAAGTAGATTCAACAACAACAAAAAATATCATTAACAATATAAGCTGCTACAAAACATGGGGTTGCCCCAAACAAAGAATGCTTCTCTCCAGAACAATTAACCTTACACAAGTTTAAGAGTCATTGTATACATTCTTTCTTTTACTGTAATCATAACACACTATCTGTTATGAAACAAAGAAAGAAGTCTTGTTGTATAGTTACTAGAGCACTGAAACAGCTGAATTTTTTGACAATAAGTGCCCTATTGTCAGAAAGACATCTTAAGGAAGTTAAACTGATCTGGCATAATTTTTATGAGATTTTGTTTCTCTAATCCTTTTATTTACTTGAGCTGTCAATTACTAAACATATTTCACGTGAAAATTTGAGAAGTTTGGAAGTACCGCAATTCTTCAGAGTACATAGGAAAGCTATTCAATTATCAACTACCATATTTTCTGGCATATAAGACTACTTTTTAACCAAAAAAATTCTGAAAAATCAAGGGTCATCTTATATGCGGGAGTCATCTTATACGTGGGAGTTGTCTTATAGAGCGGGTGCTGAAACTTCCAATCCGGACTGGAGAATCTGTGGTTGCCGCATATGGTGGGGGGAGCTCAAAAATGGCAGTGGCCGCATTCGTGCCGTATGCAGCAACTGTATGAAAGCATTAAGGGCGATGCTGTACAAGTACGGTAGAATAAAATCCATTCATCAGGATTTGTTCACTTAATGTGGTCTCGATGGTGAGGTGAAGGGGTGCCTCACCGGGAAGGTGTAAGTGAAGGGTGGAGCAAGCTGCAGGCATCCAGGGTGCCCAAGGTATGGAAAAAAGAGATAGAGTGGCTCTGGGCCCAGAAAAACACACCTCTTTTACCTGTCTGGCCTGCCCTTGTATCCTATTATGTACTGTATCTCCTCCTCTTCCTCTCAGATCTCGCTCTTGAAGACTGCAGTGTAGCGGTGCATGTGTGAGATCTGAGAGGCAGAGAAGGGGGTACACTAATAGGAAAATTACCATATTGAAATCAAAACTGATGCTTTCTAAATTTTTATTTGGTGTGCGTTGGAAGAGGAGTAGTCTTATACGGCGAGTATGTCCCAAACTCTATATTTTAACTTGAAAAGTTGGGGGTTGTCTTATACGGCCAGTTGTCTTATATGCCGGAAAATACGGTACTTGCTTCAATTTCCAATATATGACGACAACAATGTGTGTTATATATAAAATTTCTTCAATTGTAAGACATCATCGATTTTAAAACACTCTCTCATTTCAGTACCACTACCACCAAAAAAACATAAGACACATCTGTGATTCTAAGATCACTTAAAGAGATGTTTATATAGGACAAATGTCATCTCAGCACTGAAGAAATAGAGGGGGGGGGGTCATTTCAAAAAACGTTTAATGCCCAACCATATCAAATTGATTGTTCAATTAGTAACTATTACAACACATTTGAATTCTATTAATTCTAAATAAAACTTTTCAAATGTATTTTTGTTCACTTCCCAAGTAAGGTATAATTAATGATCAATTAGGATTATTGTTGTTGTGCGCCTTCAAGTCATTTCAGACTCAGGAGACCCTAAGAAAACTCTACAATAGAATTTTCTTGTCAAGATTTAGTCCAAGTGGACTTGCCTTTGTCTTCCTCATGAGGCCGAGAGAAACTAAAGTCACCCAGGGAGTTCAGAGCCTAAGTCAGAGGGTCAGAACACTACACCATGCTTTCTGAATTCCTTCCCCCTTATTCCTACTACATTTCTTCCTTTTTTCCCCCTTCCCTCTCTGTTTACTACCTATCTTCCTTCCTTTTCTCCCTCTTTTTTCTCCCTCCCTTTCCTACTTTTTTCCCTCCTTCCCTTTTTCTCCCTCCATTTCTCCCTCTTTCTCCCTCCCTCCTTCTTTCTTTCCTTCTTTCTTTCTCCCTCTTGTTCTTTCCTTCTTTCTTTCTCCCTCTTGTCTTCTTTCCCCTCTTTCTCTTTCTTTCTTTTACCTCCCTTCCTCATTCTTCCCTCCCTTCATTTTCTCTCCCCCCCCCCCTCCTTATACAGTCCAGGGAGAGTGAAGACAGGAGAGTCCTGGCAGCCTCGCCTCAAGTTGGCATCATAGCTGTAACGATTTCTGGTGTTATTTCCAGGGTTTTCGCAGTTTTAAAAGAGGATCAGCAGCAGTGAAGAAGCCAGCTGTCTTGGACAGCCTCAGAAAGCTTCCCCAGTTGTGGGAGACAGCAGGCATGGATTCTGGAGGGGTTTGGGAGGAATTGACAGTGATTTATGCGAGATGTAGCTCACCTACATCAAGGGAGAGGACTGAGAATCCAAATACCTATGGATCTGGACCAAACTTGGCACGAATACTCAATATACCTAAATTTGAACACTGGTGTAGTTTAGGAAAAATAGACCCTCACATTTGGGAGTTGCAGTTACTTGGAGTTATAGTTCACCTGCCATCAAAGAGCATTCTGAACACCAACAACAATGGAATTGAACCAAATTTAGCATAAAGAACTCCCATGACTAACAGAAAATACTGGAGAGGTTTGGGAGAAATTGACAGTGATTTAGGGGTGATGTAGCTCAAACAATCTGGAGAGAGCTCTGAAATACCTGATAGTAGGTGGTGATGGATTCCTCGAAGGGTGGAGGGAAGAGCACGGCGTGGGGCAGCAGCAGCATGGCCTGCCCTCCTCCTCCCCCTTTGGAGGCGCCAGTGGAAGAGACCGGAGAGGAGGAGGAAGAAGAGCACAGAGGAAAACTACGAGGGCAGGGCCGGCTGCTGTTGCTGCCGCCTCATGCTTCTCTTGTTGCTCTTCGAGCGGCGAGAAAAGCACAATGCAGGGCACGATAGTGAGGCCTGCCCTCCTTCTTCTCCTCCAGGGTTTTCCTCTTCCTCCTCTCCATTTGGAGGTGCCCAAATGGAGGGCGGGGGAGGAGGAATCCAGTGGAGAAGGACAAAGGCAGGCTTTGCTGCTGCTGCCCCACACTCCTCTCGCTGGTCTTAGAGGCTTCCAGGGGAAGCGGAAACCTCGAAGGGCGGCAGGAAGAGCACAGTGCGGGGCAGCAGCAGCCGTGAGGCCTGCCCCCTTCTCCTCCAGGATCTTCCTCCTCTCCATTTGGAGGTTCCCAAACGGAGAGGAGGAGGAAGAGCCCAGAGGAGAAGGATGAGGGCAGGCCTTGCTGCTGCCTCACAATTCTCTCACCTCTCTTCGAGGCTTCCATGAGAAGCGGAATCCTCGAAGGGTGGCAGGAAGAGCACGGCGCAGGGCAGCAGCACCGAGGCCTGCCCTCCTCCTGGTTCTTCTTCCTCCTCTTCTCAGTTTCCTTTTGGTGGTGCCTCCAAATTGAGGCCCAGGTCTTGAGGTGGGGGTGCGGCCTCTTCTTCTTCCTCCTCCTCGCCTCACCTCCTTCATCCTCGCCATCACCTCCCAGGAATGGCAGTGGGTGCCCTGGGGGCATCGCAGCAGGTTGAGTCCCAAGCAGGAGAGTTTCTGGCAGCGGCAATGGTGGCAGGGAAAGCCTCCCTGCCTGGCCCGAACCCTCCTACATTGCCCCCGGTGGCCCAGCAGCTATTCTGGGGAGGGGCCAAAGTAAGCAACATCGTGACCCCTCTGAAATGGTCAGGCGATCTCTCTGGAGGTCGCGACCCCCAGGTTGAGAACCACTGAACTAACCCAAAGTTCCCCAAAATGGACAAGAGCAAAATGGATAGCAATCTCCCAAAGCGGACAAGAGCTCGAGGCACGCAGGCTGCTCTCTTGAAGCCCTAAAGCCCTGTACTCTCACGCTAGCATTCTCTCTGGGGATGGCTCTTCTCAAAATGCTGCTTATAGGTCAAAGCAAGCCGGGGCCAAGTGATGGCTCTTAAAATGCTCTTAAGTTAAGGATCCATTGTACACACTTTAAGGTTCAAAATGCTAAATAATCATTTACTTACAAATCACAAAAGGGTATTTTTTCATTTTCTTATTAACAGTATCCACAACTGACTCAAACTGAAGAAATACTATAATATTAGACACACTATTATAATAGTATCTGTATTATGGAGACTGACAGCTGATAAAGATCAATCATTATATGATTTAACTTATCCACATTTCTGGGAGCACTGCTGTTGACAAGATAGAATACAATCAAGTCAATTATGCCAGAAGATTACCAATGTTTTTTAAAAGCCAACATACCACAAGAATTCCTTAAAATGAATAAGAAATCTGCGCCTGCCTCACACTCCCCCAAGCCTCAATTGATACAAGCTGCCAATTACAAAGACCATACCAAGAAATGAGAAAGGACTGCATGGGGATGTAAAAAGATCTTCAGGCGACTCTCTACTGCTATCCACAGACCATGGGGTAGATAAAGGGTACTCTGTGATCTACTGTTCAATTTCTGGGTGTTATGCAGAAGACATTGACCTCTCAGATGTTTAACAGCAGTTGCATCAAAATTACCCCACCCCAATCCCAAAATATACTGCTGAAATGAAAAAAGGTTGGTGTAATCTGAAATAGATTTTTGTGTGGGAGGACTACGAGACTTATTACATACTCAAAACAAATAACTCAGTTTAGAATTCTTCAGTGTTAAGCATATCTTGTTTACCAGCATCCAGTTGTAATCTCTCAGGTTCTAATTCAAAACAAAGTAGATCCTGCAATCCTGAAAAATGCCAACATCTGCACATATCAATGTTTTACCAGGATCCCTATTTGTTTACTGTAAAGTGATATAGCTACCTACTTCATGATAGTATAAGAGTTCTCTTTCTTCCAAGGAAAACAAATGTCTGTGTAGGCTTCTTGGTAGCCAGGAGAATTACTGACCAATCATGCTCATCCTGGAAGATATCAGAATGGAAGTCTTAATGGAATTCTGCTTGAGGAGCACAGAACTGTTCACCTGTTTCTTCTCCAGAAAAAGAGCCATATAAGACCCAAATGACAATAAAAGAGATGTATTGTGTGTGATATTTCTGAACAGACCTCAAAGTACTACCTAATATTGTTAAGTCTAGAAAATCTCAATTCTGCCTTATAGTTTGAAGCGTTTAAGCATTAGTCTGTTTTCTGAAATTTTTGTTTATATGCATTTCAATGGTACAGCTAAACAAACCTATAGGAATTAGTATCAGATGTTCTTATCTTAAATTGGATTCATTACAAAACATAAAACACTTCTGTGGGGAAGATACCACTGATTTTAATGCCATACCAAACCACCTTCGAGTTGTTGGTTTTTTTTAATTCTCAAAAGCACTTTTTTAGGATGGCAGAAGCAAAGGGGAATACTGACCTTTGAATCATAACCAAAGATGTTGCAATTTAAAATGCAAATACTTATCTATCTAGTACAAAATGTTTCATAATTTTGTTTTACCTTCCAGTATTTTGCAGAAAGTTCAACCACTGGTCCATCAGAACTAGTATTGTCAACACTGACTGGTAGAACTCCTCCTGAGCTGGAACTGAGGTATTACATTTAGAACTATGTGAAAACAACAGACATGCCACATGACTGAACTTTCCCAATGAACAATACTTACTTAATAGCTCAACTAATTCCACTTGATTTGAAAACAATTATCTTAAATATAGAAGAAATTTAATCTTAGTAAGTAAAGATACTCTCAGAATGACAGTCCATGAACACCTTAAACTGTTTCACATCATATTCAGATTACAAGAAATCATTGAATATTTAGATTGGATTCAGCAGTAGTAATATTGAAAGTATCTGAAGCAAACTAGCTGAAATAGAACATCTGTAAGATTTTACTTCCATAATTGGTTCTGTTCATAGTCATTTGCAGAATATGCCTTTTGAAAGTATTGAATTTTGTTTAAGTGATAGTTGCAAAAAAATAAAGTATATTCCCAAATTCTTGAAGTTTGCTTTCACTTCACACTTTTAGCATTCTGGCCTGTAGGCTTGGCTTTCCTATGTGCTTTCCCATTTTTGCTCTGAACAACTACATAAATGGGGGGGAAAAATTTGACAACCCACCCAAATGCAGACCACACAGAGCAAAGATTATGGGATTAAAGAGTACTAATAAAGAAGTGGACTTTGACATTTGAACCTTTTCAACTCAGAGGTGGATCAAGATATTTTAGTGACTGACACAGAAATGCAAAAGGCAGGAAGAATAAACAGTCATCAATGTTTGGTGTAATTATATTTCCAAGATTCCAAACAGGAAGTGAATGGAGTAGAAAATATAATCAATTCCCTAGTAATTAACCACTTCTACTTGTTAATGATATAAATCTAATCACAACAGGTGAACCACCAAATCTGTAGAATGAAATCCCTTTCATTAACCCCCGAATACTGAAGTCTCTGAAAAGCCAGCATGAGATTCATTAGCAACCTTGTACCAGTCATTCTTTCAGCTTAATTTACTGCACAGATGAAGGTGCCTGAATGGAGATAAGTATGGACCTTCACACTGATAAAGCAATACAACATCATACTTCTACTGACAATCATATTCATTCAGTCTCTTGATAGATTACCCTTAAGTATAAGTATAGAATTAAAACAAAACATACAACATCATACACAAAACCATAAGGGCAGAGGAAAACAGCTATGATATACTGTATTGTATAGTAAAGCTCATTTGCAGGACCTGCACTTAGTACAACTTTGTTATTACATTACTCTTCTCGAACACAATTATCATTTTAACTGGTTCAGACAAAATCTCTATAGAACAGTTAACCTAAAACTATAGTGTGGCTCTGTACATATAGGTGACCTCTTGGACAGCATTTTTTTGTTGGGTGTACCAATGCAAACCTTTATAAACGGCTTAGTTTGGACTCTGATAGTGTACTATAGGGCATTCTAACTTTCTTACATTTTAAACTTGTTACATTTTCTGTTTTGATGGATTAGGGAAAGTACACTTGTCACCCCACATCCCTTTGTGCATTTCTCTTTTGTAGAATTGATTTTTTAAGATTTGTAGCTGCTGATTAACTAGCTCAACCTTTTTGCCCCACTCCTCTGCTGCCTGTTTCCATGTCCTGCCAAAAGTGCAAGGCCCTCACTCCATTTACCATAATCCTACCAAGAAGACTCAGCTTGATTTTTAAACCCCTTTTTCACCTCTATGCCTCTCCTCTCTGTCTGCTGCCAGATTTTAGACTCATTTCCAACCTGAAGGGGTTTGAATTCTGTCAGCAGGAGTGAGGCGAAGAGGTGAATTGTTGGGAAGGCGGATTAAAATTTGTCTGAGTCTTCATGGTGGGAAGGTGGGAAAGCTTATACGGTAATAGTCATTGTTTCTCAATTTTGCATGGGTTCCGAGTTCTTCACCTTCACAAATGTGGAAGGCCCTCTATCTAGAATAAGGAGCAATATCCAATTCCAAATTCTCCAAACATAGTTTGGAGTATTCCAAAATGTTTTATACAATATGCATAATATTGTATACTAATCAAATGAGTGAGAACCAAGGATGACTTCACCAGTCTACCAGGGTTCAGATCCCATAAGCATAATCCAGCTAGAATGAAGCACTTATTATTTATTTATTAAGAGCATTTCTATCTCATCCTCCTAGCCTCCGAAAAGGGACTCAGGACAGCTACCAGCAGGCACCATTCGGTGCCAAACAATACACAGCATAAAATACATTTAAACTACATTAAAAACAGTTATAAATACATTAAAACAATTCGCCATTTCATGTCATCCTCCAAATCAATCCATTAATGTCAGTTCAAACAGTCCATTAAAACCATCATCAATCCAAACCATACTCATTTCCAAACCATACACATTTCAAAGAAGATACTAAGAATGTGTTCACACATCTCTCTAAAATCAGTGGAGTTTAGAAGTAGTTAGCTTTAGATAGATTATTCTAAATAGCAAAATCAAAGAAGAAACCCCTTCTTTCAATGGGCCTTCTCCCAAGTAAATGCATTTAGGAGTTGCCGCCTAAATGGTAAAGCAGCCCTCAATTTGATTCTGAATTATGAGTTATATCATCACCCTTACTTATCTCGTAGACTAAAAATGTTCCTAAAAAGGATGATGCAAGAAGTTTGTGTTTAACATATGGAAGTCTTTCAAAGTTCCTGATCAGAGATAACAATGTCCTTCTCAATAGTGGCCCCCCGGCTCTGGAACACACTCCCCAGGGAGATCAGACAAGCAGCCACCCTCACGACTTTAAAGAAGGACTTGAAGACCGGTCTGTTCAAACAGGTCTTTGGCAATGACTAGTTAATATCCCCTTTATGTGGACAAGGTCTTTATTTAATGGACATACTCTGACTTGGGTATTTTTGCTTTTAATTTATAGGGAACCATTGTGTTTTAACTAATGTTTTATAATGCTTATTGTTAATTTGTCTCGTTTGTTTTATTTCTTTTCTCTTTTATATTGACTTGTTGTGTTATTTGGCTTATTTATTTTGCACATATTGTCCATTGTATTTATATATGTCACAAACTGCTCCAAGTCCTTCTTGTGGGGTGGGGCAGAATATAAATAAAATTATTATTGTTGTTGCTGTTGTTACTACTACTACTTTATAAAATTGTATCAAAGAATACAAAGAGGTAAAAAGGCCAAAGATACAAAATCGGGTATATAGCAACTTTTAAGTATGCACTGCTTTGTGTTATTTCAGTTATCTAAAAAGGGGGGATCAACATTTACTGCATTGTAAACATGAAAGCAGGAAGGAGAAATGAAGCTGCTAATAATGTAAGTACTTCTTTCAACACTAAAACCGTTTTGAAAATATTTATGTCAACAAATGTAAAAGTTGCTCTATGGGAGTTAATTTTGAACATTCTCATACACTTGCTCAAGAGACATATCCCCACCAACTGTTGATCTTTGACACTATAGCAACAAGTGAACATTTGTTCTGAAGGAATGCCAACTATGTGATGGGGGAGGAATGTGGTCACAACTTTATAGACTTAACGAAAAAGTTAATTGGAAGTGCAGGCTATCAGCTGCTTTGCAGGCAATTTTGATAGAATTCTGTTTACAAATTGTTCACTGACCCACTGAAATAAATGTCATATATTCAATAATTCAATATAGCTAACATTATTGGGATACATCAGATTGTATTCTGATGTTTGGTCTAAACACAAATTACTAAGCTAAATTTTATCTAAATGAACAAGAACTTAAAAGTCAGTCAGTTAGTCAGTTATGGGCTCCACATTTGTAGTTCCTGTGAGCTGTTCCATAATGACAAAACCTAGTCCTTTTGCATCCATAGTCTGTGATGATATCTATAAAGTTTGAAAGTGTGTTTGAATGTGTGTACATGCATATGTATGTGGAGATATATATATGTGTGTGCGCGCACACATGCATGTGAGTATTATACACACAAATCATATCATTGCTACATACCATCACAAGATACAGTTTACGCCATTTTGAAAGAAGTACATTCAGACTTCTCTCACATGGCTTTTTACTGATCAGTATTCAGTACTCAAATATCTACCTGGATGAGACAGGATACATATGAACATGAATCTGATACAGAAAGGGTACACACAAATCTCTCTGATAAGTTTTTGTGTGAAAATGCTGACAGTGGGAGCAAGAAGATCACAGCAAAGCCTCTGGTCATCATAACTGTTTCTTGGTTTTTATCCATTCTTTTACAGTAGTTACAAAAGTAAATGCCTCTCTTCACTTGTTTATGTGCTCGCCTGTATAAGACAGCCTCACAATGTTTACCATTTTGATACAACTAGAAGTAGTAGTAGTAGACCCAGCAGGTCTCAACTACCCCATCTACAGAATGATAGTCAGAGACTCTACCACTATGCAACTTCAGCTTATGGCAAGGTCTCTCAATCTAGAGCAATTAATGTGACAATATTCAAAGTTAAACATTAAATAATTGAATAACTGTGGGCCATGAAGCAAAAATACCGAACACAGGTCTAATAGTGTCTTATACAGAACCAATCCTCAAATTCTGGGCGAAATTTATGAGCAGCACTACGTAGCCTCCCATTTTCCATCCAGTAGCATTTGTAAAGTGACTGAAAGACACTGATACGACAAGGGAACTTTTAGATGGGACATTAGTAGTGAGGATGCAATACAGTGTAATCAGTGGTGTTTTCAAGTCTGCAATCAAATCTAATGCACAATGAGATCTAATGCATACCCTAATTTTTAGGACATAATTTGGCCAAAAAGGTGCGCATTACATTCAAATGAATACAGTATGTAAGCTATGTTTTCAAAACAATTTGAAACAATATTAGACATCTAAGCCAATATTAAGGCATTTACATGAAAGTAGAAAAAATACATCACACACAAACAATTGAAAACATCATTCTGCAAATCGTGAATTTCCAAGTGCTCTTTAAGTAGGAAGTTCTATCTATTGGCAGAAAGAGCAGAGAGTAGTAGCCTAGCTTCTAGGTGGGAGTAACCACCAAGAAGGCTCTCTCCTGTGTCTTTGCTGGGTAATTTTGTGACGATAGGCTGAACAGAACAAACTTCCTCTGAGACCTTAAAACTCGAGTGATATACACTTTCACATATTCTGGACCCAAACTATTCAGGGTTTTATAGGTCATAACCAGCACTTTGAATTATGCTTAGAAATGAAGATTCTTCCACCAGAAATAATTATTTGGCTCCTTTATTAAAAGGACATTATATTAAACACACTGATTAAGCAGTGACACACACTGATCAAAGTATAAACTTGGATGTGGGGAATTAGTGTTAAAATGCTATTAAGATATTAATTTAATTAGGTGGCCTTAGGTGGTTTCTCTTTTTCCCTGACTCACTAAGTCTAAATTTGCATCATAACATTGTTAACAAACATGATTCAAAGCTTCCTCAAACACAAAAACAGTAGATAAAGTCCTTTAGCTAGTTTCAAGTAATACTGATATTTATGAACCCATAAAAATTACCTTCTTTTAATCAGATTTTTATTTATCTTATACTTTTCCATTTTGTGATGAATTTCCGTTGCTATATTCAGTATTATTTTGACCTTAGTATTTATGTTCTTATAGGTTTTTATTATTTATCTATTTATTTATTCAGTCTTATATTCCGCTCCTCCCTGCAGGCTCGGGGCAGATTACAAATACAATAAAATATGCTGCGCACAACACTTTACAATATAAGCAGACATGGTCAAAGCGGTGCTGCCAAAAAATCATATTTACACATAATCATTAAGATTAATTAATTATAATTAATATAATCATAATTACCGGTAAGCATGGGACTGAGACAAGAAGTGAGAGAAATCTATCCCTTGGAAGGGACATTCACTCCTAAAAGGGTTATCATGGGGAGAAGTTGTCTCCACTGAGGTTTTCACAGCAATCCTTGTTTCCATGACAATTTTTTCAAAATCCAATTATCACAGAGCTGAAGCGACCTCATCAGATGAAACTGAATTCGGTGGCATACACCAGTTCCCTTTCCTTTTTGCCCACCAGCTTCCATCCCATGACGCACAGCTACTTCTAGAGGGACTCCGTAATAAAAGGGAACAGGAACCGGCATATGCCACCATAGTGGCAACACGTGAGGCTTCACGCGTTCCATAGAGCTCAACGGGGGAAAGCCGGGTAATTTGTGGTGTATGGTGATAGGTTCCCCCACGATGCTTGGCAATTCCAGTGGCAAATGTGATGAGATCCAATGTGAGGTGAAATCTTCTACAAACTGCACATGGGTGGTAATCCTTCCTTATGCTATTCAAGTATATCGATATAATAAAAGTCAGTGTATATATGTTTGTATGTATGAATGTATGGTTCAAATGGCGCTGAAACCCCCGTCAACTATGGATCTGGACCAAAGCTGACATACAGACCCCCTATGACCAACAGAACATACTGGAGGTGCTTGAGAAGCCCACATTCTGAATGTTAAGAGTTCATCAAACCCAGAGACCACTCTGAACCTATCCAACGATGGATCTGGGCTAAATGTGGCACACAGACTCAGCATGGCTAACTTTGAATATGAGTGTGTTTGGGGGGGGGGTGAGCTTGAATTCTGGGAGCTGTAGTTCACCTATACTCAGAGAGCATGGTGATCCCAACCGATGATGGATCTGGACCAAACTTGGCACACATACCCAACATGGCCAACTTTGAATACTGACTGGATCTGTGGGGAATTGACTTATGATATTGGGAGTTGTAATTCACCAACATCTGCATGCATTTTCTAATGGGTGCATTCATGAAAAACAAAAGGCTGACTTTTTCTAATGAAACGCATTACAAATTGCCTAACCCTGGAAGGGGGGGGGGGGGCACGTCGGCAGATACCTAAGCTAGTGTGTGTGTGTAGTCACACTGAAAAATGTACCTGTTCTGACTTAAATACAAACTGAACTTAAAAACAAACCTATATGATTCTACCTTGTTTGTAACTTGGGGAGTTCCTGTATTATAAAATTCTGAAAAGAACCGGTAAACTGTGTCAGTTTAGTCATCAACGCGCTTGTAAAAAGCGTGGGATGAGTCCTTCCTGAATCTTCGTTCGCGAAGTAATGCCGAGAGAGAGAGATATTAAAACAGTTTTGCACAATGAAAAGATGCAGCACCTGTGCTACAGTAAATACTGAAACATTCACTTCCAGTTTTGCTTGATCATAGATTACATTATCCGCCAAACAAAGAAACTGCAATTATCTCATTTAAAACATTTCAATTCAAAATCATAGTTTCAGACATAACATACGTATCAAAGTTTAGAAATCTGGATAATGTAACACGCCATGGTAAAACAAGAACAGAAGTACCGGTAACTACCTCTCAATTCTTCCTCGTGGCCATACAAGGGCCCTTCCAGACAGGACCTATATCCCAGGATCTGATCCCAAGCTTTCTGTTTATCCCAGATTATCAGGCAGTGAGAACTCATATAAACCAATTTAAAGCAGGAAACCAGGGATCGGATCCTGGAGTGTAGGCCCTGTCTGGAAGGGCCCCAAGAGGAAAGAAGAACATATGATCCAAAGGCCAAATAAGAAATGTTAAGGCAACATCTACAGCCCCATATTTCTGGAAAATCACAGAAAAATAACAAACAAAAAAACCATGAAAACCCACCAGGTGACCTTGGAATGTCACACTCTCTCAGTCTCTAAGCAAGAAAAAGGAAACCACATCAACAAATCTTGCACACAAAAACAAACACCTCCATGTGATAGGACTGCCATAAGTCATAAACAACAGCAATGAATATATTTTGTTAAATAACTAAAACTTCCTCCAATGGATTATGATTATTTTGAAAGGAATAAAGTAATGCAGCAACATTTTTACCCCAAAACTTCAACAACTGAAATATATCAACTGTGACATACATTTCCCTCAAATCTTAAACCATCTTCACTTGTTTTACTGATCGATTTTTTTGATATGAAAAAGTATAGATCTCTTAGGCTTTTACTGGTGGAAAACAATGCTAATTTTCGATTAGAAACAGATTTTTAAAGAAGCTCTGCTAAAATTGCACTTTAAGAATTAATCATAGTATTTTGTATCTCATGCAAAACATGATCCAACTTGCTCAAAGAATGGATAAAAGTAACTGGTGATAAATTCTTTCTCTTTCAAAAGCATAGATAAATCTTGTTTATGAACTTGTTTGAATATGACTGTTTGAAAAAGCTGCAACAGCTCTTAGATTCACATCTCCCCTCTCTTTTCACCATAGAATGCAGCTAGAGCTGAAATTGTGTATGCTTTAGCTAGAGTTTAACATGACATCACAAACCTAAGTGTATGCTTGTTGTATATGTTTTAACCTAAACTGTGGTTTGTAAAAATAACACAAATTAACAAATCACAAATCCCAGCTATTTCCACCAGGCATAGTTAAGATTAATCAGAGTTTGTCAGATGTGGACAATATACAAGTTATGTAAAACATTTGCAAAATCTTCCAAAATCCAACTAAATGAGTAGTGTTCACAAGTATATGATTCCAGGCCTCTCTGCGATCAATTATTGTAATGCTATACTCTGTTTAGTATTATTTCCAGCTGGTTTGGTGCTGGATATAACGCTAAATCAAAAATATTTACTTCAGATGTGAGAAACCTGTATTTGATGCTTAACAAAATATGTTACTTTCCTCTTCAGGAGAAAAAACTCCATGTAGCCAAAAAAATCACTGCTATTCACAACAAACAAATGAAGAAGAAAAAAAGAAATACATATAAGTTTGATTCAATTAACACTAATCCAACTAAACAGTCAAAATAGAGATAAAAGGGGAAAACCTATTTATTTAGGAAAAACATTGAGCTACAGAAGCACGAGTTTCTGTAAGTCAGTACAAATCTACCATAATGTATTTCAAATATACTTTTTGCCTTATATACTTAGGAAGTTCTAACTATCAAGTTGTAGTTGTGTATAAATGAATTGAATAGAGGAAGTGAATGAAGAACAAAACCACAACTTCCTTTATACACATATGAAAAAATTGCCACAGTTCCTACTAAGCATTTCGCAGCCCTAATTTTACAAAGCAATTTACTACATTTCAAAGCAGAGGAGTTAACAAGAAGCAACAGACACACCTTCAGAAAGAATGGCTTCTTTCAAATAAAGTAGAACATCTGCAAATTTTCTCACATCGGTCACCAACTGCATGATGTATTCTGGATCCACAACAGTGCTATCATAGCAGTCAGAGTTGGAGCTAATGCTGCTCAGCGAACTGCTTTTGGTGCTGCGCCCCATCCCCCAGCTTCCTGAATTAGAGATGGTGAAGAAATTGGAGGTAGACAGTTTGGTTAATCCTAAACCACGCTTGTTTCCGCCACCGTTCTGTCGCAACATCCCAGCCACTGCAGAGCTTATAAAATTTCCAGAGTTAACATTCAGTGTTCCTTAGGATCCATCTGCCAAGCAAAAGAGTCCTGAGGAGAGAAAAACAAACTGTCAGGTGGGGGGAGATAACAAGAAAGCATAGATTTTAAACATTTCTAAATGATGGATTTTGATATTATTTATTTATTGGGATGATCAGAAGAGTTTATCTTGGGGAGAAACCATTTCAGCTACCACTAGTGCGGGCATGGGTAAACTTCAGCCCCCCACGTGTTTTGGAGTTCAACTCCCATAATTCATAAGAGCCTACTGACTGTTAGGAATTGTGGGAGTTGAAGCCCAAAACACATGGAGAGCTGAAGTTTGCCCATGCTTGCAATAGCATCTGCCAAGATTCTATTTCTTCTTACTCTGAGTAGTTATATCCTTGTCATATCACTTTGAACCTCTGCAACCAACGAACCAAGATTGACCTTTTCAATGAGGAAAGCTTGTATTAGAATTAAAAATCTGTTTACACTAAATCCTTATTAATGAAATACTGCACATATTTCAAAACATTGAATAACAAGTTAAGTCACTGTCAGTGAGACGAAATTGCCTTCTAAGGATTATTTCATTTGCTACACCTGTAAGTGGTATGCATTAGAGATACATACTGTGCACCTGCTAAAACTGATTACACTTAAAGCACACACTTCTTGTTCATTAGGAATGTATTACAGAAAAACACTGCAGAATTTGGGTTCATGTTTCCGTAAGATATGAAAAGGAGAAATATACATGCCCCAGACATGGTATGTTTAGCAGGCATTGTTGTGTGCCTTCAAGGCATTTCTGATTTACAGAAACCTGATCCTAGTTTTTTCTGGGGCTGAGGAAATTTGACCCACCCAAAGTTACCCAGGGGGTTTTCATGGCTGAATGGGAAATTACCTAGATAAGGCCTGGGCAGACTTCAACCCTCCAGGTGTATTGGACTTCAACTCTCACAATTTCTAACATCAGGTAAGCTGGCTGGGATTTCTGGGAGCTGAAGTCCAAAACACCTGGAGGGTTGAAGTTTGCCCCTGCCTGATCTAGAATCACAGTCTAATGTACAAAATGCTAGCACCCACAAAAAGCTAAATTTGTAAAATACACTAAACAAGATAAACATCTAGACATTTGAGCCAATCTCTTGAAGTATTTTTATACATGTTTCAAAGAATTGGTGTCTTATGTCACTATCAAGTCAATTCAATTTTCTCCTAGATACACCTGAAGGCACATTGCTAAGAATTTAAGATAACAAAAGTATTTATTATTTATTTTGATTCCAGAAATACATATCGATAAATCAACCTGGTTTGTCTTTGAAGGAGGTGCTCAGCTTGTCTTACCAATACTAATAAGTAAATAATAGTAAGCTAGATTAGGCTGTAATACATCAGTTCCCTAAAGTTGTATCAGTTGAGTAATACTCTTGGGGGGGGGAGAGAAAGGAGTGCTGTGTATCTTTTTAAATGTTCTGGAGAAAGAAGGCTGAACAAATCATTTGCATTAAGTCTAAATTCTAAATCTTTTACAGCTAATATGTGTGCACGTGCTTCAACTCAAAATAAAAAATGTTCCAGATAATGGAATGTTTCCACTCAGCATTTTAATGTAAAGACTTTAATCTTTGTCTAAAAGCAGTATGAATAAAACTGCGTACTGTGAAGTGTTCACAAAGTATGAAAACAAGCAGTACCAACAAGGCTCCTAGTTCACTGAACCCTATGGGAAGATCATATCAGAAATGTTTTCTTTCAACTGCGTTATGCAAAATGTTTGTCCACTCTTCTCAGATTTCCATGTTTAAAGCAAGAAATCTGTAATCATTACCCTTCTACTTTGATATTTCTTTTTTTCTAAAATATAAGGACTACTAGTGAGACAAGCAAGACTTGCTAAACACAGAGATGTATTTTTAATCTTAATGCCTTGACAGGCTGCAGTCGGAATCATGCTTATCTTGGCTTCTTCTCATGAATGCTAATTAAACTTAGTTTCATCCACAGAATTAAAGTGACGACGTTTAGTTTTGATATAAACAGACTTGCAGTAGATAGCTATGGCCCTGGAAGAAACTTCTAAAAGTCTTATTAACATCCTTTCCACAAACATCCAGCATAATCAGCCTTTAGCACTACTTGCAACTATTGGTTATTATTCCCATGTTAGAGAGAGAGAAAAGTTTTTACCAGTATAAAATATTCTAGATTTTAAACTCTCTTAGATTCCTCTCATATTCTTGGTCAGAGAAAAATACAATCTGTAGGCAGGCCATTTCTGCGTATTTCATAACAATAACAATTAACAACAACAAATACAACAAAATTCCCTTTACAGAAAACCTCTCCCTGTTCCCCTCCACCACACACTCTAATTAATTCTGAACTGATTTTGGTGCATGTCCATTCAGAAGCCAGTGGCTGCTTAGCTCCCATAACCACTGCTGTGGTGTGCCTTCAGGTCATGTCTAACATATGTCTACCTATCATGGGATTTTCTGGAGCCCTCGGTGGTGCAATGGGTTAAACCCTTGTGCCGGAAGGACAGCTGACTTGAAGGCTGGGTTGCCAGTTCGAATCCAGAGACAGTGCGGATGAGGTCCCTCTGTCAGCTCCAGCTCCCCATGCAGGGAAATGAGAGAAGCCCCCATGAGGATGGTAAAACTTCAAAACATTCAGGTGTCCCCTGGGCAATGTGGTTGCAGACAGCCAATTCTCTCACACCAGAAGCAACTTGCAGTTTCTCAAGTCGCTCCTGACACACATAAAAATTGGATTCTCTGGGGCTGAGAGTGTATGACCATATGGGAGTTATTTGATATAAAACAGTCCCTATCTACACTGGCCATTGAATGCAGTTTGACGCTAGTGACCAGTCAAACTACAGCAAAAGCGTGCAAAAGAAAGCATCAGCGATTTGTGCAATCACCATCTGGGCCTCAAACCGTTTCCAGGATTTTAAAATGTGTACGGTGTGTGTGTGTGTGTATTTATTTACGGTATTTGTATCCCGTAGCTCCTCACCCCCGAAGGGGGACTCAGCATGGCTTACGATCGCAGCACTACAGGCCGCAACAACCACAATACATAATAAAATCAATACAGCCATTATTTATTTATTTACGGCATGTATGTGTTGATATACCTGTGTCTGTATGTTTGTGTGTATACACACACCTCCAGGGCACCTCCCTCCCTCAAATGAGGATTGTCAAAACACACACACACACACACACACACACATATATATATATATATATCAGGATTGTCTCATTCATATATATGTGTGTGTGTGTGTGGTTAGTTGACAATTCTGATTTGAGGGAGGGAGGTGCCCTGGAGATAGGGTTGCCACATGAGTAATGGACAGGTATTATTATTATTATTATTATTAATGGTATTTGTACCCCGTAGCTTCTCACCCCCGCAGGGGGACTCAGCACGGCTTACATTTGCAGCACTACAGGCCGCACCACCACAAGACAATTTAAAATACACCATATAATCAACGTCATTAAAAACATTTTAAAAAACATTACATTAAAAACCACTACATACAACAATAATTAATTAAAGCCATCAAGCGGAACACATTGTCAGTCCAGTCAAGTCCAAAGTGTCAATCCAGTCAAAACCAAAGGTACAATTTACATCTGCTGCCCAAAGGCCTGGTCCCAGAACCACGACTTTAGCTTTTTTTCTAAAAGCGAGGATGGAGTCGATCTTATTTCAGTTGGGATAGGCCCGGATTACCCATAAGACCACCCTAGGCCATGGCCTAGGGTGGCACCTTTAGGGGGGCAGCAGGTCCAGACCCCCCAAAAATGTTTTTTTTAATTCCTAAAAAAATGCAATTTTTTTCCAAAAATAAAAGGGCGCATGCGCGTGGCGGCGTAAGCGCCATCCACGCCCCCCCCTTTTGCTCTGCTCCCCTCGGCTCCGCCCCTGCTCTCGGCTCTGCCCCCCCGGCTCCTTGCAGGCGCGAGGAGGAGGAAGGAAAGCCCCACCCCTGGAGCTGATGTGGGGCCTCCCCACGGCTCCTCCCTCCTTAAAGCCGTCATGACTCATGCCAGCCTGAAAAGGGCGATTTCGGCCGCTTCTCAGGCCGGCATGGTGGCTTTAGGAGGGAGGGAGGGGATGGGGAGACCACGCATCGGCTCTGGGGGTGGGGGGCAGAGCGGCGAGGTGGGGGCGGAGCCAGGGGCGGGGAGGGGCAGAGCCGGGGTAGGGCAGGGAGGAGCCAGGGGTGGGCGGAGCCAGGGGTGGGCGGAGCCGGGGTCAAACCCTTTGGCCTAGGGCACCAAAAGGGCCTGATCCGGGCCTGATTTGGGAGTGCGTTCCATAGGCGAGGGGCCGCCGCCGAGAAGGCCCTGTCTCTCGTCCCCACCAGCCGCATTTGCGATGCTGGCGGGAGCGAGAGCAGGGCCTCCCCACAGATGAATAAGGAATTATTCACAAAAGGGACACTTCATAAAAACGTCAAAATCATCAATTGATTTTCAAGTTTTTTATGAAGTATTCCTTATTTTTTTTGTGGGAAAAAAATCCCTATTTTTAGGTACCTGTCCCTTATTTCTTTTCTCAAAAAGTGGCCACCCTACCTGGAGCTCAAAGGAATACCTGGCATTCCAGGTTCGCCCTGCAAGGCGAGGGCTGCCAAGGGCCCCTTCCCTTCCTTCCAGCTGCCAAATCGCACGTCCTCCTCTTTCTCCTCGCCCAGGCTTTAAATACAACCGAAAGGAGACGCCAGAGGAAACCAGAGCAGAAGGGGGAAGGAGCCACTCAGCCCAAAACTCTGAGGAGAGGAGGGGAAGGGGGTGGGGAGGGAAGTGCAGCTCTTTCCCCTCACCTCAAGAGGCAGAAAGTTCACCCCGAAGCACTGGTTCCCAATCCCTCGCCCTCCTCCAGATGTTTTCCCCACAAGAAAGCAGCCTCAGGTAATAAGTCAACAACCCGAAGTTGCCAAAAAGTTTGGGGGGGGGGGGGGGTTGTTAAGCAAGGAGCCGAAAAGTTGAGGCCTTGCAAAACTCAGGAGAATTGGCGTGCGTGCGTGTCACGTTTTGGGAAGCCTCTCCTTGAGGGAGGAGGAGGAGGAGGACGGGCGCGCGCTCCCTTTGAAGGCCTTCTGTTGGGGCTTCGGGGGTTCCCCGCCGGAGGAAAGGAGGGAGAAGCGGGAACAGGTTTGGGGCCTGACACACACACAGAGACGGGGAGAGAGAAATCGAGAGAAGAGACGGCGGCGCTCTCCTCAACCCACTCCCCCCGCCCCTCCCTTCCCTCACGCGAGAGAGCGAGCGCGCGCCTGCCTCAGCCGAGTTCGGTTCTTACCCGAGTGACGCCCGAAGAGGTTCTCACTGTGCGCGCGAGGGGACCGTTGGCGGCTCCGAGTCCTCAGGGGGCGCGAGGAGCCGCATCTCTCCACCGCTCGCGCGCTCACTCTTAGTCCTACCTCTCTATCTCTTGCTCTCAGGCACAACTACTGCGGAGTGCCCGACCCGCGCGCCCAACCACTCCCCAGCCCCCGCCCCCTTACCCGCCCCTCCTCTCCAATCTCAACCGCTCATTGGACATCTCCGGCTCCAGGGGCGTGGCTTATTATGCTAATTTAGGTACTGCCCAGGCAGGAAGGCGAGAGAGATGCTGCTTGGTTTATTTAGGGCTAGGGGGTCGCCTATCCTTCATGGAGAAGAGGCAAAAAGGGTCAATCTAATCCAAGGAGAGCCATTCAAGAAGTCATCTGTGGACCTTTTCAGCCTGGCTAGCAACCTGCTTGGGCTGGAAGTCAGCCTGAAGAAAATGGAAGTTCTGTACCAGACCGCACCACAGGAAGAACACCATCGTCCCTGCGTCAGCATAGGACAGTGGTTCTCAACCTGTGGGTCCCCAGGTGTTTTGGCCTATAACTCCCAGAAATTCAAGCCAGTTTACCAGCTGTTAGGATTTCTGGGCGTTGGAGGCCAAAACATCTGGGGACCCACAGGTTGAGAACCACTGGCATAGGCAAATCTGTGCTTAAGTCCGTCCAGGAGTTCACCTACCTGGGAAGCATCATCTCTTCAGACGCCAAGATTGATAAAGAGATAGATCACAGATTCGTGCATTTGGAAGGCTTCACAAAAGAGTCTGGAGCAACAAGCATCTGAGGCAAAGCACCACAATCAGTGTGTAATCCAAGGAGAGCCATTCAAGAAGTCATCTGTGGACCTTTTCAGCCTGGCTAGCAACCTGCTTGGACTGGAAGTCAGGCTGAAGAAAATGGAAGTTCTCTACCAGCCCGCACCACAGGAAGAACACCATCATCCCCACCTCAGCATAAGCCAGTGGTTCTGAACCTGTGGGTCCCCACAGGCAGGAAGGCGAGAGAGATGCTGCTTGGTTTATTTAGGGGGGGTCGCCTATCCTTCATGGAGAAGAGGCAAAAAAGGGTCAATCTAATCCAAGGAGAGCCATTCAAGAAGTCATCTGTGGACCCTGTGGACCTTTTCAGCCTGGCTAGCAACCTGCTTGGGCTGGAAGTCCACCTGAAGAAAATGGAAGTTCTCTACCAGCCCGCACCACAGGAAGAACACCATCCCCACCTCAGCATAAGCCAGTGGTTCTGAACCTGTGGGTCCCCACAGGCAGGAAGGCGAGAGAGATGCTGCTTGGTTTATTTAGGGGGGGGGGGTCGCCTATCCTTCATGGAGAAGAGGCAAAAAGGGCCAATCTAATCCAAGGAGAGCCATTCAAGAAGTCATCTGTGGACCCTGTGGACCTTTTCAGCCTGGCTAGCAACCTGCTTGGGCTGGAAGTCAGCCTGAAGAAAATGGAAGTTCTCTACCAGCCCGCACCACAGGAAGAACACCATCATCCCCGCCTCAGCATAGGTCAGTCAGGCCCGGATTACCCATAAGGCCATCCGAGGCCATGGCCTCGGGGGGCAGAATTGGGGGGGGGGCGGCCGATTTGGACCCCCCCCCAAATAAAATAAAATATTTTTTAAAAGTTCAATTTTTGGTGCTTCTGCGCGCAGGGCGCCATAGACTCTCAGAGACAGTTCCGCTGCCTCTGCGAATCTATGGCGCCCCCTGCGCACAGGCGCAGAAGCGCCAATGATCGTCCCTTCTAAAGCCCTCCCTCCCAAAGCCGCGGCATGCTGCCCGCCTCAGATTTCGCCACTTCTGAGGCGGCCGGCATGTCACGGCCCTGGAGGGAGGGGCGAACCGCGGGGGAGATGCTCCCTCACAGCTCCCCCCTCCCTCCCAAGGCTGCTGCATGCCACCCGCCTCAGAAGTGGCGAAATCTGAGGCGGCCGGCATGTCACGGCCCCAGAAGGGAGGGGCGAGCCGCGGGGAAGCCCTGCGCTTGGGGCCACTGCGCGCATGCGCAGCATCGGCTCCGGGGTGGGGCTTTCCTTTCTCCTCCTTGCGCCGGCGGGGGGTGGACCCAGGGTGGGGGCGGGGAGGGGGAGGAGCCGGGGGCTGGGCGGAGCTGGGGGCGGGGGCAGTGCCTTTGGCCTTGGGCGGCCAAAGGCCATGATCCGGGCCTGAGGCCAGTGGTTCTCAACCTGTGGGTCCCCACAGGCAGGAAGGCAGAGAGATGCTGCTTGGTTTATTTAGGGGGGCCACCTATCCATTGTGGAGAAGAGGCAAAAAGGGTCAATCTAATCCAAGGAGAGCCATTCAAGAAGTCATCTGTGGGCCCTGTGCACCTTTTCAGCCTGGCTAGCAACCTGTTTGGGCTGGAAATCAGTCTGAAGAAAATGGAAGTTCTCTACCAGCCCGCACCACAGGAAGAACATCATCATCCCCACGTCAGCATAAGCCAGTGGTTCTCAACCTGTGGGTCCCCACAGGCAGGAAGGCGAGAGAGATGCTGCTTGGTTTATTTAGGGGGGATCGCCTATCCTTCATGGAGAAGAGGCAAAAAGGGTCAATCTAATCCAAGGAGAGCCATTCAAGAAGTCATCTGTGGGCCCTGTGCACCTTTTCAGCCTGGCTAGCAACCTGTTTGGGCTGGAAATCAGTCTGAAGAAAATGGAAGTTCTGTACCAACCTGCACCACAGGAAGAACACCATCGTCCCCGCGTCAGCATAGGACAGTGGTTCTCAACCTATGGGTCCCCAGGTGTTTTGGCCTATAACTCCCAGAAATTCAAGCCAGTTTACCAGCTGTTAGGATTTCTGGGCGTTGGAGGCCAAAACATCTGGGGACCCACAGGTTGAGAACCACTGGCATAGGCAAATCTGTGCTTAAGTCCGTCCAGGAGTTCACCTACCTGGGAAGCATCATCTCTTCAGACGCCAAGATTGATAAAGAGATAGATTAGTGCATTTGGAAGGCTTCACAAAAGAGTCTGGAGCAACAAGCATCTGAGTGTACAGAGCTATCATACTGTCTATTCTCCTATATGGGTCTGAAACATGGGTCACCTATCACCAATACCTACGACTCCTCGAACGCTTTCATCAGCGCTGTCTTCACACAATCCTAAATATACACTGGACTGACTATGTGACTAATGTTGCTGTCCTTGAGCAAGCAGGGATCACCAACATTGAGACCATGCTATTGAGAACACAGCTGCGCTGGGCAGGGCACATCTCTAGGATGGAGGACCACCACCTCCCTAAGGTACTACTCTATGGTGAACTCACCACGGGTCAGCGCAAGAGAGGCGCCCCAAAAAAGAGATATAAGGACTCCCTGAAACAGCATCTCAGGCTCAGCCAGATTGATCACCAACAATGGTCCACCCTGGCCTCACATTGGGAGGCATGGAGACACACTATCCATAATGCAGAGGCCTCTTTCGAGAAGACACGCCAAACGTGTCTCGAAGAGAAACGACAACGCAGAAAGAACCACAACTTGGAAACAACATCACCCAAGGAGACTTTCTGCTGTGCTTTCTGCAACCGGACTTGCCTATCTCGGATTGGCATTCTTAGTCATCAACGCGCTTGTAGAAAGCATTGGATGAGTCCTTCCTGAATCTTAGTTCGTGAAGAAAAGCCAAGGAAGAAGAAGAAAGAAGCATCTACACCAGGCATGGGCAAACTTGGGCCCTCCGGTAGGCTGTTAGGAATTGTGCGAGTTGAAATCCAAAACACCTGGAGGGCCCAAGTTTGCCCATGCTTCAGCTACACCGTGGAATTAGTGGAGTTTAACACCTCTTTAACTGCAATGGTTCAATGCTAGGAAATCCTGGGAGAGGTAGTTTGGTGTGGAACCAGCACTTTTGGACAGAGAAGGCTAAATAATCTAAAAACAACTCCCATGATTCCATAGCATTGAGACATGCCAGTCAAAGTAATATCAAACTGCATTAATTCTACAGTGTTGAGAAGTAGGTGGAGTACATAATATACGCTTATAGTTTTGGTTGACTACAGTCCCAATTGCCTCCATAAATGACCATTTATGACCATCCCCATAAAAACACTGAAAAACACAGCAGCATGCGCAAAACCATATATACACACACACGAAAACACACATATATACACATATACACAAATATATACACACACAAAACACATATACACAGTCTGGGCCACAGCAACGCGTGGCAGGGGATGGGTAGTGTGTGTGTAAGTGTGTGTGTGTGTGTGTATTTATACATTATTTATACATACACATATCTATTCCAAAAAGCAAACCTTGATTTTGCCATTTTTATAAGACAACATTTTATAACTGTGATTTTATATTGTTTGGTGTGTTTATTTATATTGTTCTGTATTTTATTTTAATTTTAATTATATTTTACTGTTTGTATTTATGTTGTATATTTGCTCTGCTGGGCTTGGCCTCATATAAGCCGCCCCGAGTCCTCTTGGGGAGGTGGTGGTGGGGTATAAATAAATTATTATAACTGGACTTGAGGATCCACAGATTTTGATATCCACAGAAGTCCTGGAACTAATCCCCTTCAGATACCAAAAGGCCATTGTATATTAAATCGTTTCCCTGGATTCTGGGTCACACTTGGGACTGGATGGCTAAGAAGAAGAGGAAGAAGTACATTTAGACTGCATTTCCACTCCCACTCTCTGGACTTAAGGTCCTGTGGAGAGTCATATATTGCGCATGCTCATGTAGATGGAAATGTATTTGGCATTGGATTTCAGAGCCGAAAAAGGGTCTTTAAGCCGGCTAGCCTAGCCCTCCTGCCCTTTGCATCCAAAACAGATGGCTGGCCGGAAAGCCTGCAGTGAGGGGCAGCTTAAGCCTGCTCCGGTTAAGGCTAATTCATAACAGACACTGTAGCAATGACTTTTATCTGACTTTGCATTGCCATCTCCTCCCCACCACGCACACTCATTGTGGATACATCATTGTTCCTGTGTGCCTTGAAGTGGTTTCTCACTTATGGAGAACCTAAGGTGACCCTATCGCAGGGTTTTCTTGGCAAGATTTGTTCAGAAGAGGTTTGCAATTGCCTTCCTCTGACGCTGAGAGTGTGATTTGCCCAGGTCATCAGTGGGATTTGAACCCTAGTAAATAAGATAAACAAAATGTTGATGGATTCAGGCCAAAGGCTCATGTAATGCCACATTATGTTTCATTACATGAGCCTTGGGGCATCTGTTTGGCCATTCACAGTGGCCAAACAGATGCCCCAAGTAAAGCCACAAGGAGGATGTGAGGGCAATATCGCATTTCTCTCAGTGTGCTCCTTCTGCATCTGGTATGCTGTCATGATTAATAGTGAGCACACTGATAGCTTTGCCTTCCACTTATGTGTCTAACGTTCTGTCCACATTCGTGGCCATGTCCAGATTCATAGTTGCAACTACATCTGGTGCAATAATAATTGAGATCCTGCATTATAGGAGGTATAAATGCATCATGCTGTGGCTTCCCCCTCCAAATCCACCTGGTTAGCAATGCTTCAAATGGCCCCTTCTACCTTGTCCTATAATCCAGATTATTAAATCAGATAATCCACATTATCTGCTTTGAACTAGATTATATGTGTCAACACTGTCATATAATCCAGTTCAAAGCATCATGCTGCTGCTTCCCTTGTTAGCAATGCTTCAAGAATGACCCCTTCTACATTGCTTTATAATCCAAAATGTCAAAGCAGATAATCCAGATTATCTGCTTTGAACTGTATTATACGTGTCTATGCTGCCATATAATCCAGTTCAAAGCAGATAATCTGGATTTTATATTGCAGTGTAGTAGGGACTGATGTAATCAGCAGGGATGTCCTGAGGAACATCACAGATGACTGCAGATATGTGCTGCAAATTGCCCAGATACAGGGAAATAGCTGGAGGCCTCTCCATGGGTTTCCTTGCTTTCCAACAACATGGAATTGCACTACTGAGTATGTGGGAAGGAGATGGACTGATTAAAAATGGGTTTAGGAGGGGTTATTGACCACTGCTTGGTCAAAACAATACTCTACCCTCTGCAGGAATCAAAAGAGTGAGTTGCAAAAGAGTCAGCCACTTTCTGGATTGCTTATTGTCTACTTTTTTTGTTGATGAACTGATAATAGATTAAAACATCTATGAAAGTACATAAGATACCTTACCCATTGTGGAAGTTGCTATTTTTGTCATCCCCACACACTTAAAAAAAATAACAGTGACCAGTTTGGGTAATAATTTGAAGCTTTGATAGTTAAGATTGATCTTTAAGATCCTGGCTTGACATCAACAATCTCAATAAGCCACTCTACATGCTGGACTGGGCTACACACATAAATGATATCTCCCTGTTCTTCAATTTTGCTGTACAATACAACAAATTTTGAGTTGAGTCACCAGGAGACTTTTCCGTTTTAGAGCCAGATAGCAGATGAAGTTTGAATAGATATGCCTGTGTTTGCTTGAAATTGCCTTGTCATAGATTTCCTATCATAGTGGATGTTAAAGGATATAAGACATTCAGCAAGTTTTAATTAAAATACATCAGCTGTGTTTTGTTTTTGTTTTTTCTCAATCAAGAGTTCACTAACAGTTTGATATTCATGTCAGCCAGACGGTTTTTGCAGTTGTATCTTGGTTCACTTGAAGGGATGTCCCGTCCCGTCCCCCCCCCGGATGCCAATAAAACCCTAGCATGTGACACCAAAGTGGAATTCACAAGTCAGGGACGGAGGGCAAAAGCACGCAGAGCAATGGTTTGAGCTGAATGGAAGGGTCCTGTGGTAAAAGGTCAGAGGCTGGCCACCTAAGCAGTGAATTGTGAGCCTATTTAACAACAGTAAAAGAAGTGTTTGTACTTTGAGAGCTATTACATCAGCCTTGTTGGCTATGCTGGTCATGCATCAGGGAAGGTTGGGTGGGTAAGGACTGCTCTGTAATGTCTTGCTTGAAACAAGGCTACTTGGAAATCTGTAGCCATAATCTCAGAGTCACTAGTGACACACTGAGTTATAAACTTTAGAAGAGGTACTGGAGAAACAAATATTAGGATCTCCTAGTTGAAAATGACAAGGAATTCTACAGAATAACTAGATATTCTAGAGATTAATGTGTTGTCGAAGGCTTTCATTGCCGGATTCATTGGGCCGCTGTGACTTTTCCGGGCTGTGTGGTTATGTTCCAGAGGCATTCTCTCCTGACGTTTCACCCACATCTATGGCAGGCATCCTCGGAGGTTGTGAGGTCTGTTGGGAACTAGGCAAGTGAGATTTATATATCTGGAATAATATCCAGGGTGGGAGAAAGAACTATTATCTGCTTGAGGCAAGTGTGAATGTTGCAATTGGCCACCTTGTTTAGCATTTCATCGCCTTGCAGCCTCAAAGCTTGGCTGGTTGCTACCTGGGGGATCCTTTGTTGGGAGGTGTTAGCTGGCCCTGATTGATTCTTGTCTGGAATTCCCCTGTTTCAGTTCACCTCCTCCAAGTTGAACTGAACCACCTAAACTTAGCTATACAGGCCAATGGATACTCCACGACAGACATCAGAAGAGCTGCAAAACCAAGAATAAGCCACCACAAGAGTAAAGACAAAGATCCACCCAGAGGAAAAGTGTTCTTGCTATACATCAAGGAAACCACTAACCACATAGGGAAGCTGATGAAGAAACACAACTTACAAACTACAGACCCACTAAAATATCCAATAAATGGGTATGTTCAGCAAAGGACAAGAGGGATTCTCGCACCTCTGCAGGAGTCTACCATATATCATGCAGCTGTGGACAAGTCTATATAGGGACCACCAAACACAGCATTGCCCAAACACGAATCATGGAACAAGAAAGGCACTGCAGACTAATTCAACCAGAGAAGTCAGCCATATCAGAGCACCTGATGAACCAACCTGGACACAGCATATTATTTAGGAACCCAAAAATACTGGACCACTTTCACAACCACCGTGTCAGACTGCACAAAGAAGCCAGTGAAATCCACAAGCATGTGGACAATTTCAACAGAAAGGAAGAAACCATAGAAATGAACAATATCTGGCTACCAGTATTTAAAAAACTCTAAAATGAGGACAGTAAATAAAGAGCAACAGGGGAATTCCAGACAGAAAACAATCAGGACCGGCTAACATCTCCCAACAAAGGAGTCCCACAGGCAAGAATCAGCTGGGCTTTGAAGCTGCAAGGCCATTCAATGCCAATCAAGGTGGCCAATTGCAACATTCACACTTGCCTCAAGCAGACAAGAGTTCTTTCTCCCACCGTGGACATTCCACAGACCTATAAACCCTGCTTGCCTAGTTTCCAACAGACCTCACAACCTCTGAGGATGCCTGCCATAGATGTGGGCAAAACGTCCAAAGAGAATGTTTCTGGAACATGGCCCTACAGGCCAGAAAACTCACAGCAACCCCGAGGTTTAATTTGTTTGCCTTCATCCAATCCATTACAGTTGCCAGGCATGAGTTTAGCACAGAAACAGCTTCCTTGACATTCGATCGAAAGGCTTTGGTTGATAATGTCAAAGGTCAGGTGAAATAGTGCAAATTCTGTAAACCTCGTGCCTGTCCCCTCTAGGCAGAGGACCACATGCTCCTCAGCCCTGGTCTAAAAGCATGCAGTGGAAAGCCCAGCAATAGATCTGTGTGAAATGATAGTCCTAATCTTGCATGCCTGAAAATAAGCACCTCTGGAAGCAGTGGGATTAATTGATCAGTGGGCTTAAGACAGGTGTGCCAGACGGTCGGTGACTGTTTTAGCCATTACAATGCTCCCCTTCTGCAATTATTTAATGCATAATTTCAAGCCATATTCATTGTTCCTAGTGAAGTGCAACACTGAAAAAACAAGGTAATAACATATTGCTTGCAAGGTCAAGGATATCTCCAAAGTTTGCTCCTAACAAACATCGGAGGTGTACTAGCGCAGAAGAGGCTGCATGTACATAATTTCTACAAAACTGCTGTGTTTTTTTCCAGTCTTCAGAATTATGAAGCAAAGTACACATTTCAAAATCTTCAGAACGAGAGGTTCCTTTTTTCACCTCTGCAAGCTAAGGGGTCATTTTTTCTTGTTTTCTGTTAGTATATAAGTTATTAATAAAGAAGGCTGATACAAGTTACAGCATGGAGACTGATCTAGAAATTGGCTGATAGCAAACCTAGGGTAAGAACAAACAAAAATGCACAATGAGTTGTTATTATTATTATTATTATTATTATTATTATTAGGAAAATAGGCCCAAAAAAATCCCAGGTGAGCAAATTAGATTATTTTATAATGGTATATTTTCAGCATATATATGCGTGTGTGTATGTATGTATATGTGTATGTATATGAATATGTATGTTACATTCTCTTAGTCCCAAAAATATTTCCAGAGTAGACAACAAAAAATGCTATAGAAATTAACTCTATTGTCCTATTTAAGTTTACTCCTATGCAGGCCCCAGTGACACTGGAAAAACTAGTCTTGGGTATGTGCATTTAGCAGCGATAGTAATTGTATAGAACCTACGTTTGTTGCTGAACTGCAGTTTCCAAAGGCCCTAGATCTCTTTCAGGATATAGAGTACAGCACTTTTATGCCATTTTAAATGCCATATCCGAGACCTATGGAATCCTGATATTTTAACAATGGACCCTTGATATTCACTGGGGTTTTGTTCCACGGTCCCCTGGAAATACCAAAATCTGTGGATACTCAAGTCCAATGGCCTAGTACAGTGTTTTTCAACCTTTTTTGAGCCGCGGCACTTTTTTACATTTTTAAATCCTGGGGCACACCACCAACCAAAATGACACAAAATGACACTCTAACACAGTAATACATATAGTTAATATGTTTTTAAATGTATTTATACACTCAGTGTGGAACCTGGGCCTGTTTCGATGAACACAACATATATAAGAACATAAGAACATAAGAAGAGCCATGCTGAATCGGGCCTCAGCCCATCTAGTCCAGCATTCTGTGTCACACAGTGGCCCACTAGTTGTACACGGGGATCTCTAGCAGAAAGGAGGGCAAAACCTCACCTGCTCCCCCGACCCCCACAACCAGTACCCGGGGAAAATCCTGCCTGCCTCCATCAACACAGAGTCATATATATAACTTCCTTTCACATTTGGGAGTAGACCTTGACATTTGGGAGTTACAGTTTCTGGGATTTATAGTTAACACACAATCAAAGAGCACCCTGAACTCTTGCAACAATGGAATTGAACCAAACTTGGCATATTAAACTCTCATTACCAACAGAAAGTACTGAAAGGGTTTGCTTGGGAATTGACCTTGAGTTTGGAAGTTGTAGTTCACCTACACCCAGAGAGCACTGTGGACTCAAACAATGTTATGCTATGTTGTTTGTTTTCTATCCAGAATCACAATGTTGGAAGGAGGCGCACCACTTTAAAGTCCCTCTAAAACAGGCATGGGAAAACTTCGGCCCTCTGGGTGCTTTGGACTTCAACTCCCACCATTCCTAACAGCCTCAGGCACTTTCCTATCCCTTCTCAGCCGATTAAGGGACCTGAGACTGTTAGGAATGGTGGGAGTTGAAGCCCAAAACACCCAGAGGGCTGAAGTTCAGAGCAAAGTTCACTCACCCCAGAGCAAAGCAAGCAGAGCAAGGCTGGGAAGAAGGGAGCCTGAGTGGAGAAGAAAAAGTGTTCGGCAGGAGGGGGAAGAAAGGGTATTGGAGGTTCCAATTTCCTACGGCACACCTGATGATCTCTCACGGCACACTATTTGGGAAACACTGGCCTAGTAAAATGTTGTCCCTTATATAAAATCATGGCATTTCAAAAACATTTTCAAGCTGTGGACAGTTTGAATGCATGAATGCAGAATTCTTGGCTAAGGAGGGCCCACTGACATTTTGTATGATTGTTAATGCCTGGCACATACTTGTGTGTTTTCACAACGAATAACTGCATCTACTCTGGAGTTCCCCTATTTCCCCATCCTTCTTTCACTCAGTTTGCAAACTAAGATCATAAGATATGCAATAGTGCAGGCTTGAGCAATTGTAGCATTATCTGATTTCCAGGTTTTTCCAGGTTCCATGGTGTTTCTTCCTTTTCATCAACAGCGAAGAGAGTTGCAAAGCTTGGTTTTGAAAAGGCAAGGGAATAGGACTGAATCGGAGCAATATCTTGTCCAAACATGTATCAGACAGTGCCATTATCTCATGTTATTCTGCTGTTGATGGACCACAACATGCGCAACAGGGGGGGAAAATCCTCAACTGATCCAACAACAATTTCATCATATACTCTAATTCTGACTGCTGGATAGGATGGCTATATGGAGTATGTAGATTTTGAACATGACTTGGAAAAGCTACTCTTCTGAACTACAGCTTCTAGACACGCACACATCCCACGCACAAAATATGCCAAATAACAGGTGCTGGGGAGTGACAATAAGAGAAAGCCGTCGCCCTCATGTCCTACATGCAGGCTTCCTAGAGGCATTTGCTTTATTACTGAAGGAAAGTGCATTGACAATATGGAACTTGGGTCCAATCTGGAAGAACCACTCACACGTCTTCCCAGACATGCCAATAGTTTGGTTTCAAAAACTGTTTTTAAAAGATGAGAGCTCAGCGAACTTCCCAAATAAGGCATGCCAACAACTCCTGTGGTCTCCAGTGTGTGCATAGATTTTTGTAGGTTTTTACATTCCACAAAACTGATAAAGAATTCCAAGTCCATCTAGGAACTTGGTTCAGTTAAATAAGTATCTTAACTTATAAAATGTTAAATATGTTTCTTAACTTAGGGAGTCAAACAGCAGTTATTTTTCATTCTGAGGTATAAATACAAGTGACAGGCATGTAGCCAGGGGGGGCTAAGGGGGCTTCAGCCCCCCCGAAATTCTCAGGGTGGTCCGTGAAAAGGCCTTACTGTTACATTATTTAAACTCTTATGTTTATTCATATCATGATCTGATCACCATGCTCATTATATCCCACATTAATGGGGTTATTGGGATAACAATACAAAAGGTTTGCTAGGGTAGACCCTCTTCCACCCAGTCTCAGCCCCCGAACCAAACTCAGCCCCGAATCAAAATCCTGGCTACGGCCCTGACAGGTGGTTTCCTAATCAAGAGAGACAGGGCCATAACATCAAAAACATAGCCTCCAACAGTTCTAATTTGACAAGGACAGTTTCAAATAATCTCCTGTCACCAACATTTTCAGCAACTTTTAAACTATTCTAGTCCCTCTTTCCACTTTTCCACTTTTTCATCAACTAACTTCAGTTGCTACAAACTAAGTTCAAAGTGAAAAAGTGTCGCCCTCCTGGACCTCTGGTAAACCTCCCTTGATAAACCACACGTTCAGCTGAGGTACAGCAGGTTTATTTAGAATAACTGGTATAGGAAAGAGGCTAGAAGTAGCTAAGGTGCCCTTAAATGGCACCGGGAAAATAGCAGCAAATGTTCTTGGAAGCAGCAATGAGTATAGAACCAAAGCAATCCAGGTTCAAGCAGGATACAGGGCAAAAGTCTTTAGCAATCAGGAACAAAGCAGCAAAGTAAACGAAAGCCCAAGTGGGCCGAGTTCAAGCAACCAGCGAGCTGGCAGGTAACAGCTTAGCAGGAAGGCCGCAAGGCCCTTTCAGGATTCCATGGTCATGAAGATGCGATCGTTGGCTCGAGATGACTGGCCTAGCTCAGAGCAAACAGTTATACGGTCCAAACCCTTCGATCTATTCGACGTACTTGCGTCGCAACTTCATGGTTTACATGATGGCCTGCAGCTGCTGTTTAGGAAAGCTCAGAGGCAAAGTATGTAAGCCAATTAGTGCCCACATCTGTGGCAGGGAGTTTATCCCACTGCTAGTCTCCACCAGCTCCGCTTATCGCTGGGAGTAACTACTGCGGCCTTGACTGTTTCACCCAGGCTGCAATGTACAGAGTTCACTTAGGAAACACAGATAGGCCCAGAGGATTTCTTGTTACCATCATGGCTGCACTTTGGTTCAGGGGAAACAAGGGAAACTGAGGCTTGTGGCGTGACAAAAAGTAGTTTGAACTCAATTATTTGGTAGTGTAATTTAATTATATTTAAATAAACCAAAAACCTCACATGGTATTCCATATTATTTCTTCCAAAAGTAAGATTTTTTTATTTGAAATCTTTGGTCCATATGTGGACAGCATGATAAAATAACACATTTACCATTCAACTAAAGCATTTGCTCTATCAGCAGGTATCAACTAATCCCTCTGTAATTTTCCAAAAAATAAAAATAAAATACAGCTTAATGGTGTAATGTTAGAAAATGTTAACCATTTCTGCTACCTTGGCAGCCACTTCTCCACAAAGGTCAACATCAACACCAAAATACAACACCAACTGAGCTCTGCGAGTGCAGCATTTTCTCGAGAAACGTGGACCATCTCCAGACATCACACTCAACTTCTGGAACAATTTCATCAGTGTAGCCTCTGAAAAATTCTGCAAATCTCTTTGGAAGACAGGTGGACAAATGTCAGCATGCTGGAAGAAGCAAATATCATCAGCATTGAAGCCATGATCCTTCGCCATCAACTTCGCTGGATTGACCACGTTGTCTGAATGCTCAATTGCTGTTCTAACTGGAGGTCAACTGTGATGAGCAGTCCTGTGGAATTCGAAGAGGCATAAATGGAGGGCGAAAGGGAGAAACGTATCAAGAGGAAGCTGCGTCAAGCCAACCCTGACCGGGACCACTTTCCATGGAAACGGATGTTCTCATTGCGAAAGAACATGCAAGTCAAGAATAAGTCTATATAATCACCTATGGACCCATCACCAAGACCCTACTCTTGAAAGGTAATCAAACTCGGCCGCAAGTGACCGCTTATTATGATCTCCCCATTAGTCAAATGTGAGCATGGGGGAGGTGGAAGCCCCCTGTTGTCATTGATTAAATTAATAAAAGAAAAACATGTTGAAAATGTTAGTTCTGACTTATCATTTATACTATCTTGTATGGTAGACTTCAGCTTTTCCATAATATCTATTCCTTCTTTAACATGAGGCTTCAATGGCGAGGCAGTCCAATGTTGGTTCTATCATTAAAACATAGAAAAAGGTTCATTAAACTGCTATTTTTTGTTTTTGTGGGACATCCTGCAGCACATTTTGGTATAGTTTTTCAAAATAACTCATCGAGTGTCAACCAATTCAACATAGTTTGTGGCAGCTGCAAAAACGAAGTTTCTGGAGTATAGCAACTACTTTCAAAGTAAGCACTACAGAATTTAACAGGAATAACACATTCAAATCAAGAACATGTTTTCCCCCCAAATTTTGTTACATAGCGTTATCAATCTTGCAGCAAAACAAAACCAGAATTTCTTGGCTTCTAATTTGACTGATTAGAAATATATTTCCCCAACATTCAGAAATACGGACACACACATCACATATGGAAATATGTTTCGAATGTCCCATAGTTCCACCAGCAGGCATATAGCTGGCTGGGGTAGTCTGGATAGTCTGCAAGTTATCAGGGTAGTCTGCAAGAAGGCCTTGCTGGTACGTGGCACGGTGGCATCCTTGTCTGCGCCTGGGCCCTCGATGCACTCTTTCCTTTTCGGTGCCCCTGGTTTCAGCTTTCGGTGCCAGGAGAGGAAGGGGAGTGCACCGACAGCCCAGGCACCAAAGAGGATGCCGCAATAGGCCTTCGTGTTTGTGCACTCTGCAGGTCTTTGTGCCTGTGCTACACTCGTGGCTGGGAGTCGAGTGCGTCGAGCCCGTCGGCTGCCTTCTGGGATTCTGGGACTCTCTGGATCCAGGTAAACAACAACTCCCATTTGAAAAAGAGAAATCATTCCCCAATCCTTGCCTCTATGCACAGTTAGGCACATTGGCTCTATGTGCCAAGTTTAGTCCAGATCCAACATTGGCTTGGTTCAGTGCTCTCTGGATAAGGGCACACAGCAACTCCCAGATCCAAGGTCTATCACCCTCAATTCCCTCTGTCCTGTATGCACAGTTGGCCATGTTTGGTCCAGATATGATGTTGGCTGCCTCCAGTGCTTTCTGGATCCAGGTAAACAACAACTACCATTTGAAAAGGGCAATAATTCCCCAATCCCTGCCTGTATGCACTGTTGGGCACATTGGCATTATGTGCTAAGTTTGGTCCAGATCCAACGTTGGCTTGGTTCAATGCCCTGGTATTATTATTATTATTATTATTATTATTCAGTTCTTCTATGTTAAAATTAAATTAGTTATGCTACTAATATGCTGCCTCCAAAGGCAGAATATGTAATTTAGAGCCTGTATCTTTAAAAGTAGGGGATCGTTTTCTACCATGAAGAGAGTGAAAAGTGTATCTAGAAGTTTAATGACAGGCCAGAGATTTAGTGGACTAGTAATGATTTCCATCCATTGGGACATCACTATCAAACCAGAAAAAGTAATTGACGAAATGGCCGGAGAGAAGAAAATAAGACTGTTGCTGTAAAGTAAAAAATAAGTCAAAAAGTATTTTGTTAATGAAAGTAAATAACATTTTTTATTTAAACTGTTGTTTATTCATATCATGATCTTATCACCATGCTCAATATATCCCATATGTATGGTGGTATTGGGATGACGATATAAAAGGTTTGCTAGGATAGACCCTCTCTCATTCAGCCCCTCCCCCCAAATCAAAATCCTACGGGCCTGTCCACCAGTATTTGTTAGACAAGTGTGAGTGTGTGTCTATTTGTAATTAGGTTGGCTACCAATGATATATTATTTTTATTGCAGGTTCTCTCCTTTGGGAAAGCACAGATTTTATTGGAAGACATTTCCGTACTTTTTTCCATTTATCTTTTGCTACATTTGTATGTATTTGAGTATTCCATGTTTTCTTGAAAGCCTGAATCTGGGAATATTGATCCAATCAATAGATTATAGATTTGTGTGTGGCTGCTTTATGTTTAGCTTTTAACGTCTACTAACCTACATAGCTTTATTGGTTTCAATACCCAAGGTCTTATAGAGAAGAGTCTTTTGGTTGCTGGATTTCTCTGTCCTTTATACCAGTGTTTCCCAACCAGTGTGCCATGACACACTAGTGTGCTGTGAGCGATCATCAGGTGTGCCGTGGGAAATTGGAACCTCCAATACTCTTTCTTCCCCCTCCTGCTGAACACTTTTTCTTCTCCACTCGGGCTCCCTTCTTCCCAGCCTTGCTCTGCTCGCTTTGCCTCGCTTTGCTCTGGGGTGAGTCTGCGCAGTAGCGCCCGCATGGGTCACGTCTTCCTCCCCCTCCTGAACACACACACACTGCCCCCTCGAATCAAAATGGTGGCAGAAGTGGCAGTGTAGAAGAAAAAGTGTTCGGCAGGAGGGGGAAGAAAGGGCGCGAAGGGGAAGAGGGAGGAAGAGGTCTCTGTTGAAATCTGGCATGGGCAAACTTGGACCTTCCAGATGTTTTGGACTCCAACTCCCACCATTCGTAGCAGCCACACACACACCCCCAGCCACTTAAGCAGGAAAGAGCCTCAGGCTGTTAGAAATGGTGGGAATTGAAGTCCAAAGCACCGAGAGGGCCAAAGTTTTCCCATGGCTTTTTTAGGGACCTTAAAGTGATGAGCCTCCTTCCAACATTGTGATTCTGGATAGAAAACAAACAACAACATGACATAACATTGTTGAGTCCACAGTGCTCTCTGGGTGTAGGTGAACTACAACTTCCAAACTCAAGGTCAATTCCCAAGCAAACACTTTCAGTACTTTCTGTTGGTAATGAGAGTTCAATATGCCAAGTTTGGTTCAATTCCATTGTTGCAAGAGTTCAGGATGCTCTTTGATTGTGTGCTAACTATATATCCCAGAAACTGTAACTCCCAAATGTCAAGGTGTATTTTCCCCAAACTCCATCTGTGTTCACATTTGGGCATATTGAGTATTCATGCCAAGTTTGGTCCTGATCCAACATTGTTTGAGTCCACAGTGCTCTCTGGATATAGGTGAACTACAACTCCAAAACCCAAGGTCAATGCCCACCAAACTCTTATAGTATTTTCTCTTGGTAATGGGAGTTCTGTGTGGGAAGTTTGTGTCTTTCTGCCATTCCTGCCAGGATATCTATGTTGTGTTCATCGAAACAGGCCCAGGTTTCACACTGAGTGTATAAATACATTTTAAAACATATTAACTATATGTATTACTGTGCTAGAGTGTCATTTTGGTTGGTGGTGTGCCCCAGGATTTTGTAAATGTAAAAAATGTGCCACAGTTCAAAAAAGGTTGAAAAACACACTATTTTTGCTGACCAATTCAAAGAGAAAACAAAAAGCAGAGCATAGCAAGTCACCAAGGGAACATATTAACACAACACTACCTCTCAATTTTGCATTGCTTATTTTTATTTTTGGAAATTCAGTGCTTTCCCTGCACCTGCACTAAGCTAGAATGAACATCAATCAAGAAAAAATATGGGACAAGCGGAAAGCAGTTCTCCCCCTTCTCTTTCCATTCCTGTTATACAAAAGAGCATAAAAGAAACTAGTTCTTGGGAGGGGGGAGGGGAGGTCAGAACAAAACTTACAATAAGAAGTTCTGATTTTAATGCCAGTCTCAACTATTTTGCTTGGCATCTAATCTCAGATTCTTTGCCAGAGCTCAATATTGCATTGGAACATGTACAAACAGAACAGTAACTAAGGAGCAGACTAGCATGTTAATATTTCAGGTGGGAGGCAAAAAATAAACACAACAAAATGTGGTCAGATTCTAGGAAATGTTTACAGCACATCCAGATCCAGGCTTTTCTGACTATCTTATAGTGATTTGCACCTGCCTAAATCTCCAGCTACTCAGTCTTTGCAGTCAAAGGGATAGGTCACTAGAGATCCCTTTTACACCCCTTTACAGAGAAATGTTGCTTTAACTCCTATGGACTTGCAAACGTTATCCTTTTGAATCACGATTGCCAGAATCCTATAACCACCAAGTGGTAGTCATTCTATAGCAGGGGTGCTCAGAATGGTGATCACGATCACCAGGGTGATCTTCGGGCCTCATCCTGGCGATCTTCAGGCCCCTGACCAGGTTTTTTGCTGTTGGTCCTCTTCATGCACCCCTGCACGCTGCAAAGAAGTCCTCCGTTGTTGCCCCTCCCTGCTCGTGCGCCGCCTCCAAAAGCTCCAGAGTCCAAGAGGCAGAATGGGCCCCCTCTTTTGGATTCCTCCTTCTCCCTCTGTCCTTCTCCAGCCACACAGAGTCGTAGGAGACCAAAGGGGGTGGGCCTGGATGACGCGATGCATGGCTGGCCCCGCGAACATGCGCAGAAGTGCCCATTCTGCCTCTCGGACTTCTCGTGAGCTCTTGGATGCGGCACGCATGCTGGCGGTGTGGAAATAGGAGCAACGACGGAGGAGGAGGAGAAGGACGCTTTGGGGTCATTTCCTTACCGCATCTCAAAGGTCGGTCTTTTTACTTTGGGGTGGGTGCTTGATTGTTCTGTGGCATGTCTCTTTGTTTCCTTTTTATTTTTAAAAATGGCCTTTTAGGTCCAAAGCCTCTCTGCTTGCTTTGTTCCTTGAGAAATATATGTTGGGGAATATGGAAATGTGGGAGAAATTGGGTGATTGGATGTATTTTTGCATGCCCCTTTGTTTACCTTGCTGAGTATTAAATGGCCTTGCAGTTCAAAAGCCTCTCTTCTTACTTTCTGGCTGATAATATGTGTGGTAATATGGCAGTGTGGGAGAAATGGGGTGGTTGGATGTATTTATGCATGGCCCTTTGTTTACCTTGCTGCGTATTAAATGGCCTTGCAGTTCAAAAGCCTCTCTTCTTACTTTCTGGCTGATAATATGTGTGGTAATATGACAGTGTGGGAGAAATGGGGTGGTTGGATGTATTTTTATGCTCTGTTCTATATTGTTGTTATTAAATTGAAATGTTGATGTTTTATAACTTCATTTTATGTAAACTGCCCCGAGCCTGCTGGAAGGAGCGGTAGATAAAAATGAATAATATAAATAAATAAATAAGAAAATAGTTATACGTTTTACATTTCTGGGTAGGTGATCTTTGGGACTTGGTTTTTTAATCAGTAGCTCCCATGCTGAAAAAGTGTGAGCAGCCCTGTTCTATAGGTTGAAGATTCTGGGAGTTGTAGTCTGGAAGAGGAACTTTCACGAGCTCTGTATTTAGGCATCTTGACTGTAAACAGGATTATGGCTATGAACAAAGTAACAGTTAAGTCTTTTATAGAAACTTATCTTCAGACCAGATCAGTTCAGGAACTCAAGAGGACAATTGTTGTAGATTAGAAAGCGAAGTACAATCACCTATGGTATATATAATCAAGTGGCTGCTATTTTACGGTCACCGCTTTATTGAAAATGTCTAATATTGGCTCAAAAAAACCAGAAACTGCAGCAGAGTGGACTGACATTTATTTTTCTGCCACAGCACTGGTCTTCTAAAAGTTGCCTGTCGAGGGTAAATTCAGTAAATGTGAGTTTTCCAGGCTGTATGGCCATGTTCCAGAATCATTCTCTCCTGACGTTTTGCCCACATCTATGGCAGGCATCCTCAGAAGTTGTGAGGTCTGCTGGAAACTAGGCAAGTGAGGTTTATATATCTGGAATAATGTCCAGGGTGGGAGAAAGAACTATTGTCTGCTTGAGGCAAGTGTGAATGTTGCAATTGACCACCTTGTTTAGCATTTCATTGCCTTGCAGCCTCAAAGCTTGGCTGGTTGCTGCCTGTGGGATCCTTTGTTGGGAGGTGTTAGCTGGCCCTGATTGATTCTTGTCGGGAATTCCCCTGTTTCAGTTCACCTCCTCCAAGTTGAACTGAACCACCTAAACTTAGTTCTAGTTTATATATCTATGGAATGTCCAGGGTGGGAGAAATAACTCCTAACAAAGTATTCCCCCAGGTAGCAACCAGCCAGGCTTTGAAGCTGCAAGGCCATTAAATATTAATTAAAGTGGCCAATTGCAACATTCACACTTGCCTCAAGCAGACAAGAGTTCTTTCTCCCTCCTCGGACATTCCACAGATATATAAAACCCACTTGCCTAGTTTCCAACAGATCCCTCAACCTCTGAGGATGCCTGCTATAGGTGTGGGCAAAATGCCAGAAGAGAATGCTTCTGGAACATGGTCATACAGCCCCAAAAACTCACAGCAACCCAGGGATTCCAACCATGAAAGCCTTTGACAACACAATTCAGTAAATGCTGCTAAATCCTGCATCAAGATGTACTGATGAATAAAGGTTTTACCAATCGGATATTGTAAGGACTCACCTATTTTGAGCGGGCCGGGGCCTGGTAGCAGTTTGGCCTCCCTGGTAAGATAGTATATCTAGGAAAGGGGGAGTGGCTTGGAGCCTCTCCAGAGAGAGAGAGAGAGAGAGAGAGAGAGAGAGAGAGAGAGAGAGAGAGGAGCTGCAGGGGAGTGGCTCAGAGTGAAGGGGAGGGGCCAGCTGATTTAGGAGGGAAAAAGTGTAGCTTTTTCAGTCAGAAGGGATTTGGCTCTTGTCAGAGTCAGAGAGGGAACTTGGCTCTGGTCAGAGCAACATCGGGGTCCGTTGTGGGCAGTCAGCAAGACAGAGAGTGTCTTAGAATAGCTGATGGGAGAAGTCTCGGGAAAGCTGGCAGAGAGAAAGTCAGTCAGCAGACTTACATCTCTTTGGATAAGAGATGGGCTCACACTTGGGGACAACTAACTAGGTTTAGTTAGTGGAAGAACTCACTACTAGTTTTAATATTAGAGTGAGGGAGTAGTTTGACAAATGGTGAAAGACAATACATCAGTCTAATCCTGTATCAAAGTTTAAAGGTACATGATAAATGAAACCAGCACGCTATTGAACCTTAATTGACAACCATTTACGCTTCTGTGCCTGTTAAAGCACATCAATGTTATTCCATCAATACACCTTGTTATTGTTACCTTCTAAAGCAGTGTTTTTCAACCTTTTTTGAGCCACGGCACACTTTTTACATTTGCAAAATCCTGGGGCACACCACCAACCAAAATGACACAAAATGACAGTTATACATATAGTTAATATGTTTTTAAATGTATTTATACACAGTGTGAAACCTGGGCCTGTTTCGATGAACACAACATAGATATCCTGGCAGGAATGGCAGAAAGATACAAACTGCCCACACAGAACTCCCATAACCAAGAGAAAATGCTATAAGAGTTTGGTGGGCATTGACCTTGGGTTTTGGAGTTGTACTTCACCTACCGTATTTTTCGCACCATAAGGCACACCGGCTGATAAGACGCACCTAGATTTTAGAGGAGGAAAATAGAAAAAAATATTTTTCCTATTTTCCTCCTCTGACGCGACGCTGCTTCGCTCCTCCTCCTGCTCCTTTCCCACTGCCCTTTGCTCGAGGGAAGAAAGGCCCTTGTCGAGGGAAGAAAGGGGGGGAGAAGGAAAGGAGCAGGAGGAGGAGTGAAGCAGCGTCGCCTCAGAGCGTCTGACGCGACGCTGCTTCGCTCCTCCTCCTGCTCCTTTCCCCCTGCCCTTTGCTCGAGGGAAGAAAGGGGAGGGGAAGGGAAAGGGACGGACCAGCATCGGACCAGAGAAGAGCCCCTTTGAGGCGAGGGAAGAGGCGGGGGTCTCCAGACAGCTTTGACCAGAGAAGATATCGCGACAGAGGCGCGGTCCCCTTTTGGTGCTCTAGCCTCCCCCCCGCCTGCATCTTCGCTCCATAAGACGCGGCTGATTTTTCTTCCTAATTTGGGAGGAAAAAACTGCGTCTTATGGTGCCAAAAATACGGTATATCCAGAGAGCACTGTGGACTCAAACAATGTTGGATCAGGACCAAACTTGGCATGAATACTCAATATGCCCAAATGTGAACACAGATGGAGTTTGGGGAAAATAGACCTTGACATTTGGGAGTTACAGTTTCTGGGATTTATAGTTAACACACAATCAAAGAGCATCATGAACTCTTGCAACAATGGAATTGAACCAAACTTGGCATATCGAACTCTCATTACCAACAGAAAGTACTGAAAGGGTTTGCTTGGGAATTGACCTCGAGTTTAGAAGTTGTAGTTCACCTACACCTAGAGAGCACTGTGGGCAGGAGGGGGAAGAAAGGGTATTGGACGTTCCAATTTCCCACGGAACACCTGATGATCACTTACGGCACACTAGTGTGCCACGGCACACTGGTTGAGAAACACTGTTCTAAAGAAAAGCCTCTCTTGTGCCTCACTCCATCTAGCAGCTAGTTAATTAACAGCTCCAGTTTGGTGACAGTTCCAGCTTATTTGGGCGGATTTGTTTTACCTCAGTAATCCTCCCAGTCCCTGTTAACATAAGAGCCAGGGCTGGTGCAGTGTGTTTTGATCTTTTATAAAATCCTAAATACTATTTTTAGGTTGGTGGCAGCGTTACCAGTGGCTTAAGGCTCCAAGTCCTGACATATTGGTGGGATCTAAAATAGGAGGGTCCACCCTGCCCCAAGTGGTCCAAGCCCAAGTCATCACAGATGTCTATCTGTTTCACATCTTTTTATAGGCACAGGAAACTTGAGAAGTGAATACAAGCAAAAAATAAATTGCAGCGGTTCCTAAAAACAGGGCTAGTGCTCTGAGCAAAATGCTATGCATGTGCTAAGTAAAATGCATCTTTGAGCTCATGATTAAAGCTCCCAGTGGTTTCAAAGCAATATTTTTTAAAAATTATTTGTGAAGTCTATGGACTTGTGCTAATTTATGTCTCATACTAGGGATCTGTGTTGAAGTCAAGAAAAAGGGAAACATACAAATTGGCTTGTCATGCACAACATTAGATCCATCATTATCATGCGTAATGCGGAAGAACAACAAGGGACTCTGGGAATGCTGAGATGAGGAGTGTGTCAGCTCCCCCTGGTGGCCTAAGTTTGCCTCTGTTCGTCTATATGTCTGTATGTGGAAACGGCAGGGATTGTCTGCTAAGTATGTGTACCTGTAATCCGCTCTGAGTCCCCTTCGGGGTGGGAAGAGCGGAATATAAATAAAGTGTATTATTATTATTATTATCTGGTTCATATCAGCCCTAAAATTTAGTTATTTATAAATGCAGCCACAAAACGCCACCAAAATCAGCATAACAAAAAAAAAACATTCAGAGATTTTACTTTTTCCTCGGCCTGCTGAATTTTCTAAAATGGATGGTATGCTAGCTGAAGTATTTCTCATGACAAAATACCTTGTTCCGTGATCCCCTCCCTATCCATGCACTACTGAGGAATGTAAATAAAACAAGCAATTCGCTTTCATGGCAATCTGCCCACATTTCTGAAGCAAATAAGGCCCTTCTGTTTTTCACTATTTTGTATTCTCATGGGCTATTTATCAACATTGTTGTTGTGTGCCTTGAAATATGTTTCGACCTATGGCAACTCTATCACAAGGTTTTGTTAGCAGGATTTGTACAGAAGAGGATTGCTGCTATTGCCTTTCTGAAGCTGAGAGTGTTTGCATTCTAAAGGTCATCCACGGAATCAGCAACTCCATGTTAGGGATATTTCTTGCAAGAGTTCAAACTGTGTTGTGCCTTCTTAGGTTGGTCATGGGGACAAGTGTATGTATTTTATAGTTTAAAAGGAGAATCACTGTCCATTACGTGCACATGGGATTAACAAAAAGAAAATCAAAATCTGCAAAACCCGTATGATCAGAGGTCACCCGATTACCTTATAGGTCTCCTATAAGGACTTGTAGGAGCCCCCGGTGGCGCAGTGGGTTAAACCGCTGAGCTGCTGAATTTGCTAACTAAAAGGTTGCAGGTTTGAATCCGTGGAGCAGGGTGAGCTCCCGCCGTTAGTCCCAGCTTCTGGCAACCTAGCAGTTCAAAAATATGCAAATGTGAGTAGATCAATAGGTACCACTCTGGCGGGAATGTAATGACACTCCATGCAGTTATGCCGGCCATATGACCTTGGAGGTGTCTTCGGACAATGCCAGCTCTTCGGCTTAGAAATGCAGATGAGCACCAACCCCCAGAGTCGGACACGACTGGACTTAATGTCAGGGGAAAACCTTTACCTTAAAGAGACTTGTACAGCATGGTTCATTACTGAATGCCCCATGGATGCAAATCTCCCTCACACCCAAGTACGGTATTTTCTGGCATAGAATACGACTGGGTGTATAAGACGACCCCCAACTTTTTCCAGTTAAAATATAGAGTTGGGGATATACTCGCTGCATAAGACAATCCCTCTTCCAACGCACACCAAATAAAAATTTAAAAGCATCAGATTTGATTTCAATATGTTAATTTTCCTATTACTGTACCTCCTTCTCTGCCTCTCAGATCTTGCACATGCACACCTGCACCACTTCACTGCAGTCTTCAGGAGTGAGATCTGAGAGGCAGAGGAGGAGATATGGTAATAGGATAGAAGGACAGGCCAGACAGGTAAAAGAGGTGTATTTTTCTGGGCCCAGAGCCATTCTATCTCTTTTTTCCATATCCTGGGCACCTGCAACTTGCCCTTCACTTACACCTTCCCGGTGAGGCGCCCCTTCACCTCACCATCGGGACCACATTAAGTCCACGAATCCTGATGAATGGATTTTCTTCTACCGTACTTGTACAGCATCGCCCTTAATGCTGCATATGGCAGGGATGCGGCCACTGCCATTTTTGAGCTCTCCCCACCATATGCGGCAACCACAGATTCTCCAATCCAGATTGGAAGTTTCTGCACCTGCTCTATAAGACTGCTCCCACGTATAAGACGACCCCTGACTTTTGAGAAGATTTTATTGGGTTAAAAAGTAGTCTTATGCGCCAGAAAATACGGTACCTTATTTCCTACCAATCCCCAGTGACCAGCTCAGAGGGGGTACTTTCACAAGAATGTTGGAAGGAGGAGGGAAAATGTTTTTCTCCTTTCACTCATTTGAAACAGAGTAAAGTTTCCAAAGGTACATTGACTTAGGGGGGGGGGGGCGTCAACATTGACCATTTAATGCAGTTTAAAGTTAGCTTCAAACTGTGGCAGCTAGACAACAAACTCCCACAAAAGCACGTGAAAGAAAGCCTTTAATATGCACCACTACTCCATGGTTTTTGTAATCACCATCTGGGCCTCAAACTTGTTCCAGGATTTCTTGTGTAATCATCTGCACAGTGAAACCACTTTCCTCAGTACTGGCTCGTACCTGCATTAAATGGTTAGTGTAAATGGCCCCCTAAGTCTATTAATGTAACTTTGGAAACAGAAAGTTTGCCCAGCCCTAGAAAGACGGAAACCCCATTCAATCACACAGGACTTATTCTTAGTGGAGAGTGTATATAGTAATGATCCTGGTTTAATCATCTGCACAGTGAAACCATTTTCCTCAATACTGGTTTGTACCTGCATTAAATGGTCAGTGTAGACGCCCCCTAAGTCTATTAATACAGTGTTTTTCAACCTTTTTTGAGCCGCGGCACATTTTTTACATTTACAAAATCCTGGGGCACACCACCAACCAAAATGACACAAAATTACACGCTAACACAGTAATACATATAGTTAATATGTTTGTAAATGTATTTATACACTCAGTGTGAAACCTGGGCCTGTTTCGATGAACAAAACATATATATGACTTCCTCTCACATATTTATACATGGCTATCATGTCTTCTCTCAGCCTTCTCTTCTTCAGGCTAAACATGCCCAGCTCTTCAAGCCGCTCCTCATAGAGCTTGTTCTCCAGACCCTTGTGAAATTTCACCCTGAGTGAAGCTTGCTTCCAGTTAACTATGGATGTCATGAAGCTGCTATAAAAAGTTCCTTGGGGGGGGGGGGGACTCTCGAAAAATCCAGTAAAATAGTTTAAAAACCATTTCCAAGCGGAGAGGCTCAATTTGTTTCTTGGAAACCTGTGAGGGGGCTGCTATGAGGGGGGGGGAGAGTGCCAATTTCCCACGGCACACCTGATCATCACTGACGGCACACTAGTGTGCTACGGCACACTGGTTGGGAAACACTGTATTAATGTACCTTTGGAAACAGAAAGTTTGCCAACCCTAGAAAGACAGGAACCCCATTCAATCACACAGGACTTATTCTTAGTGGAGTGTGTATATAGGACTGTAGCTTAAAACACAGAGAGAAATTTGTTAGCTGCTGAACAGGATTTAGAGCTCCTTGTTGCACTAGAGGTACAGAAACTCCTGTTCGACAACAATGGTAAATCCTCCCCATAAACGTAGGGTGTTTATGAACCTGATACCGTGTGTCCCCATCCCGCCCTGCCCTTCTTCCCTCCTCCTCCTCGGTTGCACTACTTGCCAGCATTATAGTGAGGCCCTGAAGGCAGTTAGAGGGCAGGAATTCGGTGGAGAGAACAGCGTAACTGAGCAATATTTGTGCAGGTCTCAAGATTGTGAGGGAATGTTAGCACAAGAAGTCGTGATGTCTCCACAGCTTGCATCAGCTCTCTTTGCACTCTTGACACTGTGGGCTGCGTTGCTCACAAAGTGATGCATTATTTACTTTTTCTTAGTGTGTTTATACTGCCCTTCAATAAAAATTCCAAGGGCAGTTTCTAAGAAGGCAGTAGCAAGCGATAGATACATCCCAATTTGTTTTGTGTATAATACCAAGCCGGGCATGTTTGCTTTGTAAATCGCACTCGATACAGCAGGGGTGGGCAATTATTTTTTCCAAGGGGCCACACGAGAGCCAAAACATATTATGGAGGGCCGCACCTAAAGGCGGAACTACATGCTAATCTACATAATTTATTTATTTATTCACTTACTATATTTACTATATATTACACAACATTAATATTAACATATTAATATATCAAGAAATATTCATATATTATTAGTATTAATATCATAATTATTATATTATAGTATATATATATATAGACATTATAATATATTGAAATTATAATATAATATAACATTATATTATATTATTTATTATATTATTATTATAAAATTATTATACAATAATAATAAAAACCACTAAAATAAAATAATGCTTCCTTGTAGTCCCTTTCTCTGGAGAGTTTTATGCAGAGGCTTGATGGCCATCAGTCGGGGTGCTTTGTATCCCTGGGGCAGGCATGTAGCCGGGGGCTATCAGCCCTCCCAAAATTCTCAGGGTGGTCCGCGAGAAGGCCTTACTGGTACATTATTTAAACTGTTATGTGCATTTATATCAGGATCTGATCACCATGCTCATTATATCCCGCATTCATGGGGTTATTGGGATAACAATACAAAAGGTTTGCTAGGTAGATCCTCTTCCACCCAGTCTCAGCCCCCGAACCAAACTTCCTGGGGTTGGGCTGGATAGCCCTGGGGTCCCTTCCCTCTCGTTGACTTCCTGTTCTCACCTTTCTAAAAAAAACCTCCTGACAGCGAGCCTTTGAGATTCGTGACGGAAAAGGAAGAGATAAAACTTCATTGAAAGGATGGGAAACTCAGGACCAAACTTGGCACGAATCCTCAATATGCCCAAATGTGAACACTGGGGAAATTTGGGGAAAATAGACATTTGGGAGTTGGAGTTGCTGGGATGTATAGTTCACTTATTAAGGATGCTTGGCGGCAGTAGAGGCACTTGCTCCCTCCCTGGCCTCCTCCTCTTCTCCCCCCTCTCTCCCTCTCCATTGGTCACTCTGCTTGCCTGTCTGCCTCGCCCTCTTGCCCCACCCACTCACCACTCGCCCTGCCCTCTCGCCGCTCGCCCCACCCGCCGCTCGCCTCATCCTGCCCGCTCCCTCGCGCGCCTTCTTGCTTGCTCCGGCTCTCCCAGTGCCTGCAACAGCAAGGCCAGGCAGGGGAGGCAAGCTCCCCTGCCTGGCTTTGCTGGTGCTGGCGCTGGGAGAGCTGGAGTGGGTGAGAGGGCAAGAGGGCAAGCCGGTGCACGGGCGCGCGGGCGAGGCAAGAGGGCAAGGGGAGCAGGCGAGAGTTATGCGGGATGTCGAGCACTCCAAAGCTGCCGCTCCTCCGCCTGTCTGCCAACACAGGCCCCACAGAGCCCACGATCAGATGGCGGCAGCGACACCCCTTCCTCTTGGCCCCACCCCTGACGCCCTTCTCCCGGGCCGCACAGAAACAGCTGTCGGGCCGGATACGGCTCTCAGGCCGTATGCAGGTTATGTAATGGTGCTTACAGTCAATTCACTTCTGGTGTCAGTCCCCTAAGCATAAGAGCAGGAATATAAATAGATGTGGATAGTGTAGCTTAACATTAAGTTCAAGGTGATGGCTAACTGTGCAATAAAATCAAAAACTGGCTTTAAAACAGACATTATTGTTGGTTAATAAATCTCATTGTGTTTTTTTAACACAGCAAACAATTGTCCAAAGTTTAAATGGAACACCTTTTGGGTTTATTTACTTCCTTGGATGACGGGGAGCAACAAAGTAGGAGCAAATGGGCCGCATGCTCATTACTCATGCATGTATTGACCTTATAAGCCAATTTAATTCGGATGAGCCTTTGGCAATTGAGTCAGGTCTTTATGGCATGAAGCTGCTGTCCCATGGCAGTCATACCAGGATGATAATCCTTTTTATCACACCTCTCGGCATTCATAAAACTGTGTTGATTTGCCAATCCATGGTCCCATGGCCACACTTCTGATTATCCTTGTGACTCCATCTTCCTAGAGTTTTGTTGCTGTTTTGTAATTCCAGCAAAAGTTAATTAAAAATCAAATAAATGAATTACTGACGGGATAATAACAAGGGGCTGTGGGGACTTGAGAAACTGCAAGTTGCGTCTGGTGTGACAATTGGGGAGAAATGGGTTGATATTAGAAAAATATGTTGGAAAGGACATTGCTCACCCTTGTAAGAATATCATTTGGGACAGGGAGAGGGGTCAAAAGTTTCCCCCTAACATTTCCCTAAGTGCATCTGCCTTTATGAACACCATCTTGATGTTTGGTTTTAGTGTTTATCTAAACCAGCGTTTCTCAACCTGGGGGAGGGGGTAGCGAGGGGATGTCAGAGGGGTTGCCAAAGACCATCAGAAAACACAGTATTTTCTGTTGGTGATGAGGGTCCTGTGTGGGGAGTTTGATTCGATTGTATCATTGGTAGGGTTCAGAATGCTCTGATTGTAGGTGGACTATAAATCCCAGCAACTACAACTTCCAAATGTCAAGGTCTATTTTCCCCAAACCCCACCAGTGCTCGCATTTGGGCATATTGCGTATTCATGCTAAGTTTGGTCCACATCCATCATTGTTTGAGTCCACAGTGCTTTCTGGATGTAGGTGAACTGCAACTCCCAAACTCAAGATCAATGCGCATCAGACCCTTCCAGTATTTTCCATTGGTCATTGGAGTTCTGTGTGCCAAGTTTGGTTCAATTCCATTGTTGGTGGAGTTCAGAATGCTCTTTGATTTGTAGGTGAACTATAAATCCAGCAACTACAACTCCCAAATGACAAAATCAATCCCCCCCAACCCCAGTCTTCAAATTTGGGCAGATCAGGTATTTGTGCCAAATTTGGTTCAGTAAGTGTAAATACATCCTGCATTTCAGAAATTCACATTACAATTCATAAGAGTAGTAAAATTCCAGTTAAGAAGTAGTAACCAAAAAAATTTATGGTTGGGGGTCACCACAACATGACGAACTGTATTAAGGGGTTGCGGCATTAGGAAGGTCGAGAACCACTGAACTAAACTATATCTATACTAGATTCTAGTATATATGTTCCCCATTGTTATGAACAGAACATGTTACAAAAGTAAAAACACAAAAACAGAAAGCCCTACACAGTCCTAGCGTGCCTTTGCTTTTGCTGTCAAACAATGGGCCAACATTTTTGTTGAGACATCAATGACTCAATTTTGTTTCCTGCAAGTTTCCATTAGCAAACAGGAATCTAGATTACTTTTGCCAGGAGGCATTACAATGCTATCATTAATTTCTATTACACCAGCACATCAGGGCACCAATCGGCTGCTTTCTCCCCCACCCCCTCCCTTGCAGAAAATGTTCAGCCAAGTGGAGTCAAAAGGGTATCAGGAAAGCAGCAATGATTAGGGATGCTTGTGGTGTAAAAAGAGAGGGACACAAACAAATTACTTTTAAAATCTGAACACTCTTCGTAAATACCGATGTGCTGTTTGCAGGAGGCTGATATTCCCCATCTCAAACACCTTCTATGCCAGTGTTTTTCAACCTTTTTTGAGCCGCGGCACATTTTTTACATTTACAAAGTCCTGGGGCACACCACCAACCAAAATGCCACAAAATGACACTCTAGCACAGTAATACATATAGTTAATATGTTTTTAAATGTATTTATACACTCCGTGTGAAACCTAGGCCTGTTTCAATGAACACAACATATATATGACTTCCTCTCACATACTTATACATGACTATCATGTCTTCTCTCAGCCTTCGCTTCTTCAGGCTAAACATGCCCAGCTCTTCAAGCCGCTCCTCATAGGGCTTGTTCTCCAGAGCCTTGTGAAATTTCACCCTGAGTCTATACGTTTCATAGATCTGTGTGGCCTCTTTCGCTGCCTCCCTCCGCAAAAGCAGAGCACTGGGTGGAAGTGATTGAGTCGGCGTTTTCACGTTGGCTTGGATTTCTCGCGAGAACAGCCGAAGCCGGAAGCTCCACGTCGGTGAATTGGGCAGTGAACGAACCTGGGAGCATCAAGAGGCTGAAGCAGCCCTGAAGACTTCCTCAAGGCGGGCCTGGCCCTGGCATTTGGCAGAGCCCTTCCTTTGCCTTGGGGAGGATCTTTGGGGAGGGAAAGAGGGAGAGAGAGCTGCTAGGAGGGGGAAGAGTGCCAATTTCCCATGGCACACCTGATGATCGCTCACGGCACACTAGTGTGCCGCGGCACACTGGTTGGGAAACACTGTTCTATACTGCCATATAAAATCCAGATTATCTGCGTTGAACTGAATTATATGGCAGTGTAGACTCATATAATCCCATTCAAAACAGATAAAGTGGACTGTCTGCTTTGATAATCTGGATTACATGGCAATGTAGTAGGGGCCTCACTGTTCTCTAAATCAGGGTGAGATTAATGCAGCCTCCAGATCAGGTATGGGCAAACTTGGGCCCTCAAGGTATTTTGGACTTCAACTCCCACAATTCCAACAGACAGTAGGTTGTTAGGAATTGTGGGGGTCAAAGACCAAAACACCTGGAGAGCCCAAGTTTGCCCATGCCTCCTCCATATGCTGTTGAATTGCAATATCCAGCTTTCCTCACCACTGGCTATGCTGGCTAGTACTGCTGGGAGTTCCAATCCAATAACATTTGGAGTCCTGAGTTATTCCCACTCCTACTCTACACTGATCTTTCAACACATAACTGATTGTAGGATTGGGGCTCTTGGTACCCCCCCCCCCCCCCCCGCAAAATGTTTTTTTTTTGTTTCTACAAATGTTCAAGCACCTGGGAATGTGGCGCAGCTGGCTAAGTGTCAGCCGCATAAGATCTCTCTGACCAATAGGTCATGAGTTCGAGGCCTGCCCGGGTCGAGGTGGGTGCTCGACTTTTAAGTGTTGCCTGCTGTCGACCTTTGCAGCCTGAAAGACAGTTGTATCTGTCAAGTAGGTGATAAAGGTACCACATTAAGTAGGGAGGCAAATTTTGACTGAATTATGAGGTCATTAAAAGGACTCCAGGAAACGCTAAGGAATGTGGAAGGAACAACAAGGGATGCTGAGAGATGAAGAGTGCGTCAGCTCCCCCTGGTGGCCAGAGTTTGCCTCTGTTTGTTTATATGTGTGTACTGTGTACTGTGTGTACTGTGTACAGTGTGTACTGTGTATTTGGAAAACGGCAGGGATTGTCTGCTAAGTATGTGTACCTGTAATCCGTTCTGAGTCCCCTTCGGGGTGAGAAGAGTGGAATATAAATAAAGTAAATAAATAAATAAAGACCTTGTCTCATATCTGGCACATGTGATGGTGAATCTTGTTGGGCTACTAATAATGGCCCCCTTACCTGAATGGCGTTAAACAACAGGGCAATGCCTCTGTAGCTTTGTGAAGAATGCAGAAGCTGTTTGTGGGTTGACACACTTTCCACCCCTTTTTGCATAAGGGAGGATTGTAAACCCCTGCCTCTCCAAATTTTAGCTCAGATTCTTGACCACCCAGCGATGCTACCTGGTGGTGATGGGAGTTGGCGTCAACCACACCTGACAGTCCATCATCCTACGGCATGACGTCTCATTCTTTTTTTACTTATAGATGTCAATTCGACAATAACTTTATTTTACTTTAAAGTTAGAATGAAAATATACTGAATAAGGGAAAATAGACTATGATGTAATTGCAATAGTATTACCTAAGTATTGTCAGCATCAATCACAGTAACCTGGATAAGCAAAGAATGGCAATTGAGATAATTAGTACTGACAGAAACACGAGGCTATGGTTAACAATGACCAGGGAAGGCAAGAAGGAATTCCTATGGCATGAGAGAGGAAGATGAAGCAAGCTAACTGTGACTTTTAGCCACAGCTGAGACATCAAAATGCCAAGACGATGTAAAGGCTTTAGTGATGCTAAATATGTTATCTCACCCACAATGTATATTCTTATCTGCTTTGGTCAGTAGATTCAGGCTAGCTGTAAATCTTTCTAGAATTTTACCCAAATACAGTACAATGCCACAATAGCCTAACATATCTGGGGACCCTTTCACACAGCCCTATAACCCAGAATATCAAGGCAGGAAATCCCACATTATCTGAGTGTAGACTCAGATAATCCAGTTCAAAGCAGATATTGTGGGATTTTCTTCCTTGATATTCTGGGATATAGGGCTGTGTGGAAGGGCCCTGGGTCTACCCAGATAATGGCGACACAACACAATAAATGCACAGTTGTAACATGTTGAGCTGAACCCAGGACCTTTTTTTTTAGCAAGCTGATGCTTCTGTTGTAGAGATGTCTCATTCTCTAGCAATCAAATTTTCTGAGACCCCTTCTACACTGCCATATAAAATCCAGATTATCTGCTTTGAACTGGATTATATGGCAGTATAGACTCCTATAATCCAGTACAAAGCAGATAATGTTGATTATTCGCTTTGCTATTCTGGATTATAGGGCCGGAGAGATAGCACAGTGGTAGAACAGCTGTGCTTGCAATCTGAAGGTTGCAAGTTCGATTCCCGAGCTGGCTTGGACAACCAGCTGTGAGCCCTGTCCACTGTTCACCCAGCAGTTCGAAAACAGCCCAGCTGTGAATAGATGAACTGGGAACCGCCTAAAGCAGGGGAGGATTCTTTTCAGTAAGGACTTTACAACGTCTGAATAAATAAAGATTGGCTATTGGAAGGTGGAATGCGGAATAGAGGAACAGAGGCCCTCCGTCATGAGGATGAAGCAACAGCACCCCCTTGTGACATAATGATGCACCTTGTGACACAGCCAGAAGAAGAAGAAAAAATCCTTCAAAAAATTGTATGTGTTGTATTGTAACTGTACGTCTTCCGGCAGGGATTGTCTGCCATATGTGTGATGTAATCCGCTCTGAGTCCCCTTTGGGGTGAGAAGAGCGGAATATAAATAAAGTGTATTATTATTATTATTATTATTATATGGCAGTTAGGGCCTGCCCTAGGTAATTTTCAAGTGTAAGCAAACAGTATTTTGGCACCCCCAACCAATCACTGAAAAATTATACACGCACACACACTGCCTGCACCCCTTGGGGATTGGCGTTCTATGCCAGGGCTGTCCAACTTCTACCTGACCTGTGGCCGGAATTTCGTTCACTGATGACCTGGGGGGCCGAAAGGTCTGCCTCCGCCCCCGGCTCCACCTCCCTCTCCCCTTAACATAAGGGAGAGGGAGAGAATGGAACACAATGGGGGCATAAATAAACAATTCCATATATTTAATATTAACAGGGGAGAGGGAGAGAATGGAACACAATGGGGGCATAAATAAACAATTCCATATATTTAATATTAACATAAGGGGAGCCCCCTGATTCAGCCTACCTTCCAACGCGCAGGATCCAGGAGAAGCTGATCCACGAGACAGGCCACGACCGACCGAGCCAGGCGCCGAAGAAGGTCTGTGTGGGCCGCAGGGATTCAGTAGCCGAGATTTCGGCAACAGGAGGAGTATCTCAAGACTACGCGAGCCACACGGGATTTCGCTCTCAACAAAATAAGGGACACTTCATAAAAACTTGAAAATCATCAATTGATTTTCAAGTTTTTATGAAATGTCTCTTATTTTTGTGAAAAAATTCCTATTTTTAGGTACCTGTCCCTTATCCTTATATCAAAAAGTGGGAACCCTAAGCCCATCGTGTTTTTGTTACCTTTGATGATCCATGCATAGCTCTTGTTATTCCTGTGTGGATTTTAAGATTGTTCAACTTTCACAGAAATGGGAACCAGTACTCAAAACAATTCAATTTCAATTCCATTCACATGCATGATATTCAAAGAACTGTTGCACTTCTGATTTTCTGTTCCTCTTCTTGTAGTATCCTGAACGTGGCAATGTATTGAGAATACCCATAAGATAGTCAGATTCATTGTTCAAAACAACTGTCCTGTCCTTTCCTGCTCAATCTCTTACTGCAGGTATAGGCAACACGGGGCTTTGAACTGTCTTAGCTAAGTCCACACGCAGATAATGTGAGATTTTCTACCTCGATATTCTAGGATATAGAGCTGTGTGGAAGGGCCCATCATGGCCAGATTTTGTTGCAAACTCAGGCCACTTATACTTTGCCCTATTTCCCAGGATCTGATCCCACATTATCTACTTTAAACTGGATTATATGAATCTACACTGTCAGATAATCTGGGATAAGGACATAATCTTGGACCAGATCTTGGGATACACGGTATTGTAGATCCAGCCTGAGGCTGTTGTACAAGCAGTGGATACATGAAACCTTGGATATGGGATCTGCAGATATAGGGATCTACATGTAATCTCAACTGGGATGGACACATCAGGAGGAAAATTCTCAGGACCATTCTCAGTGAAGCAAATGCCAGCTTCCATTAAAAAATATTTGTTTATTTATTTACTACATTTATACTCCGCCCTCTCTCACCCGGAAGGGGACTCAGAGCGGCTTACAAGTTATATGTATATGAATAGGCATTCAGTACTAAGTGATGATATGCAGAGACTTTGAGGATCAGTAATGTGGAAATGCTATTGTTTCATCATCCAATATTGTTTTTCAAGTAATTGTGCTGGAGGCACATTGGTTGGTAAGGCAACTGCACTACTTTCTCTGAGGTGTCCATTCCCATTGATCTCTGGTAAACTTTGAAAGCCCATCAAGGTGGCAGTGGAGGAAATGGGCATAGACGTGATTGGTGGCTATATTTTTCACCTTGGAGGACTCCTAGGGTAGAAATATCCCTGTCACTTGATAAGGGGAGCTCTGGTTGTACAGTGGCATGGTATTCTGTCAAACTATAAACTTTTTCATTATATACATGTGTCCTATTTTACAGATGAACACCCTCTATTTCAGTATTCCTCAAATGTAGATCTTCAGTCATTGTTGGGCCCAGGGGCGTAGCCAGGATTTTGATTCGAGGGAGGGGGGGGGTGAGTCTGAGTGAGAGAGGGTCTACCCAAGCAAACCTTTTGTATCATTATCCCAATACCTCCATGCATATGAGATATATTGAATATGGTGATCAGATCATGATATGAATAAACATAAGAGTTTCAATAATGTACCAGTAAGGCCTTCTTGTGGACCACCCTGAGAATTTCGGGGGGCTAGAATCCCTCAAACCCCCCCCCCCAGGCTACATGCCTGGTTGGACCTCAACTTCCAGAATCCTCTTTCAAATATGGTTAATGGTCAAAGATTTTTGGAAGGTCTACATTTTGAGATAAGACAATGATGCTGGAGAAATGGAAAGAAAAAGGAAGAGGGGCTGACCAAGGGCCACATGGATGGATGGATGGCTGGATGGAATCCTTGAAGCGACTCTGAAGGAGCTGGGGTGGTGATGTACGACAGTGAGCTCTGGCGCAGGCTGGTCCATGAGGTCACAAAGAGTCGGAAGCAACTGAACAAATAAACAACAACATTTTGAGAATCATTTGTCTTCGAAAAGGTTATCAAGTCCAATTTCAGCTGAAAGGGGGGGGGGGGAATAGAAGACAAAGAAAGCTGGGGTTTTGAAATTGCTCATGAACACGTAGTACTTGTCCAGCAACTGAGAAGGCACATAGGTCTTCTGACCATGATCTTTATTATGGTGAGAGATATGCATGGGTCATGGCCTCATAATTTGGGGGGTCTTGTCATGAAGGCAGACCAGCTAGACCCACCAAAGAGGATCCATATTAACCCTGGTGAGAAAGGAAGCACAATCCCAAATTTCCCTAGAATTTCCCAATAAAAGCTCACCAAGTTGAAGGAGTACCACTGAGGTGTTTATTCAGACCAGCTGGAAAGGATGACAGCCGCAATCGTTCGTCAATGCCAACATAAAACTTACATTGGAAAAGCATGCCATTTTATAAGGTTACAGATTCAAATTTCCCACTTCCCGCCCCCAGACCAGCTTTGTGTTGATTGGATGGAATCTTGATGGATGGCTGCATCTTCTTCCAGTTTCCAGCCAATGGGGGCGAAGAGGTGAGTGATGAGTAGAACAATGAAGGCAGAAAAACATTTTGATGGGATTAAATATGTAGATTAAGTGGCCAAGTGTTCAGCAAGAACCCTCCTGTTCTCAGGCTGAGCAATTCTATTGTCTTTTGGTTGATGATCAAATGTCCTCGTCTGTGTTTTTCTCTATTTGATAGACACAGATTAATATATTGCTGCATGGTCTCAGTTCTTTGGATGGTAAACAAATGAAGAAGCTGTAGCCATGTACCAGTTTCCGAGGCCGATAGAGGTGGCCATTTATGAAATATAGAAATAGTTTTGCCTATTAATCAATGACACAAAGGCAGGCTAAACTCCGAAGCCTTTGTCTATTGATTAGCATAAAGTTTTGGCCCAATGGGAAAATACCCTTTTGGAAAGAGCTGGCTTCTGCTATTGTCATGCAAATGAGGCTAGTGGAGGGGTGATTGAATTACAAGCTTGCAGCTGGCAAGCCTCACCCTAGGTAGCTGGCTAAAGGTAAACAGTGGCACTTTCATATTTTTAAAATTACATACATGGGGAAAACATGAGAAAGGAGATACATTGGGGTTTATGGGGAAAATTTACCATCATGATCATCCCTGGCCACCCACCAGAAAGATACACAGTTTATTAGATTCATAAAAGATAGCCCAAGGGGTCCTAGACAGAAAGGAAAAAGTCTTTGGGAATGAGCAAAAGTACATAAGAGTAATGCAAAAGGAAAATAACTTGGTGTTTTCATAAAGTATAGGATACAGAGGCATTGTCATGTGGGACCATGGGGTCATGGGTACAGCCTTAGGTTCCCATGTGGGGGACAGATAGGGGATTATGGGATCACTTCCAGGCTGATGTTCTTGAGAAAACTATGAATCCCTTTGGTTTTAAACTGTCTTGTGCAGAGCCTAAGAAAAAAGGGGGGTCACCTCCGATATCACTAACAGGGCTGTTTGGAACTCTCACGTTCATTGGTGACATTAAGTCAAAGCTGAACTGATGGCAATTAACAATAACAAGGTTTAAATTATAATAATTGATCTTTCTAAATCTGTACACATAAATATGCATTAATATATGCAATTTTAATGTCAGTCTGTACATAACTGCTTGTTAGTGTGGTAACAAATCACACACCCCCCCCCACACACAATTTCAGCTGTGATGACTATACTGATTCTAGATCACGTCAGCTATATTTCATTACATTTTCTGTTGACATTTTAAAGATGTAAGAAAATCCCAGAAATTACATTCTTTTTGATAAACTTTCTCTGATTGCAATGGAAGCTGTGGGATTTCAAGAATGTAAACCCCTAATCCACAATTTACCTCAAAGCTCAATCCCCAAAACAAGCAATTTGGTGATCCTTACCTTTCCTGCAGCAAAAATCCACCCCGTAAAGGCTTGAGTACATAGCACTAATGTTCCGATTTCGGTATCAGCAGGACTGTCGTGAAATTGCTTTGCAAGACTTTAGGCATTTGACTGTGTAAAGTCCCCTGATCTTTCAACACTACCAACAATATAGTCTATTGAGATCTTTGCAAGTAACAACAACCAATAAAAAGTCATAATCTCAGCAACCAAGGTTAAATGTGCAATTCTAAATTGAAGTACTTGTTATTTTAACAACCAAGCAGGGTATATGTTGTTCTTACCTATTTAGCAGCAATAATATACGCAGGTGCCTCTTGAGAGAAGAAAGTAGGGTATAAATAAAATAAATGGAAAAAATAATTTGAAAACATGCATGCCTCTGGAAGGGAGACATGAACCTCAGCTTTATAATTCCATTACTTTAACCTTTAACTTCATCCACTTTGCCTCTTTGCTTTATGGCGCCTCAATTCCTGAGCTTGTGTGTCATTAGGATTTTGGGTGTGGAGTTTTAATGCATTTTAATATTTAATGGTTTTAATGACACAAGTGGTTTGATTTTTTTTTATTGTTTATATTTTGGTGCATTTACATTATTTTAATTTGTATTGTGTGTTGTGTTTATTATTAACTGTCTTGAATCCCTATATTGGAAAAAAGGTGGCATACAAATAAAGTAAATAATGAATAATGATGAATACCAATTCTGTAACTACTCATATTTACAATCCTGATGTTCTCTCCATAGAGTCCATATGAAGGCCAAATTAGTAACTCCTGGCAGTTGTTCTCAAACACAATCACAGGGTATGGGTGCAAGTACAAGCGCAAAAAACACAGTGCAAAATATATCATATATAACAATAAGGAATATTTATGTCGGACTAGAGCATCAATATAAAAACACATACAGACCAACCCAAACCGCAGCAATACAGGGTGTGACAGCGAGTCCCAAAGGAAGTTACTCCGGATAAATATCCTGCAACCCCACAGACAAATGTCTGAATCTTCGAGTACGCCAGAGTCACTAGGGTAGTCCACAGGTATGGTAGTTGGGCAACTAGTCCAGATAAAGTCACCAAGGCAAGGACATAAAGGAGCTCAATCCTGCTCCTAATATGAGTGGTAGAAAGAGGCCAACGGGCTGGCGGTGCCGGAGTTCAGGGGGCCACTTCCCGTTCGCCCGGGTGGGGCTGTCTCAAGGCCATATTAGCTGTCGCCATGGTCCTTGGCTATAGGGTGGAGGGGGAGGGGATACATATTAGGTAAATATACACAAGTGTAAACCCATAAATAATATAACAAATGTCGGTATACATACCAATGATGAAAAGAGGCGAGACATAACCTCACTCAGCAGAGTAAGGTGACCAAAAGGTGAATGTGGATGGAAGCACAGGGAATAAGTAGTATAAAGACAGGTGTGTAAGGTTAGTTGATTAGGGATTGCACACTACAAACTTCATTTAACCCTTTCGGGTATTCTGAGTCCAAACGGAAAATCCAGAACCTTTCGAGTCTCCGGAGATTGTTGTCAAGATCTGTGTGTGGGCGGGGGTCCACTTTGTCTAAAACTCTGATGTGAAGGGATTTAGGGTCATGTTTCATCAGGTGGCAGTGGGTATAGAAGGGGAGGTCAGTGTTGCCAGTGTTTATTCGGCTACGGTGTTCAATGAATCTCTGGCGTAATTGTCTCGTTGTGATTCCAACGTAAATCAAAGGGCACGCGCACGTGATCGCGTACGCGATGTACGTGGATGCGCATGTGGTAAAACAACGGACCTCAAACTCTTTGTTACGTGCCAGACTATAAATAGTCTTCTCAGTACTAATGTTGTCACAAACAGAGCAATGCCCGCAAATTTTCGTCCCCTTGCCAAAAATTCCTGTGGGTCTAATGGACAATGTCTGATAGTGGTTCGAGTGTGTAAGTGTATCTCCCAAATTGCGTGTTCTTTTGTAAGCTATGAGGGGCGGGGATTCTAGACCCGGAATGTGTGAGATAATCGGCCAATATGTCCGAATCAGGTCGATCAGGGACTTAGAATGCGGGGTTAGGGTCAAGGGCCAAACATGAGTCGTATTAGGTGGTTTGGCACGTTGAGTAAGCAGCTGGCGTAACGAGACAATTACGCCAGAGATTCATAGAGGACTTGGCAGCAGCCTACAGCACAGATGCATGGCTCAAGGAGCACCGGGCGGATCTGACTGAAGCAGGGGGGATCTGCTACTACAAGGACAAACTCTACGTCCCGCTGAGCCAACGGGCTCGGATCCTGGCCCAGGGCCACGACTCCACATTGTCCGGCCATTTCGGCCTCACCAAAACCCTGAAGCTGCTGGCCCGGCAGTTCTGGTGGCCGGCGATGCGGAAGGACACTAACGACTACATCTCTGAATGCGAGGTGTGTGCAAAGAACAAACCTATGCTGGGCCGGCCGACGGGTCTCCTGCAGACGGTCGCCGACCCTGCCGAGCCCTGGAGTGAAATCGCCATGGACTTTGTAGTTGACCTGCCGCCCAGTGGCGGATACACCACCATTTGGACAGTGGTGGACCTCTTCTCCAAGCAGGTTCACTTCGTTCCGCTCCGCCGCCTCCCTACTGCCCCAGAGCTAGCCCGCCTGTTCACGCACCACGTCTTCCGGCTCCATGGGTGCCCGCGACGGGTCGTGAGTGACCGGGGGACCACAGTTCACGTCCAGGTTCTGGAAGGCGTTCCTAGTGGGCCTGGGCTCACAGCGGGCTCTGAGCACAGCTTTTCACCCGGAGACTGATGGCGCAACGGAACGAGTTCAACGGACCTTGCAAAAGTACCTCCGATGCTACTCCACCTACCAGCAGGACAACTGGGCCGAGCTGCTGGATGTGGCGGAATACAGCTACAACAACTCCGAACACGCCTCAACGGGGGCCTCGCCGTTCCGGGTCGTCTCCGGCCGAGATTTTCCCCCCTTCCCAGCGCTGGCCTTGGCGGCGGACCCAGCCGTACCGCCGACGGACTGGGGGGCCAAGGTGGCAGCCGCTTGGCCGCAGATACAAACGGCACTGCGACAGGCTCGGGACTCTTACAAGCTGTACGCCGACAAGAAGCGGGGGCCCCAGCCAGTCTACGCTGTTGGGGACCGCGTGTTCCTGTCCACCAAGCACCTCAAGTCCACCCAGCAGTTGCGCAAGTTTGCGAATAAGTTTGTGGGGCCCCTCCGCGTGGTGGAAGTTATTAACCCTGTGGCAATTAAGCTGGACCTCCCCCACACCTGGCGCAAGGTCCACCCAGTGTTCCACGTGAGCCTACTCAAAAAAGCTGTGTCCGACCGGAAGTGGTCCGAGCCCGAAGACGCTCCAGTGCCTATCATGGTGGGGCCCCACACCCACTTTGAGATCAGGGAAATTTTGGACTCGCGGCGCCTCAAGGGCCGCCTTAGCTACCTAGTTAAATGGACGAGACGGCGGGCTGAGGGGCCCTTGCTGCCGCCCGGGTGCGGGCCACCAGGCCCAACTGGCGCTTGGTGAACACGGTCCCCATCTCCTCGGGCGCCGAGTAGTCGGCCTCAGGCATCCGAGACAGGGTGTCGGCTAGCGCGTTCTTCGGGCCGGGCAAGTATTTGAGCTCAAAGTTGAAGCGGCTGAAGAACTGCGCCCATCTCAGCTGCTTCGCGTTGAGCCGTTGCGGGGACTGCAGTGCCTGTAGGTTCTTGTGGTCCGTCCACACTTCGAAGGGCAAGGCGGTGCCTTCCAGGAAGTGCCTCCAGTGGCTTAGGGCGGCTCGTACTGCAAAGGACTCCTTCTCCCATACATGCCAGCGCTTCTCCGACGGCGTGAACTTCTTGGAGAGGTAGGCACAAGGCCGCAGGGTGCCCCCTTCGTCTCGCTGTAGGAGTACAGCCCCATAGGCCGCCTCAGAGGCATCGCACTGTACTGTGAACGGCCGGTCGGGTTGGGGGTGCGTCAGCAGTGGCTGACTGGTGAAGCTCTGTTTGAGGCTGTCAAAGGCGGCCTGGCACTGTGGCATCCAGCTCAACTTGGCCCCTGGGGACCTTGCTTTTTCGTCTCCCCCAAGCCTTTAGTTTTTAACAGTTCAGTCAGGGGGAGCGCTATCTTGGCGAAGTCCTGGATGAACTGCCGGTAGAAGTTAGCGAACCCCAGGAAGCCTTGCAGTTGCCGCCGGGTTCGGGGCGCCTCCCATGCCAACACATCCCGTACCTTACTGGGGTCCATGGCCAGGCCCCTCGTGGAAATCCGGTACCCCAGATAGTCCAACTCCTGTTTGTGGAACTCACACTTGGACAGCTTGACGAAGAGCTGGTTGTCCCGCAGGTGGCGTAGCACCTCCCGGGTCAGTTCAATATGTTCTGCCTCCGACGTAGAGTAGATAAGCACGTCATCCAGGTAGACTAGAACTCCCTTGTAGAGCAAGTCCCTGAAGATTTCATTGATAAACTGCTGGAATATCTTTGGAGCCCCCTTGAGTCCGAACGGGGTGACCTTGAATTGGTACTGCCCCAGATGGCAGTTAAACGCCATCTTCCAGCAATCCTCGTCCTTCACCCGTATCCTATAAAAGGCTTCACGAATGTCCAACTTAGTAAAAAGCCGCGCCCCTCCTAGCTGGGTCAATATCTCGGACATCAGGGGCAGCGGGTAGGGACTGGTAGCGCTGATGGCGTTGAGGCCGCGATAGTCCACACACAGGCGCAAGGACCCATCCGCCTTGGGCCGGAACAGGACTGGGGCCGCCAGCGGGCTGGTGGATTTTTCAATGAATCCTCTTTCCATGTTTTTATCAATAAAGTCTCTTAATGCCTTCCTCTCTGGCTCTGAAAGGGCGTATAGCTTGGGCCGGGGCAGTTTGGCGCCTTTGTCAATTTCAATTGCGCAATCGGACTTCCGGTGGGGGGGGGGGCAGCTGGTCACTTTCCCGCTCGCTAAAGACTTCCTCCAAGTCCCGGTATTCTCGCGGGACATCGCTGGGTTGGCTCTCTGCTGCCCCCACTCCAGCTCCCTCGTGCTCTGGGGCTCCACCTTCTTCTGGGTCATCTATCCTCACCCGTGCCTCTCCGTCCCGGAATTTCACGGCCCCCGACTCCCAGTCGACCTGCGGGTTCTGGGCGCGCAGCCAGGGGGCCCCTAGGATGATAGGCTGGTGGGCCATCGCGGAGATCACGAATCTCAGCGCCTCATGGTGGGACCCAATCTGGACTTTTATCTCTCCTGTCTTGTGGGTGGCCGGTTTCCCGTTAGCGGGGGACCCATCTAGCTGGGAGAAGAGGATTTGTTCAATCAAGGAATGGGGCTTTATCCCCAACTGCTTTGCCAACTGGGGGGACATTAGGCACCTGGTGCACCCGCTGTCCAGCATGGCCACTGTCTCTAGGGGCTGGGGCGCCCCGGGCCCCCACACTTTAACATCAAACTTGTAGGTGTCACACCCAAGGGGATCAGACTCACCGCCCGGAAGGGTTTGGATCTGCCGCCGGGCGCCTACAGCAGACCGTTGTCGTTTCCCGCCATCCATTCAGGGTCACTTTCCTCCTTCTCTGGCTCCAGCTCCTCCGCCTCTCGTAGGCTCCGGGGCGCCCGAGCAGTCTCCGCCGCGGCGGCCGCTTTTCCCCGGACTGGAGTCTTGGGTTGGGGGTTTACTTTGGCCTCCGGCACCTTTTCCGGCTTCGGCGAGGGGGGCTTCTTGCGGCAATCCGCTGCTCGGTGACCCTCTCGGCCGCATGAGAAGCAGGCTCCCTTCTTACCCCTTTGGCCTTCCCGGCTGCCGGACCGGGCCCTCGGCGATGGCTTCCGCCCCGATCCCGGCCTCCCCGACGGGGTCGACCCCACTCCTCGGGTTCTCCCACTATCCGTGTAGCGTCGCGGCATCTGCTCCATGTCGCACTCCACTCTCCCCGCCGAGACAATCCAGTCCTCTAACGTCTCGGGGTTGCCCCGGTGCATGGCCCACTCAAGGATGTCCTGCCTCAGGCCTGCCTTGAAACACTCCAATATGGTGGTCGCCGACCAGCCTCGGATCTTCCCCGCTAGGGCCTTGAAGCTTAAGGCGTATTCAGACACGGACCTCTGGCCTTGATAAATCTTTTTCAACTGGGCCTTGGCCTTCTCACCGGCCAGGGGGTCCCCGAACCGGGTTTGTAGGGCATCTAGAAAGGCGTCTAACCGCCTCAGCTGCGGTGCTTGAGTGTCCGTCATTTGTACCAGCCAGTCAGCTGCGGCCTCCTTCAGGTTGGCCCCCACAGCTCGCACCCTGGCCCCTTCCGAAGGGAACGAATCCCCATAGTCCAGCATATAGTTCTGTACGTTGGTGACAAAGTAGGATAGTTGGCGGGGGTCCCCATCGAACTTTACCTTCAGGTTCCTCCGGCTTCCCGCCGCCTCTTGGCTCTGGTCGGCCTGGCCCAGGTTGAAGGTAGAGGCGCCCCTGTGAGGAATGAAGTCATCTCCGCTTTCCCGGAAAGTCACTCTCCCCGACGGCCTGGCTGGCCTCTCCGCGGCTTGGCTCACCGACCTCTCCCGGCGTCAGCCATCCAGTATAGCCCACGGCAGCTCCTCCGGTCTGGCCAGTAATAACTCCATCTGGGACTGGAGCTTCTGCACCGCCTCCGTCAGCTGGAATACTTGCACCTCCAGCCATAGTTCGGCGGTACTGGGGAACCCGCCGCCCCGGGCTGGGTTTCTGCCTCTGGAGCGCGCCGGCACCTTGCGCCGGGCCCCGTCCGTCGAAGGGGGGTTGAGGAGTGGCGGCGCCTCTGCTCCCATCTCTGCGCCTCCGGCCTGAGCGGCTGCCGCAGGAGCTTCGGCTTCGTCTCCATCCCCATCCTCCTCAATGTCCTCTTCCTCACCCAAGTCCTCGGGGAGCTGGTCATCGAGGGGGTCCATCTCCGCTTGAGACACCTTACGAAGGAGGCTACGGTCGGAAGGCTTTCACGGCCGTAGAAGTTGGTGAGTCTATCTTTATGTAAGCTCTGGCAAGGGGGGTCTAGTAAATCAAGCTCACTCCAAGCGTGGTTGAAGGAAAAATGGTTTAATAGGTCCTTAATCCAAAGTAGGCAAAGATAGACTAAAGTTTTCCCGCGCGAGGTTCTCTTCAAAAGCCCTCCCTGGCCCGCCCCCCTGCTGTGCCCCTCCTTCCTCAGGGATGACCATCCGGCTCTCCGCATATCAAAGTTCAGGAATAGGAGCCTGGCACTTCAAAGGGCGGTTCCAGTTCAAAGCCCGCCAGATGCTGTTCTTATCTGATGGCGCGCGAGGCTTGACCCGTTAGGGCAACAACCGGGTCAAGCGGCGCTGACAACCTTACTCTGCTGAGTGAGGTTATGTCTCGCCTCTTTTCATCATTGGTATGTATACCGACATTTGTTATATTATTTATGGGTTTACGCTTGTGTATATTTACCTAATATGTATCCCCTCCCCCTCCACCCTATAGCCAAGGACCATGGCGACAGCTAATATGGCCTTGAGAAAGCCCCACCCGGGGGCGAAACGGGGAAGTGGCCCCCTGAACTCCGGCACCGCCAGCCCGTTGGCCTCTTTCTACCACTCATATTAGGAGCAGGATTGAGCTCCTTTATGTCCTTGCCTTGGTGACTTTATCTGGACTAGTTGCCCAACTACCATACCTGTGGACTACCCTAGTGACTCTGGCGTACTCGAAGATTCAGACATTTGTCTGTGGGGTTGCAGGATATTTATCTGGAGTAACTTCCTTTGGGACTCGCTGTCACACCCTGTATTGCTGCGGTTTGGGTTGGTCTGTATGTGTTTTTATATTGATGCTCTAGTCCGACATAAATATTCCTTATTGTTATATATGATATATTTTGCACTGTGTTTTTTGCGCTTGTAGTTGTTCTCAAACAGCTGGATTTTTAGGGCCCTTCCATGCATGGTTAAATCCTAGTTGGAATTGGGATATTATATCCCAGCTCCTCCCGGGATGTAGTCCCTACACCCTCCCCAAACCCCTGGCTTTCCCGGTGAGTGGGGTGGCTACATGCCCTTCCAGGTCAACCAGAGGTTGACTCAAGAGGGCATCCAGCTACCCCAACCCCCAGTCCCCCCCCCCCAATTACCAGAGTGGCTCGGCTGCATGCTCAAGCCCCTCCATCCAAATCTCATAGAGCATAATGGGCTCGGCGGACTTACCGGCCGAGTGGGTTGCGGGGCGGCGTTGCCCTCGCAGCCATCTTGCGGAGAAAGGAAGGGGCTTCTCCTTCCCAGAAGCCCCTGGGGTAGTGGGAGGTTTCCCTCCACCAACGCCGGCCGGCCAATGACGGGGCTGGCTCTGCCCCGCCCCCTCTTTGCGCTGGCTGGCCTACACTTCTGCCTGGGCAGCCTATTTAAGGCTGCCCGGGGCTGCCCAGGCTGCACGTGGGGCCAGCTCTGTTTTTCCTCCCACCCTTCCTTCTTATTGCATTGCTTGTTGGTGTCCATTTTGTTCATTCTTCATGTCATTGTTGCATTGTGCAGGGTGATGCGTTATATTGTTCTTTGTCACAACTCCGTGTTTGGCGTGTGGCATGGCCCCTGGATCAGGCTGGCTTATTGCCCCTTGGTTGTTAGGGGGATAATGCCCAGGCCCCCTGGGGTGCCGAGTTTCCGTGGACAGGCATTGGGCCACTCGCACCCCAGGCTTGCATACGCCTTTGGACATTCGTGGGGGCTGTACGACCCTGATCCAGGACCCATGCGTGGCCGCCAACCCTTTGTTTCTGTTTGTTCCTGTTTTCAATAAATGAGTTGTGGCCATTTCCATCCAACCACTGGTGTTTGTGTTATTGTTCTTGGCGCAAGGTGTGTCACCCTTGCACATGCAAACATTATCAAACCTGGAGAAACACCCATCAATGGCCTTAGTATACTAATATAATATTCAAGAAGGTGGAAAGCAATTTCAGAAATAATAGGGATATATTTCAGTATTTTGGAAGAAGGCCCGAGTAGCTAAATACATTATAAAACATTGCTGTAGGCCGCTTTTTGTTTTCCTAAACAATCAGCCTTCAAATAGCTGGCTCCATGCCCCGAAAATTTAAGTGTGTCATCCAGCCTCATGTCATTATATTGAGCACTGCATCGTCCAGGAAATCCAGCCAATGTCAAAATCCGCTCAAAGTGACTACAAGGACATCCGTATCCCATGGCCGGACGATTTGGTGCTTCCCAATAGCTAGCTAGAAAATACATAATGAACCAGAAGATTATAACAGGACTGCCAGGTGAAATAAGTGAAATAAGAGACAAGCTTCCTTCTCCTTTAACGGTTTTGCAAAAACTGCAGCATTTCACTCTTCAAAACAATAATTAAAAGGACAGAAAGCCTTATTTCTCCCAGCAACCTAGATCATAACAAAGGACACAAATTAGTTCTAGAACTTTTATTAGGAGAGTAGAGGGCAGAACTATATATTACAAGGTAAGAGTTCTAAAGGTTATGTTTCTGTAGTAATGCTAATAAGGTCTTATCTACACCGCAATACAAAATCCAAATTATCTGATTTGAACTGGATTATAATGGCAGTATATACAGCCTAAAATGTAAAGAGGTATTTTAACCTTCCTCCATCCAGTGCTTCCCCATTTAAAAACAAACAGATAAATGTTTTTCCTCTGTTGGGGGATAAATAATATCTGAAGCCCCTGCTGTGTTCTGACATGGTGAATTGGTAGCTTTCAGGAAACTACTTCTCTTGCCCTGTCTGCACTGCCATATAAAATCCAGATTATCTGTTTTCAATTCGATTGTATGGCAGTGTAGATGTTTATAATCGAGTTTAAAGTTGATAATGTGAATTATTTGCTTTGATAATATGGATTATATGGTAGTGTAGAAGGGACCTTTGACGCCCTCTCTTCACTGCCATATTAAATCCAGATTATCTGCTTTGAACTGGATTAAGCTCCTATTTCATAATTTGCATTGAGACCTATATATTAAAGGTAAAGATAACGGTTTCCTCTTGACATTAAGTCCAGTCATGTCCGACTCTGGGGGTTGGTGTTAAGCCGAAGAGCCAGCGTTGTCTGTAGACACCTCCAAGGTCATGATTACATGGGGTGCCGTTATCTTCCTGCCAGAGCGATACCTATTGATCTACCCACATTTGCATGTTTTCGAACTGCTAGTAGGGTTGCCACTTTCTGATATCAGAAATAAGGGGCATTTACCTAAAAATACGGGATTTTTCACAAAAATAAGGGACACTTCATAAAAACTTGAAAATCAAACGTTAGGCAACCCTAACTATATTCCTTTTGATACAGCATCACACTTTTGGCTGATCTTTAGACTGGGGTCTAACAGAAGCCTCCTTTCGTATGCGTTCAGGGCAATATCATCTACTTGGGCCATTCTGCAAGAAGGCACAATCCAAGCCCTCCAGACAAATGCCCGTCTGGCTCAAAAGCCCTCCAGAGACCCCCACTTGCCCCTCAGCCCCGGTGTGGCTGTGATTTGTGTGCCTGGCAGGGGGTCCCCTTCCTTCCTCTCCCAACGGTCAACGGTGAAGGCGGCCCTGCGGTCGAGGTGGGTGAGGGCGTGGCAGACCTGGATCTGGGTCTCCATGATCAGCAGCTCCGTACGAGCCCGCATCTCCCCGCGCCGCGTCTGCAGCTCCCTCAGACCGCTCACCAGTGGTGCCATGAAAACCGGTAGGCCCCCTTCTCCCTCTTCCTCTTCCTCCTTCCCCTGGGAGTGAGGGCTCTTGGGAAATGGAGTCCTGCCCAAAAGGCTCGCGCGCACCTCTCAATCAAGAGGAGGCAGCCTTGGACTACAATTCCCGGCCGCGCCTGGGGAGGCGAGAGGAAACGGGAGGAGCCAAAAGGGGTAGCAGGATGGAGGAGGAAGAAAGTATGTATGTATATGAACTGTCCCAGCCTCACCTCCTGCTGCCACCTGTCCTGTCAATACAGGAGCTGAAAATAAGGGACACGAAATTTGGGGCCGAAATAAGGGACATCCCTTAGAATAAGGAACAGTTGGTAACCCTAACTGCTAGGTTGGCAAAAGCTGGGGCTAACAGCAGAAGCTCACCTTGTAGGGCTCCGCGAATTCAAACCTGCAACCTTTCGATCAGCGAGTTCAGCAGCTCAGCGGTTTAACCCACTGCGCCACCGGGGCTCCTCTGTAATGTGTAACTTTGCCTTTAATAACTCGTCATTGATAATTTTGCCCTCTCTCCTTCATTTGGCACAGAATGTAAGAGACTTCAGTGAAAGCAGCTCAAAACCCAGTCCCTTGGTGAAGATGTCTTGCAGGGCAGTCCCAAACAGGAAACGTTTTGCTACCGTTGCCTTGCAATCAAACCACTGGATTGTGATTCGGCATTGAAGCGTGCAAAAACCAAGTAAGTGCCTGCGTTTTCCATGAGGAAAGATGAAGGCCCGGAGGCTTCGTCTGGTTTGCATGTCAAACAATTACAGAATTTGTAGGCAGGAGATAATGTTATTGTTCCTCGGCCACAGAAGACAATGCCGCTCACCTGAGTTTGAGGGGTGTGTGTGTGCTGAGGCTGTTGTTTGTTGTGGCAGAACAAGGCAAAAGGTTTATGATATCCCAAGATGGAAAGTCACTCAAACTATTTTCCCTTAGACTGGAAGAATCGACGTGTTGGCCGACTCCTTGCAAGCTCTAGTAAGAAAAAACCAGGACACATTCCTGCCTTCCTTCATAGCCAGCCAGCAGTTGCTCCAAGCACATTCCAGATCTGCTAGGATACCTTAATTGTCTTCACCTGGGCGATCTTGCCAACATTCCTGTGAGCTATTACTTACGGCTCCCATGGAGTGGAGCATGCTCACCTTGTTTTTCCAAATCTGCCCTTGCCAAGCCCCAATGGGAGCTATACACACCTACATTCATGCACAGTCTCAGGAGCTGCCTTATCTGCTAAAGATGTACAACATGTCTGTGTGCAAAAACTCCCCTTGGAGAGTCCTGCAGCGCAGCCCATCCCGAGCGATTAGAAGAACCGATAAGTAGGAAAAGGCAGAAGTTGCAAGTTGTCATAAACTGAACTCTCGTCTAGACGGTTGCACTTTTATTTCAGCTGTAGGCTTTGTAGCTACAGTTAGATCTACACGTTTACTGGTGTTGAAAGAAGGAAAACTGAGAATATAAAACCACTAGGTCCTCCACCGTGACTCTATGGTCAACTTCTGTGGGAAACCAAGCACAGAATTGTGCAAGAGGCCTAGAAAAGTGTCTCTTCTAGACTGTCATATAAAATCCAGATTATCTACTTTGAACTGGACTATCTGGCAGTGTAGGACTCATTTATTTATTTATTTATTTTATTTACTAGCTGTACCCGGCACGCGTTGCTGTGCCCTATTTAGGAGATGCGAGAAAGTCTGAGTATTTATGTCAGCGCCGCTTGGCCCGGTTGTTGTCCTAACGGGTCAAGCCTCGCGCGCCATCAGATAAGAACAGCATCTGGCGGGCTTTGAACTGGAACCGCCCTTTGAAGTGCCAGGCTCCTTTTCTTGAACTTTGATATGCGGAGAGCTGGATGGTCATCCCTGAGGAAGGAGGGGCACAGCAGGGGGGCGGGCCAGGGTGGGCTTTTGAAGAGAACCTCGCGCGGGAAAACTTTAGTCTATCTTTGCCTACTTTGGATTAAGGACCTATTAACCATCTTTCCTTCAACCACGCTTGGAGTGAGTTTGATTTACTAGACCCCCCCTTGCCGGAGCTTACATAAAGATAGACTCACCAACTTCTACGGCCGTGAAAGCCTTCCGACTGTAGCCACCTTCGTAAGATGTCTCAAGCGGAGATGGATCTCCTCGATAACCTGCTCCCCGAGGACTCGGGTGAGGAAGAGGGCATTGAGGAGGACGGGGACAGAGACGAAGCTGGAGCCCCCACGGCAGCAGCTCAGGCCAGAGGTGCGGAGATGGGGGCAGAGGCGCCGCCGCTCCTAAACCCCCCTGCGAAGGACAAGACCCGGCGCAAGGTGCCAGCGCGCTCCGGAGGCCGGAACCCAGCCAGGGGCGGCGGGTTCCCTAGCACCGCCGAACTACGGCTGGAGGTGCAAGTATTCCAGCTGACGGAGGCGGTGCAGAAGCTCCAGTCCCAGATGGAATTATTACTGGCCAGACCGGGGGAGTCGCCGGGGCCCGCACCGGATGCCCGACGCCGGGAGAGATCGGTGAGCCAAGCCATGGAGCGGCCGGCCAGACCATCGGGGAGAGTGACTTTTCGGGGCAGCGGAGACGACTTCATCCCAACCAGGGGAGCTTCCACCTTCAACCTGGGCCAGGCCGAACAGAGCCAAGAGGCGGCGGGAAGCCGGAGGGACTTCTCTCCTACTTTCCTACTTTGTCACCAATGTACAGAACTATATGCTGGACTTTGGGGATTCGTTCCCCTCGGAAGGGGCCAAGGTGCGGGCTGTGGGGGCCAACTTGAAAGAGGCCGCAGCCGACTGGCTAGTACAGATGACAGACACCCAAGCGCCGCAGTTGAGACGGCTGGACGCCTTTCTGGACGCCCTGCAAACCCATTTCGGGGATCCCTTAGCCGGCGAGAAGGCCAAGGCCCAGTTGAGGAAGATTTATCAAGGCCAGAGGTCCGTGTCTGAATATGCCTTAAGCTTCAAGGCCCTAGCAGGGAAGATCTGGGGCTGGTCGGCGACCACCATATTAGAGTGTTTCAAGGCAGGCCTGAGGCAGGACATCCTCGAGTGGGCCATGCACCGGGGAAACCCCGAGACTCTAGACGACTGGATTGTCTCGGCGGGGAGAGTGGAGTGCGACATGGAGCAGATGCCGCGGAGTTACAGGGATGGCGGGAGAACCTGAGGAGTGGGGTCGGCCCCGTCGGGGAGGCCGGGACCGGGGCGGAAGCCATCGCCGAGGGCCCGGTCCGGCAGCCGGGAAGGCCAAAGGGGAAAGAGAGGAGCCTGCTTCTCGTGCGGGCGAGAGGGCCACCGAGCAGCGGATTGCCGCAAGAAGCCCCCCTCACCAAAGCCAGAAAAGGCGCCGGAGGCCAAGCTAACCCCCCAAGCCAAGACTCCAGTCCGAGGAAAAGCGGCCGCTGCTGCGGAGACCGCTCGGGCGCCCCGAAACCTAAGAGAGGCGGAGGAGCTGGAGCCGGAGACGGAGGAGAGCGACCCTAAATGGATGGCGGGAAACGACAACGATCTGCTGTAGACGCCCGGCGGCAGATCCAAACCCTTCCGGGCGGTGAGTCTGATCCCCTGGGGTGCGACACATACAAGTTTGATGTTAAAGTATGGGGGCCCGGGGCGCCCCAGCCCCTAGAGACAGTGGTCATGCTGGATAGCGGGTGCACAAGGTGCCTAATGTCCCCCCGGTTAGCGAAACAGTTGGGGATCAAGCCCCAGGCCTTGATAGAGCAGATCCTCTTCTCCCAGCTGGATGGGTCCCCCGCTAACGGGAAACCAGCCACCCACAAGACAGGAGAGATAGAGGTCCAGATTGGGTCCCACCGTGAGGCGCTGAGATTCGTGATTTCCGCGATGGCCCACCAGCCCATCATCCTAGGGGCCCCCTGGCTGCGTGCCCAGAACCCACAGGTCGACTGGGTGTCGGGAGCCGTGAAGTTCCGTGACGGGGAGGCACGGGCGAGAGTAGATGACCCAAAGGAAAGCGGGGCCCCGGAGCACGAGGGAGCTGGAGTGGGGGCAGCAGAGAGCCAACCCAGCAACATCCCGCGAGAGTACAGAGACTTGGAGGAGGTCTTTAGCGAGCGGGAAAGTGACCAGCTGCCCCCCCACCGGAAGTCCGACTGCGCAATTGAAATTGACAAAGGCGCCAAACTACCCAGCCCAAAGCTGTACGCCCTGTCCGAGCCAGAAAGGAAGGCACTGAGAGACTTTATTAATATGAATATGGACAGAGGATTTATTGAAAAGTCCACCAGCCCGCTGGCAGCCCCAGTCCTGTTCCGGCCCAAAGCGGATGGCTCCCTGCGTCTGTGTGTAGACTATCGGGGCCTCAACGCCATCAGCGCTGCAAGCCCTTACCCGCTGCCCCTGATGTCGGAGATACTAGCCCAGCTGGGGGGGGGGGGCACGGCTGTTTACCAAGTTGGACATTCGAGAAGCCTTTTATAGGATAAGGGTGAAGGATGAGGATTGTTGGAAGACTGCGTTTAACTGTCACCTGGGCCAATACCAATTCCGGGTCACCCCGTTCGGACTCAAAGGAGCTCCAAAGATATTCCAGCAGTTCATCAACGAAATCTTCCGGGACTTGCTCTACAAGGGAGTTCTAGTCTACCTGGACGACGTGCTGATCTACTCTACGTCGGAGGCAGAACACATCGAACTGACCCGGGAAGTACTCCGCCGCCTGCGGGACAACCAGCTTTTCGTCAAACTGTCCAAGTGCGAGTTCCACAAGCAGGAATTGGACTATTTGGGGTATCGGATTTCCACTAAAGGCCTGGCCATGGACCCCAACAAGGTGCGAGATGTGTTAGCGTGGGAGGCACCCCGGACCCGGCGGCAACTACAAGGCTTCCTGGGGTTCGCCAATTTCTACCGGCAGTTCATCCAGGACTTCGCGAAGATAGCGCTCCCCCTGACCGAGCTGTTGAAGACTAAGGGCCTGGGGGAGACAAAGAAAGCGAGGTCCCCAGGTGCCAAGCTGAGCTGGACACCCCAGTGCCAGGCCGCTTTCGACAGCCTCAAGCAGAGCTTCACCAGTCAGCCACTGCTGATGCACCCCCAGCCCGACCGGCCGTTTACGGTGCAGTGCGATACTTCCGAGGCGGCCTATGGGGCGGCCCTACTGCAACGGGACGAAGGGGGCACTCTGCGGCCGTGTGCCTACCTCTCCAAGAAGTTCACGCAGTCGGAGAAACGCTGGCACGTATGGGAAAAAGAGTCTTTTGCCGTTCGAGCCGCCCTAAGCCATTGGAGGCACTTCTTGGAGGGCACCGCCCTACCCTTCGAAGTATGGACAGACCAAAAGAACTTGCAGGCACTGCAATCCCCGCAAAGACTCAACGCCAAGCAGCTGAGGTGGGCGCAATTCTTCAGCCGCTTCAACTTTGAGCTCAAGTACTTGCCCGGCCCGAAGAATGTGCTAGCCGACACCCTGTCTAGGATGCCTGAGGCCGACTACTCGGCTCCAGAGGAAATGGGGACTGTGTTCACCAAACGCCAGTTGGGGCTAGTGGCCCGCACCCGGGCGGCGACGAAGGCCCCACAGCCCGCCGTCCCGGGTACCCCAGAACTGTTGGCAGAGTTGGCGACGGCCTATGACTCGGACGAGTGGCTCGGAGAGCACCGGGCAGACCTAACCGAATCCGGAGGGATATGCTACTACAAGGACAAGCTCTACGTCCCGCTGAGCCAGAGGGCCCGGATCCTGGCCCAAGCCCACGACTCCACGTTGTCCGGGCATTTCGGCCTCACCAAGACTCTGAAACTATTGGCCCGGCACTTCTGGTGGCCAGCAATGCGAAAAGACACCAATGACTACATTTCTGAATGCGAGGTGTGTGCCAAGAACAAGCCTAAGACGGGTCGCCCGACGGGCCTCCTGCAGTCTGTAGCCGACCCTGCCGAGCCCTGGAATGAAATCGCCATGGACTTTGTCGTGGACCTGCCGCCCAGCGGCGGGTACACCACCATTTAGACGGTGGTGGACCTCTTCTCCAAGCAGGCTCACTTCGTTCCGCTCCGGCATCTCCCCACAGCCCCGGAGTTGGCCCGCCTGTTCACGCACCACGTCTTCCGGCTCCACGGATGCCCGCGCCGGGTCGTGAGCGACCGGGGGCCGCAGTTCACGTCCAGGTTCTGGAAGGCATTCTTGGCAGGCTTGGGCTCGCAGCGGGCCCTGAGCACAGGTTTTCACCCGGAGACGGACGGCGCGACGGAGCGTGTCCAACGGACCCTGCAACAATACCTCCGCTGCTACTCCACCTACCAGCAGGACAACTGGGCTGAGCTGCTGGACGTGGCCGAATACAGCTACAATAACTCTGAGCACGCCTCGACAGGAGCCTCGCCGTTCCGGGTCGTCTCGGGGAGAGACTTCCCCCCCTTCCCAGCACTGGCCCCGGCGGTAGACCCGGCAGCACCGCCGACGGACTGGGGGGCCAAGGTGGCGGCCGCTTGGCCGCAAATACAGGCGGCGCTGCGGCAGGCGCGGGACTCTTACAAGCTGTACGCCGACAAGAAGCGGGGGGCCCAGCCAGTGTACGCCGTTGGGGACCGCGTGTTTCTGTCCACCAAGCACCTCAAGTCTACCCAGCAGTCACGCAAGTTTGCAAATAAGTTTGTGGGGCCCCTCAGCGTGGTGGAAGTTATTAACCCCGTGGCAATTAAGCTGGATCTCCCGCACACCTGGCGCAAGGTCCACCCCGTCTTCCACGTGAGCCTACTCAAGAAAGCTGTGTCCAACCGGAAGTGGTCCAAGCCCGAAGACGCTCCGGTGCCTATCATGGTGGGGCCCCACACCCACTTTGAGATCAGGGAGATTTTGGACTCGCGGCGCCTCAAGGGCCGCCTTAGCTACCTAGTTAAATGGACTGCCAAAGACTTACACCCTGATCTCTGGGTCATCAGTGAGGGACCACATTTCTCCTATTTTAAAAGATCTCCACTGGCTGCCCTTAGAGTTCAGAGTGCTCTACAAACTTCTGGTGCTCACCTTTAAAGCTCGGCACAATATTGGGCCAGCCTACTTGAGTGACCGGCTGACAGTCCAACGCAGCGTGAGGCCAGCACGTGCCATAAATGGCGATCGCATGACCATCCCTGGGGTGCGAGAGGCTCGGCTGATGGAAACCCAGCGGAGAGCCTTTTCCGTGGCGGCCCCCAGGATCTGGAACTCATTGCCACCTGCCCTCAGAGCCACTCTGACCCTAACTAGATTCCGGTCAGACCTAAAGACCTGGCTCTTCCGCCTAGCGTTTGGGGCCTGATCGGTACCTCTGAATGTCTGAGCCTTTCCTCAGACATGTATCTGTTTTAAACTGCTGTACATTGCTGTTTTTAGGGTTTTTAAATGATGTAAGTCGCCCGGAGCACCACTGGTGGAGGGCGACTCACAAATATTAAAGTATGTTAAAGTATGTATGAATGGGTGCTGGCCCAACACGTGAGGGCCCCGAGACTGCTGAAGGCTTTTCACGCCGCCTTCCCCGCCAAACCGGGACCCTGATTTCTCCCTCCCCTTTTGTTCTTCTCTCCCTTGCAGGTCGCTCCTTTCCGGAGGGGGGCGCTATGTCAGCGCCGCTTGGCCCGGTTGTTGTCCTAACGGGTCAAGCCTCGCGCGCCATCAGATAAGAACAGCATCTGGCGGGCTTTGAACTGGAACCGCCCTTTGAAGTGCCAGGCTCCTTTTCCTGAACTTTGATATGCGGAGAGCTGGATGGTCATCCCTGAGGAAGGAGGGGCACAGCAGGGGGGCGGGCCAGGGTGGGCTTTTGAAGAGAACCTCGCGCGGGAAAACTTTAATCTATCTTTGCCTACTTTGGATTAAGGACCTATTAAACCATCTTTCCTTCAACCACGCTTAGAGTGAGTTTGATTTACTAGACCCCCCCCCCCTTGCCGGAGCTTACAATTTAAGGGTTGGAATTGATGTTACTTATGGTCTTGGTGGGGTCATGGCTGTGTCGTTGTGGGTTGTTCTGGTGGGTGGGATGTTGAAGTCCTGTTGAGTTGTCGGTGTGTGGTGTTGCTGGCGTTCTGCAGAGCTTGTGGATATACAATGTTTTTTGTCTTTCCGTCTGCTGTGTTGATGTAGAGCAGGGGTGCTCACACTTTTTCAGCATGGGAGCTACTTATAAAACAACCAAGTCACAAAGATCACCTACACCAGGGGTGGGCAATTATTTTTTTCCCAAGGGGCCACACGAGAGCCAAAAAATATTATGGAGGGCCGCACCTAAAGACTGAACTACATTCTAATGTATTTATTTATTTATTTACTATATTTACTATATAATACACATCATTAATATTAACATATTAATATCTCAAGAAATATTCATATATTATTAGTACTAATATCATAATTCTATTATTTATTATACTATTATAATAAAAATATTATACAATAATAATAAAAACCACTAAAATAAAATAAAATAAAATTCAAGAAGACAAGGTGCGAACCAAGATGAAGGCTGACATCCTGAAGAGAGGAAGTATCCCAAGATGGAATGGCCCAATGGACCCAGCCCAGAGGATGGCCAAGCGGGCCCAGCGTGTGTGTGTTTTCTTCTTTTCCTCTCCTTCCTTTTTTCTCCTCTTTCCTTCCCCCTTTCTTTCCCTCCTCTTTCCCCCTTTCTTACTTTCCAACCTTCCTTCTTTCTTTTGTTTTCTGTCTACTCTCCTTCCTTCCTTTTTCTGTTTCCTTTCTTTCTTCCTTCCTCATTTTTCCCTGTGTTCTTCCTTTCTTTCACTCTTTCCTTCCTTCTTTTCCTCCCCCCTTCCCTCCTCCATTCTTCTTCCTTTCCCCTTCTTACTTTCCCGCATTCCTATGTTCCCTACTTTCTTTCCCTCGTTCCTTCCTTTTTCTCTCTCCATTCTTTCCTTCTTCTCAACTTTCTTTCCCTCTTCCTTTCCTTCCTCCACTTTCCCTCTTTCTTTCTTTCTTCCTTTCCTTCTTTCGTCCCTCCCTCTCCCCCCTCCTTTCTTTCTTTTCCTCGTTCCTTCCTTTTCCCCCTTTCCTTTCCTTCCTCCTCTCCTCCCTCTCTATTTCCTCCTTCCCTCCCTGCAGGGGCTGATCGGCATGGCAAACCGGAAGACTTCATCGTCTTTCGGGTTGCCATGGCGACGAGTCCCTCAGACTGCTCGGGCTCTCCCAGTGCCGGCGAGAGCAAGCCTAAGCAGGGGAGACAAGCTCCCTGCCTGGCCTTGCTGCTGCTGCCGCTGGGAAAGCCCGAGCAGGCGAGAGGGCTCGCTCGCCACTCGCTCACCCGCTCAGGCTCTCCCACTGCCGGCGAGAGCAAGCCCAAGCAGGGGAAACAAGCTCCCTGCCTGGCTTTGCTGCTGCCCCTGGGAGAGCCCGAGCGGGTGAGAGGGCTCGCTCGCCACCCGCTCACCCGCTCGGGCTCTCCCAGTGCCGGAGACAGCAAGGCCCAGCAGGGGAAACAAGCTCTCCTGCCTGGCCTGGCTGCTGCCGCCGCTGGCACAGCCCAAGCGCGGGGTCTCCCAGCGGCAGCAGCAGCCAGACCAGGCAGGGGAGCTTGTGTGCAGGCGGCGCATCAAGAGGAGCAATGAGCGATTGACGGGGTCAGGGCCTGAAGATCACCCGGATAAGGCCCAAATATCACCTGGTCGATCGCGATCGACGTTTTGAGCGCCCCTGTTCTGAATTGACACGGAGAACAGAGGAATAAAATAAAATAGCACAAATTGGCACAAATACTTGATAGGCCCAAATTTGAATATTGGTGGGCTGGGGGTGGGGTTTGGTTTTGTCATTTAGGAGTTGTAGTTGCTGGAATGTATAGTTCACCTACAATCAAAGAGCATTTTGAACTCCACCAATGACAGAATTGGGCCAAAATCCCAACAGAAAATACTGGAGGGATTTGGGAGGAACTGACAGTGATTTAGCAACCCCTCTGGAAACCCACTCAAGACTCCCCCAAGGGTCCCGACCCCCAGGTTGAGAAATGCTGCATCAATCAAATCTGTGAATAATCACATTCAATTCAATTCAATTTCTCACTTATTAATTGCCCTCCATTAAATGCTCCAGGTGATTTACATAAAACATTGCATAAAAACGTACAGCACTAACCATGTAGACTGTATTAAACATTAAAAGCGGCAGCAGTTCCTAGACGGCATAGCCGGGTTGAACCCCTTCCAGTCATGCTTCTGTTTAGGGCATGGGACGGAGACTGTGCTGGTCGCCATTACAGATCAGCTTCGCTGCCAGCTCGACCAAAACGCATACATTTGAATACTGGTTGGGTTTGGGTGTGTGTGTGATGTCGTTTGGGAGTTGTAGTTGCTGGGATTTATAGTTCACCTACAATCAAAGAGCATTCTGAACTCCACCAACGATGGAACTGAACCAATCTTGGCACACAGGACTCCCATGACCAACAGAAAATATTGGGTTTGATGGTCATTGACCTTGAAGTTTGGAATTGTAGTTCACCTCCATCCAGAGAGCACTGTGGACTCAAACAATGATGGATCTGTACCAAACTTGGCACTGATACTCAATATCCCCAAATGTGAACACTGGTGGAGTTTGGGGGAAATAGACCTTGACATTTGGGAGTTGTAGTTGCTGGGATTTATAGTTCACCTACAAACAAAGAGCATTCTGAACTCCACCAACGATGGAATTGAACCAAACTTGGCACACAGAACTCCAATGACCAATGGAAAATACTGGAAGGGTTGATGCGCATTGATCTTGAGTTTGGGAGTTGCAGTTCACCTCCATCCAGAGAGCACTGTGGACTCAAACAATGATGGATCTGTACCAAACTTGGCACTGATACTCAATATCCCCAAATGTGAACACTGGTGGAGTTTGGGGAAAATAGACCTTGACATTTGGGAGTTGTAGTTGCTGGGATTTATAGTTCACCTACAAACAAAGAGCATTCTGAACCCTGCCAAGGATAGAATTGGGCCAAACTTCCCTCATGGAAACCCCATGGCCAACAGAAAATACTGTGTTTTCAGATAGTCTCGACCCCTCTGACAGGTCCTCATGCCCCCCGAGGTCCCGACCCCCAGGTTGAGAAACACTGCTTTATACAAACTCTGTGGAGGGCATCCTGGAAAAGGAGATATTTCTGAATGAAAGCTACACAATGGTTTTCCTTTGTGGATTTAACCTAGTGATTTGTACTACCATTCTTCTCCCTTTTCTTTCTCTGATACTATCAAATGGAAATCTCTCAGACTGATCACAATATCTGATTGCCAACCGCAATTGTTTTTCAGGATCATCAAGCCCTCTTAGGTCACTTTCTTAAAATATTCCTATTCTTTAAACTTATATAACTATTTGTGACCTTATTGTCGGGAGTAGTTAAGCATTTAAAGAGACAGTTTTACCGGCATGCGTATTTATGATAAGTAAAAAAATTAGGAAAAAAAATCTGTTCCTGGTTTGAAAGTATTATTTCCTGTTTAAATGTGCGATACTTACTTTGAGAGTAGGTGTCATACTCTAGAGACTTCATTTTTGTGGCTGCCACAAACTGTGTATATCTTCAAAGTATATCTTCGACACATGAATATCTCCACCTTTAAAGCTGCATTAGAAAAAAATGATTGGAAAAAACCCAAAAAGAACAACAAATCTGTCAACAGTAGGTTTAAACCTCATCATTTTTTAAAAAAGCTAAAATAAGCAGTTTTTATTTCATAAATGACTGTCTCAAAATATATACGTCAGCAACTGTTGGATAAGGAGCCCCGGTGGCGCAATGGGTTAAACCCTTGTCCCGGCAGGACTGAAGACTGACAGGTTGGAGGTTCGAATCCGGGGAGAGCATGGATGAGCTCCCTCTGTGAGCTCCAGCTCTCCATGCAGAGACATGAGAGCAGCCTCCCACAAGGATGCTAAAACATCTAAACATTTGGGCATCCCCTGGGCCAGTGAATTTCAACCTTTTTTGAGCTGCGGCACATTTTTTACATTTACAAAATCCTGGGGCACACCACCAACCAAAATGACACGAAATGACACTCTAACACAGTAATACATATAGTTAATATGTTTATAAATGTATTTATACACTCAGTGTGAAACCTGGTCCTGTTTCGATGAACACAACATAGATATCCTGGCAGGAATGGCAGAAAGACACACACGAAGGTCTTGCTCAGCGGCTGTCAGTCTCTCTCTGTGTTCTTATGCATCATTAAGGAAGGAAGGGAAGAGAGAAGGAAGAATGGAACCAAAGAGCAAGGAAAGGGAGGAAAGAAACAGGTAGAGAAGGAAGAAAGAAAAAGGGAAAGAAGGGAAAAAAGAGGGAAGGAAGGAAAGAGGAAGGGAAGGAGAGAAAGAGGGAGGGAAGGTTGGCCACAGCAACGTGTGGCGGGTACAGCTAATAAATTTATACAGCATATATATATACACACACACACACACACACATGAATGGTGGGAGTTGTAGGCCAAGACACCTGAAGGGAGGGCCCAAGTTGGCCCACGCCTGCCTTAAGTGAGCAAACCCTGTTAGTTTTCGGCCCCTGCTTAAAGGTGCCTCAACCCTGTGTCCCCAACGCCCAGGGCTGTAGCCAGGATTTTGATTTGGGGGGGGCTGAGTTTGGTTCGGGGGGGTTGAGACTGGGTGGAAGAGGGTCTACCCTAGCAAACCTTTTGTATTGTTATCCCAATAACCCCATGAATATGGGATATAATGAGCATGGTGATCAGATCATGATATGAATAAACATAACAGTTTAAATAATGTACCAGTAAGGCCTTCTCGCGGACCACCCTGAGAATTTGGGGGGGAGGCTGAAGCCCCCTAAACTCCCCCGGCTACATGCCTGCGAACGCCCCTTGGCCCGCCTTGGCTGAGTGCGAGGGAATCACGGGAGTGGTAGTTTGACACCATCCAGAGCCTCCCCAAACTACAAATCCTGGGATGCCCCAGCCTTGAGCCCTGGAAGACCAAGGGGTACCTCACTGCATGAATGCTACGGTGTAAATCTGCCCCCAGGCAGCCGGGGGACCCGGGGAAGTCCCATCCCATGATCTTCTCTCTCTCCGTGCAGCTCTTTCCATGTGACGCAGTCACCGCCTTTTGGCTAAAACCCTTCCGAGGCCGAGGAAGGAGCGGAGGGGGGGAGGAAGCCCAAGAAGGCAAGTGGTGAGTCCGATGGCACAAGGCTTCCCAAAAGGAGGCTGTGTTTGCGGGACTCAGGCAAGGGATCGAGCCCCGGCTAGGGCTTCCCGGTAGGACAGGAGGGCGCGCGCTCTCTCTCTCTCTCTCTCCTATCTCCAATTTCCCACGGCACACCTGATGATCGCTCACGGCACACTAGTGTGCCGCGGCACACTGGTTGGGAAACACTGCCCTGGGCAACATCCTTGCAGACAGCTAATTTTCTCACATCAGAAGCAACTTGCAATTTCTCAAATAACTCCTGACATGAAAAAAAAACTGTTGGAGAAAATCCCACTGAAGCCTGAATAAAATATCACTGAGTAAATTGGCAGGTCTTACATCTGAGTAGGGTTGCCACTTTTTGATATAAGAAATAAGGGACATTTACGGGATTTTTCACAAAAATAAGGGACACTTCATTAAAAACTTGGAACCCAAACATTAGGTAGAAATAGTTTTATTATCAGAATAAGATAATGATTGAAACTCACAAAAGAAACTGACTTACACCCTCTTAACAGGACATGGTATGTTTCCGCATGTTTTGTCATGCAGAAAAAACATTATTAGAACTACCTAATTTTCTCCATCTGTATTTAGTACTTGACTTTGCTGACTTTGAAAGTGCACTGTCTAAACATTAAAATAAAATAAATTTTATAAGACAGTACGTCTTCATGATTATTATGTCAATAGTTAATGGTATAGTATAGTATGGGATACACAGCATTGTATAGTATTGGGATGCACAGCTAGGCCTATTTTAAGAGTAACTCTCAAGCAACCAGAAACTATCTTTATCCAACATGATCCAACATTCCCCTTGGGTAACGGTTAATTAATCTACTATACTTTGAAAAAGTCCTGTATCGCCTCTTCCTTCCAACGGGGACGCAGGCTGCCCTGCGAGTTGGAATCCCCGGGCAGGCATTGCCGTGGAAACCACAGCGCGCACCTTCCTCTGGTGAACCCCGCCCAGTCCTGTCCTGCTAGTCAAAAATAAGGGACAGGGCCTGAAAATAAGGGACACACATTTTAGGGCCAAAATAAGGGACGTCCCTTAGAATAAGGGACATATGGGAACCCTACATCTGAGTAGAGAGGCATAGGATTGCATGAGCATTGTGCTCACCAACAACCTTTTGAAATTATTATGAATATAAATGCCATTCAAATTATAATTTAGAGAAGTGATTGACTTGAACAGGGGCAGGAAAATTACACAAAGTATGCCTTGTCAGTCTCATGCAAAGGGTATCCAAGGAGGCCAATGCTACATGACATTTCTAGGGTGTGGATAATGACAATGGGAAATTAAGGATATTTGCAATTCCATTTGAACACAGCTTGATCGCCTCAAACTCTAGACGAAATGAGTTACACCCTCTAATCCTAAAAGAGATGGTTACAGAGATTAGCACTGCCCTAATGGAAACCTTTGATAGCTTCTTTGAGTTGGGGGGTGGAGTTGGGATCTTGGGAGAAAGGGAGAAAAGGCAAAATACACATACCATTCCCTTAGGAAGGAAATACAGTAGGGTGGAACCAGGAAATCGCTTTGCTAAACCTTGACATAGTAAGCACAGGATTCTAGGCACATCCCGAAATAAATCTTATGAGACACAATTAGAGTAAAAAGGTCAACAACATGGAACCATCTTATCCCCCTTACGGCACACAAGATGAAAATTCAGAAACGGGAACGCCACACTAATATAAAACGTTAACAAGCCTGTGAAATATGCTACACAAAGGAAATGGTTTTGCAGCTAGCAAGCAACAGATTGTTCCGCTAAACATTTCAGGAGTAGACAGGAAGGAAGCATGTTAAATGGACAGCATGACAACATTGCACTGAAATGCATACGTGCTGTTAAATCATGTCATGTCATACAAATGAGATGGGAAGGGGAAAGAGCGAGGGAGATTTTAAAAGTTAATCTGTGAATAAAGGCACAGAAGATCTGTTATTGTAGTCACTGTGTACATCAAGTATGTATATGTGTATTTTTGAGGCACTAAACAGAGTCGGTATGCTGGTTTGTTACTTTTCCTGTTTTGCATTCTCCTACAGCTACGTTTCTTGAAAACCTGATGGGCTTAGATACCCTAAAGCAGTGTTTTTCAACCTTTTTTTAAAGTCGCGGCACATTTTTTACATTTACAAAATCCTGGGGCACACCACCAACCAAAATGACACTCTAACACAGTAAACAAGCACAGTGTGAAAGCTAATGCATAAAGCAAGTTAATGCAGAAATCAATAATACAAGCAATGGAGGCTTCTCTAGTACATACAAGTGTATTAAATCAAGTGTGAACAAGCATATAATATACAAAGCATTATCAGGTAAGTACCACAACAATATACATAAATATAGTGGCAGTGAACAAGCTCACACGGAGGTGAACGGAGACGCCCAGGCTCAATGAAGGAGGATACTCGGAAGATGGTTTAAAGGCAGTCCCGGACGCCTTCCCCCAAACGAAGGAAAATGACCAAAATGATTCACAAGTTCAGGACAAATCCCGTGTTTGAAGGAATATATTAGAGGGAGGTCGTCCTCGGGCCGACGAATGGATTCGCGCGCCTTCGTTTCTCCCCGTATGGGGCTTCCTCAGGGCCGGGGGACGTGGCCTAAATGGCGAAATCTCACGAGCGTCTCGTAGGTAGCATAGCACTTTCATACTATCACCAAACCCGGAGTCTCAAAAAAGTCAATATTTACCACCATCCGCTTTGGGTTTTAGTCCGAACTGTAGACAGGAAGGAAGCATGTTAAATGGACAGCATGACAACATTGCACTGAAATGCATACGTGCTGTTAAATCATGTCATCTCATACAAATGAGGTGGGAAGGGGAAAGAGCGAGGGAGATTTTAAAAGTTAATCTGTGAATAAAGGCACAGAAGATATGTTATTGTAGTAACTGTGTACAGCAAGTATGTATATGTGTATTTTTTAAAAAAAATTTAAAAGGCTTTATTGAGAAAAGTTCACATAACACATACACACTACCAACCAAAATGACACAAAATAACACTCTAACACAGTAATACATAGTTAATATGTTTTTAAATGTATTTATACACTCAGTGTGAAACCTGGGCCTGTTTCGATGAACACAACATAGATATCCTGGCAGGAATGGCAGAAAGACACAAACTTCCCACACAGAACTCCCATAACCAAGAGAAAATACTATAAGAGTTTGGTGGACCTTGAGTTTTGGAGCTGTAGTTCACCTATATCCAGAGAGCACTGTGTACTGAAACAATGTTGGATCAGGACCAAACTTGGCATGAATACTCAATATGCCCAAATATGAACGCAGATGGAGTTCAGGGGAAATAGACCTTGACATTTGGGAGGTGTAGCTGCTGGGATTTATAGTTCCCCTACAATCAAAGAGCATTCTGAACCCAACCAATGATAGAACTGGGCCAAACTTCCCACACAGAATCCCCAGGAGGCAAAATGAGGTCTCTACTTGGGGAAAGGGAGGCGGGCCTTCTCAATGCATGGAGAGGGAGAGACTAAGTAGACAACGGGTGGAGAGGGGGGGTGTTTGCAGGGGCGGCCTTTGCCATTACGCGGCCTACGCAACCGCGTAGAGCGCCATCTTGGACGCGGCGGGGTGGGGCGCCATCGTGAGGCGCCGCGGCATCGCCCTGCTGCTGCTGCGCTGCGCTTCCCTCCGCGGTTTCGCGTGCATGCGCAGTGCCTACGGAGCTCTCTTGAGGTCCGTAGGCACTGCGCATGTGCGCGGAGATTTACGCGCGCATGCGCTGTGCCTACGGACCTCAAGAGAGCACAATCTCGCAATCATGCGCGCAGTGCCTACGGAGCTCTCTTGAATTCGAGGCACAGCGCATGCGCGCGGGAGGGCGATGCAGCAGCAGCACGGACGGCGTCGCCCTCACAAGATGCGCAGCCAACGGAGCTCTAGAGAGCTCCGTAGGCACAGCGCATGCGGCGCAGAGATAAGGCCTCCTAGCGCTTCCTGGTGCCCGCTGACGGCCCCACCCACGGGGCGTTGCAGAGGGCGGGCCGCGGGAGAGCCTTCGAATTGGACAGGGCAAGGAGCGGCGGCGCGTGAAGGAACGGAAGGTGCGTGCGCAAGGTACCAAGAAAAATATTTGGGGAGGGGGCGCAAAAATAATGTGGGGGGGGGCCCCCGAAATAATTATCGCCTACCATGCGAAATTACCTCAGACCGCCCCTGGGTGTTTGTAATTTTGTGCCTTTATCGAGGTAGGTTTCTTAGGGTTTTTATACTTCAACACACTACACTCTCCCTGCCCCCCTCCCGGAGGTTCCAATTTCCCACGGCACACCTGATGATCGCTCACGGCACACTACTGTGCCCTGGCACACTGGTTGGGAAACACTGACATAGATATCCCGGCAGGCATGGCAGAAAGACACACATGAAGGTCTTGCTCAACAGCTGTCAGTCTCTCTCTGTGTTGAGTTTTTATCGCAATCACCCGGTCCTCAGGGAAAACGTACCCGGTCCTCAGGGAAGCCGGCTGGAAAGAGAGCAGCCAGATGGAAGCACACTCTGAGGCAGAGAGTTCCACTGTTGAACAGCTCTCAGTCAGGAAGTTCTTCCTAATGTTCACCCTCCTACACAGACATGCTTCCCTGTGATATTTGCTTTTCTGCCTGCACTGTTGTGCTCTTTCTCTCTCTCTCGCTATATATAAACGGCCGAAGGAGGCAGCGCCCCGGCCCCTTCTTCTTTTTCACTGACACCCGACCCTTCCTCCCCCCCCCCCCACAGCAGCAGGAGTTCAGCAGGAGGGGGAAGAAAGGGTATATTGGAGGTTTCCCCACGGCACACCTGATGATCACCCACGGCATACTAGTGTGCCGCAGCACACTGGTTGGGAAGCACTGCCCTAAAGCAGGGGCGTCCAAACCCTTTAAGCCAGTTCATGGTCTCTCAGACTTTTGGAAGAGTAGACTACAGTTTGGGGGGGTGGGGGAGGACAAGAAGTTAAAACATAAGCCAACAATGTGATGCGGCAGCTAAAAAAGCCAATGGGATTTTGGCCTGCATAAATAGAAACGTAGGGTCTAGATCCAGGGAAATCATGCTACTCCGCTATTCTGCCTTGGTGATAGTTGGACTACTGTGTCCAATTCTGGGCACCACAATTGAAGGGAGATGTTGACAAGCTGGACTGTGTCCAGAAGAGGGCGACTAAAATGATCAAGGATCTGGAGAACAAGCTCTATGAGGAGCGGCTTAAAGAGCTGGCCATGTTTAGCGTGAAGAAGAGAAGGCTGAGAGGAGACATGATAGCCATGCATAAACATGTGTTTGAAGTCATAGGGAGGAGGGAGCAAGCTTGTTGTCCGCTGCCCTGGAGACTAGGATGCAGAACAATGGCTTCAAACTACAGGAAATGAGATTCAAGAGACTAGTCTAATATTATCTAGCACACATCAGAATTGATGCTGCACCTACATGGTACAATTTGACACCACTTTAACTGCCATGGCTCAAAGCCAGGCCCGGATTACCCATAAGGCCAGACTAGGCCATGGCCTTGGGCAGCAGGTTTGGGGGGCAGCGGATCCCACCCCCCGAAAACATTTTTTTTTTTAAAAAACCCGCGCCCGCGCAGCGCTTTCCCCCCGCCCTCTCCCGAGAGAGTCGTCATACCTCGGGAGAGGGTGGGGGAGAGCGCTGCAAGGGGGTGGGGAGGAGGGAATGGCGCCCTCCACTCGCCTGGGCCACCCCCTTGCAAAGGAAGGAGACGGCGAGGAGGAAGGGAAGCTCCGCCCTGCCGGCGGGCATGCATGCATGCGCACGCACGCACGCCAGCGGGCTTCCTTCCTTCTCCTCGCCTCCTTCCTTTGCAAGGTGGCGGCGCAGGCGGCCAGGAGGAGGGCGGGACTTCCCCTTCATCTCCTCGCACCTTCCTTTCGGTCGCGGGAGGAGGAGGTGGATGGAAGCGCGGCACTGCTCGTGGGGCTTCCGCTTGCCTCCTCCTCCTCCCGCAACCGAAAGGAAGGCACGAGGAGGGTGAAGGGAAGTCCCGCCCTCCTCCTCGCACCCTCCTTTCAGTCGCGGGAGGTGGAGGAGGCGGCGGACGGAAGCCCCATGAGCAGTGCGCGCGGCTTCCGTCCACCTCCTCCTCCCGCGACCGAAAGGAAGTTGCGAGGTAGACGGAAGCCGTGGGGCAGGTGCCGCGCGGCTTCCGCCCCACCTCCTCGGGCCCTCCTTCCGGTCGCAGGAGGAGGAGGCGACGGAAGCCGCATGGCCAGGGCTGTTGCCGCACATGCGCAGCAGCGCCCTGGGGGCATGCCTTTCTGCGCCCTGGGGGCGTGGCTTTCCGCGCCCTGGGGTGTCTTGGCCTCGGGCGGCCGAAGAGCCTAATCCGGGCCTGCTCAAAGCTTTGGTATTCTGGGATTTGTAGTTTTGTGAGATATTTACCCTTCTCTGTTAGAGAAGTCTGGTGTCACAACAAACAACAAATCGCAGGATTTCATAAGGAGACTTTGACGTTTGGAGATGATCAAACTGGTCAGTCTCTTACCTCATAGGGAAATGATATGTTATAAATACATTATTTCGTTTTTCCATTGTTTATTCAAGGATAAAGATATCAAAGCCTCCTTCTACCAACTGTAAGATCATGTAACAATTGAAGGCAAAAAATCTTTACACTAAGAGATCATTAAACAAACAAATCTTCCATATTTTCCCATGTGGCAGGAAGTCCCTCTTGTCGCCTAGCAGGGGCAGTCCGGCGTATACGCGAAGTAAGCGGCCGCGTAGGGCGCCATCTTCTGGGAAGGGCGCCGCCACACCCTGCTGCTGCATTGGCTTCAGTGCCTGGCCTGCAGGAGCTTCTGGGCATGCGCGGAGATTTTCGCGCATGCGCAGTGGCTCCGGAACTGAAGTTGAGCTCCGGAGCCACTGTGCATGCCCAGAAGCTCCTGCAGGCGCTGAAGCCAAAGCCTGTAAATGCGCAGTGGCTCCGGAACTGAAGTTGAGCTCCGGAGCCACTGTGCATGCGCAGAAGCTCCTGCAGACGCAGAAGCCTGTAAACACGTCACGTGACACAATTGGGCAGACAGGGGGCGGAGGCAAAGTGAGAGGGGGCGGAGACAAAGGGAAAGGGGGCGGAGACAAAGGGGGGCGCCAAAGTAATGTTCGCTTACCATATAAAATAACCTTAGACCGCCCCTGTCGCCTAGACTCCACATCCCAGGGAACTGTCAACACTTTTAGGGCAAAGCATAAGCTTGGGTTATTTTAAATAGTTTTCCTTTCCTTTCATAGATCTGTAGTTTTTAGAAACCTGTAGTTCACATTAAAGTTGCTGTTCAGACCCATGGCCTTACTGTTCTCGCCTCAACATCATCAAAGTAGGAGAAAGGATGTACAAAACCTTACGGAGAATAATTCTGTGATGCTTGTAGTTCCCAGTCTCAAGATCATACGATCTACAAAGACCAGGTGCAGGGCCTTCTCTGATGCGGCTCCATCTTTTTGGAATACTCTTCCGCTTGAAGTCCGTACGCTTCAAGACTTACTAACTTTTCGGAGAGCGTGCAAGACTTATCTATATAGGCAGGCCTTCCCACCAGGCTAATCAGTTTTATTATGCCCCTATGGGGCTTGTTTGGTACTGCATCATGGACTTGGGCTACCTTTACCTGCATTCCTTTGTCTTTTACCATGTGGGATTGGTGGGAGGGACTGTGTTTGGTGCCAAGGTGATGCTACCACCCTTACTCCACCCCTTTCTGAGGTCATCTGAGGGGCCGGATTTCCTCTCTTCGACCTTTCCAAGCTCAACACATGGACGAAACAGGTGGAAATCTGGAGATCAGGCTCAGACAAGCACCTTCGTTCACGTATAGCCTTTCAACGCTCTCAAGCCAAGAAATTCAGCAATAGGAAGGGCCAGCCCTTCAACAGAGGCTGTATTTCTTTGGGGACCCGAGGACTTCCCATGCCAGAGGACCGTTTGAGGAGCAACAAGGGACCTGAAAACAAAGAAAGCCACCTTCGCTTTGCAAAGGCAAGTGAATGCACCCCCTTTTCTCAAAGGACACTTTTAGTAACCAACAGCAAGCGTTTTGGGCCAACAGGTGTTTTTCACTGGTTGTTTTTCTATAAATAAACTTGTTGAGTTCACCATTTTAAGTCTAGAACTCATTTCTCAAAGACCTCCAGGTCTCTTGTATATGGGAAGGCTAGAATGCGAATCCCAGGGCCATAGAGTTCGTCCATCCTTTTAAAGTCCCCCCTTTTTTGGCCCTGGCGAAACGCCACAAGTTTTATATTTTACTGTTTTTACTGTTTTATTGTATTACTCATGTCTGATGTAAGCCGCTCCGAGCCCCTGGGGAGTAGCGGCCTATAAATTTGAAATAATAATAACAATAATAATAATATACGTGTGAAAATGTTTAAAAGGGCAACAAACCAAACTGGTTTTCTTCTTTTTCTTTTTTTTGCCACTGAAAGAATATATTTCATGCTTTCTGCAGGCCCGGATCAGGCCCTTTTGGCACCCTAGGCCAAAGGCTCTGCCCCCGCCCCTGGCTCCGCCCCACCCCTGGCTCCTCTTCGCCCCCTGGCTCCGCCCCACCCCCGGCACCTCCTCGCTTTGCCCCAGCCCCGCCCCTGGCTCTGCCCCCACTCCTCCCTCCCTCCTGAAGCCACTATGCCGGCCTGAGAAGCGGCCAAAATCGCAGCTTTAGGAGGGAGGAGCATGGGGAGGCCCCGCATCGGCTCCGGGGGTGGGGCTTTCCTTCCTCCTCCTCGCGCCAGCGAGGAGGCAGGGGTGGAGCCGGGGGCGGGGCAGAGCCGAGGGCGGGGGCAGAGCCGAGGGGATCAGAGCAAAGGAGGGGGGAGGCCGTGAATGGCGCTTACGCCACCGTGCGCATGCGCCCTTTTTTTAAAAAAATAAATTGATTTTTTTTAAAAAGAATATTTTTTTTGAAATTTTTAAAAAACTTTTTTTGGGGGGGTCCATACCAGTTTCCCCCCCCCCAAGGTGCCGCCCTAGGCCATGGCCTAGGGTGGCCTTATGGCTAATCCGGGCCTGGCTTTTGAACAGAAAACATTTTCATAAGATAACATCTTGCACAATTAGCTCTAACAATAACTCATAGATATAGCATAGGAATTATTTGATGGCGATGAAGCAGGATTGTTTGCCATCAGAGGTGGTAACCTACTGTAGTTCTGCAAGACAGATGTGGGGCATCTGTAGCCTTGCAAATTATCATTATTATTAAGCAGCAGGTCCCATTATCCCTGACCACAGTGTAGTAGTTGATGCCTATTAAGTTTCCAACATCACTAGATCTACCGATTTCATATCCCTATTATATACTTTTATTTCACTGCCAGATAGATGGAGAAGACCCTCTAGTTGTTCAGTCAGTCAGTCAGTCAGTAGCCTTTATTTCGGTCAACAAACAACGGCTAAGTCAGGTGAAAGTAGAATAATGGAATACAACATTTAAGAAATTAATAACATCACATTTGGGTTATGATTAATAAAAACAAGTATCACCATTCGCTATCGGTTGAATGACTGTTGTTGATTGTGGCTCCCAGCATTCCGGAGAGGATGGATAGTCTCACCATTCCCATCTCTATCTCTATTCTAAAACAACATGAGAGTTTAACATAACTGGAAGGAAGTATAATGGAGAATCTTATCCTAAATGTATATCTTACACTTCATATTTCTAACATTCCTATGACAGGGTTGCTGTGAGTTTAATGGGCTGTAAAAACCCACAGCAACCCAGTGATTTCGACAACACATTCCTATGAGAACTCTAGTACCAGAGCTTGAAAAATTCATAAAGCTAGTCTTTTAGTGCCACCTAGTGACTATATGGCCTACAAGCCACTCTAAACACCTTTGCAAGAAGCATAGAAGAAGCTCGGCCTGTCATTGGACATCAAGAAAACCATCAAGAAAGCCATTCATTGAAATTGAATCCAGACAAGACAGAGGCACTCATGGTCAGTCGAAAGGCCGAACAAGGCATAGGGTTACAGCCTGTGTTGGACGGGGTTACACTCCCCCTGAAGACGCAGGTTCACAGTTTGGGTGTGATTCTGGACTCATTGCTGAGCATGGAACCCCAGGTTTCGGCGGTGACCAGGGGAGCATTTGCACAGTTAAAACTTGTGCTCCCATACCTTGGGAAGTCTGACTTGGCCACAGTGGTCCACTCTCTGGTTACATCCCGTATAGATTACTGCAATGCTCTCTACGTGGGGGTACCCACCACCAGGACACCGAACTTGGGGGACAATCTTACTTGGACAACGAAGGATTGCCTAAGTAAGTAAAGTAAGTAATATGGCCTAAACGGCCAATTTCCCCCCGGAAACATTATTAATGAGGCCAATTCAAAAGTAGTCAGTGTGGTGCAATGCTTTGAGAATTAGACTGCAACTGGAGATCAGGGTTCAATTTCTTGCTCAACCATGAAAGCCACAATTTCTGTGATAGCATCGCATTAACTTAGAAATGACTTTAAAGCACACAACAACAACACATTTCCAAATGTGCATAGAATGGATGAAGAAGTAAAAAACACATCTCTCCAAATTCCCATGCCCTTCAGCTTAGTATCACACATTAAACCAGGCTGGACAAAGTGTAAGCAATTTGAAACCCAGTTTCATCCTCCTCCGGGGTTTCCACATTTTTTAAGAAGTTAGTTATGTGGGGGTTGGAAAATGTAAGTAAACAGAAGCATTACCACCATTTTTGAACCAAGATATACACTGCAGTATAATAAAGTGTCACACAGAGTTGTGTAACAAGTAACAGCATCTTTAGTTCAGTTCAAAAAGTCAAACAGGGCAACAATATATACAGCAGTCTCTCTGAATTCACACAGAGAACAGAGGGAATGAACAGTCCTTTTAAACAGTCTTTAAATTACGCTCCATGCCTTTGAAATGATCAGGCTTCAGAGAGTTGGCTGCCATTTCTTTCCTGGCTGTTTCCAGTCAGTGTTCTTTTCACTCTCCAAAGTGAAAGTGGCAGTTACAACCGTTTGTCTCAGCTGCATGCCAGAGACAACATCCAATCAGAATTCTGGTCCCTGTCATGTTCAGCCAATCAGCTGCTGACAAATGTCTTTCCAGTTAAACCACCACATCATGGCGTCTCTTTTCAAATCCTCACAAGTTTGGCTTAAAACTCATAACTAACTTATAAGCAGTAACCAGGTACTTTAATATCCAGAAGGTCAATGAATGGCAAATAATAATAATAATACAAAATATTCCTCACCCTTTGGCTGTGTGTTATGTTCCATTACATAACGAATATAGTTACTTATAAATGAACGAGGAATGTGTCATAGTGTAGCACAGCAGTTCTCGTTCGTGCCTGGAGGGCAAGGAATAAGTCCTGGGGTTCCTTTAGCATTAGGGCCTGCAGCAGCAGAGGTGGATTCGGAGGATGAGCTAGATGACTGGGGTGAAGCACAGGGCCCTTCGGATGGGCCGCAGTCTCCCACAGAGAGCTTGGCATGGGAAGAAATGTGTTTTGGGCCCAGCTCAGATTCCGATCACCAGGTGGAGATGGGAAGCAGCGAAGGGAGTTATGAACACCCCGGGGGGGAGGAATTCCCAGGAGCCCGAGAATGTAAACATGGACGAACCCGAGTGGGAAAGTGCCAGGGAGGAAAGTTCTCAGGAAGATAGCGACACAGCTGCCGAGAGGCA
>JARBWK010000005.1:124602393-124622393 GCA_030556195.1 Anolis apletophallus
GGAGATGTTGACAAGCTGGACTGTGTCCAGAAGAGGGCGACTAAAATGATCAAGGATCTGGAGAACAAGCTCTATGAGGAGCGGCTTAAAGAGCTGGCCATGTTTAGCGTGAAGAAGAGAAGGCTGAGAGGAGACATGATAGCCATGCATAAACATGTGTTTGAAGTCATAGGGAGGAGGGAGCAAGCTTGTTGTCCGCTGCCCTGGAGACTATGATGCAGAACAATGGCTTCAAACTACAGGAAATGAGATTCAAGAGTCTAGTCTAATATTATCTAGCACACATCAAAATTGATGCTGCACCTACATGGTACAATTTGACACCACTTTAACTGCCATGGCTCAACGCTTTGGCATTCTGGGATTTGTAGTTTTGTGAGATATTTACCCTTCTCTGTTAGAGAAGTCTGGTGTCACAACAAACAACAAATCGCAGGATTTCATAAGGAGACTTTGAGGTTTGGAGATGATAAAACTGGTCAGTCTCTTACCGCATAGGGCGGTGTTTCCCAACCAGTGTGCCGTGGCGGCGGCACACTAGTGTGCCGTGAGCGATCATCAGGTGTGCCGTGGGAAATGTCCCCCCCCCCCCCCCCGGAACAGCTTCATGACATCCAAAGTTAACTGGAAGCAAGTTTCACTCAGGGTGAAATTTCACAAAGGTCTGGAGAACAATCTCTATGAGGAGCAGCTTGAAGAGCTGGGCATGTTTAGCCTGAAGAAGAGAAGGCTGAGAGAAGACATTATAGCCATGTATAAATATGTGAGAGGAAGTCATATCTATGTTGTGTTCATCGAAACAGGCCCAGGTTTCACACTGAGTGTATAAATACATTCAAAAACATTTTAACTATATGTATGACTGTGTTAGAGTGTCATTTTGTGTCATTTTGGTTGGTGGTGTGCCCCAGGATTTTGTAAATGTAAAAAATGTGCCGCAGCTCAAAAAAGGTTGAAAAACACTGTCATAGGGAAATGATATGTTATAAATATATTATTTCGTTTTTCCATTGTTTATTCAAGGATAAAGATATCAAAGCCTCCTTCTACCAACTGTAAGACCATGTAACAATTGAAGGCAAAAATCTTTACACAAAGAGTTCATTAAACAAACCAATCTTCCATATTTTCCCATGTGGCAGGAAGTCCCTCTTGTCGCCTAGACTCCACAGCCCAGGGAACTGTCAACACTTTTAGGGCAAAGCATCAAAATGATGGTGCTACCCAGAATAAACTTCCTATTTGCAACACTCCCCATTATTAAGAAAGACACACATTTTAAATTATGGGACAGGGATCTATCTAAATTTGTATGGGGAGGGAAAAAACCAAGGGTGAAGTGGAAATTGTTACAACAAACAAAAGAGAGGAGGAATAGCCCTTCCAAATTTAAAGATATATTTCGAGGCCAATTGCCTAAACTGGATTGGGGAGTGGTGCAGACTTAAGAACGACAGGTTATTAGACCTAGAAGGGTTTGACCTTAAATTTGGGTATCATGGATATCTACAATATAATAAATTAAAAGCAGATGCCAATTTTAATAATCATTGTGTTAGAAAGACTCTCCTCAAGACATGGATTAAATATAAAACAAATTTTGGACCGAAAACCCTATGTGGATCTCACCATCAGAGGCATTTAGACTGCGGCAGCTCGATAGCAGGGAATGGATGACATACAATGAGACCCTAAAATGGAATGGGAACAACTATGTCTTGAAAGATAAGTCGCAAATCAATAGAGAGAGGGAATTAGACTGGTTCTCCTATCTACAACTTAGAGAAAAAGTTTAAAGAAGATGAAAAGAAAGGTTTTGAAGAGGAAAAATGAGATAGAAGAGATAATATTTGATGATAAACAGAAAAAAGTAGGAAGACTCTATAAGGTATTATTAAAACGACATATGGAGAATAAGGGGGAGGAGAAATATAAAGAACAATGGATGAGAAATTTGGGCTTTAAGATAAAAGAAGAGATACTTGGAGGATATCTGGAAAAACAAGGTCAATAGATCCTGCTGCCACAGTTACAAAGAAAATTGGATGAAAACGATATATAGGTGGTACCTGACCCCAAATAAATTAGCTAAAATCTATAGAAACTCCAGCCCAGACTGCTGGAATTGCAAAGCAAAAAATGCTGGCACCTATTTTCATCTGTGGTGGCTCTGCCCCAAGGCAGACAGATTTTGGAAGAAGGTACACCTCGAATTAAAAAAATTACTGAAGAAGGACTTGCCAAGAACACCTGAAGTGTTATTATTGGGAATAGTAGACCCTGGGTGGGACGGCAAAGACAAAAAAATCTTGAACCTGATCATCACGGCCGCCAGGATGGTGTACGCTAAGTACTGGAAGTCCCAAGAAGAACCCACAGTGGAGGAATGGCTCCTCAAGGTAGTAGATGTAGTCCAGATGGAAGCCTTGACCGAGGTACTAAGAGAAGATAGAAATGAAAAAAAAGAAAATAGAAATAACAAATGGGATTGGTCGAGACTAATAGAATATTTCAAAAAGGAAAAGAATATAGAACTTAGAGTAAAGGGCGGGTAGAAAAGAGAAAAGTGGGAAGGGAAGGGCAGATGGGACAGAAAAAGAATATCTAGGTAGGAAGCAAGGAAAGATAGACAATTTGGATATATCCTCTACAATAAATGACTAGTAGGGATAAAATATGCTCTCTCTCACATATAGAACGCACCGGCAAAGATCATAAAATTCTCAGAGACAAGGAAGGAGAAACTGCTCGCGAAAGTCGAGAAGCAAGAAAAAAGACAAGTGCCAAACCTTCATTTGTCCAGCACACAGTTTTCTTTACACGACCTTTTTTAACTATATCACTTTCTTTATCCTTTTCTGATTTGGACTTTCAATTTTCTGTACGTCCCCGGCAGGAAGCACCACTGGGGAACGCTTTCATGTTGTTTATTTGTGTAATTCTATCTACTTTTTTATATTGTAAAATCTTCAATAAAGATGAATTTTTTTTTAAAAAAAACACTTTTAGGGCAAAGCATAAGCTTGGGTTATTTTTAATAGTTTTCTTTTCAACTGCATAGATCTGTAGTTTTTAGAAACCTGTAGTTCACATTAAAGTTGCTGTTCAGGCCCACGGCCTTACTGTTGTAGCCTCAACATCATCAAAGTAGGAGAAAGGATGTACAAAACCTTACGGAGAATAATTCTGTTATGCTTGTAGTTCCCAGTCTCAAGATCACACGATCTACAAAGACCAGGCGCAGGGCCTTCTCTGCTGCGGCTCCATCTCTTTGGAATACTCTTCTGCTTGAAGTCAGTACGCTCCAAGACTTACTAGCGTTTCGGAGAGCGTGCAAGACTTATCTGTTTAGGCAGGCCTTCCCACCTGGCTAATCAGTTTTATATTGTACTGTTTTTACTGTTTTATTGTATCACTCATGTCTGATGTAAGCCGCTCCGAGCCCCCGGGGAGTGGCAGCCTATAAATTTTAAATAGTAACAATAACAACAACAATAATAATATATGTGTGAAAATGTTTTAAAGGACAACAAACCAAATTGGTTTTCTTATTTTTCTTTTTTTGCCACTGAAAGAATATATTTCATGCTCTCTGAACAGAAAACATTTTCATAAGATAACATCTCGCACATTTAGCTCTAACACTAAGTCATAGATATAGCATAGGAATTATTTGATGGGGAAAATTATTCGCAATATAGCGATGAAGCAGGATTGTTTGCCATCAGAGGAGATAACCTAGTGCAGTGTTTTTCAACCTTTTTTGAGCTGCGCCACATTTTTTACATTTACAAAATCCTGGGGCACACCACCAACCAAAATGACACAAAATGACACTCTAACACAGTAATACATATAGTTAATATGTTTTTAAATGTATTTATACACTCAGTGTGAAACCTGGGCCTGTTTCGATGAACAAAACATATATATGACTTCCTCTCACATATTTATACATGGCTATCATGTCTTCTCTCAGCCTTCTCCAGGCTAAACATGCCCAGCTCTTCAAGCCGCTCCTCATAGAGCTTGTTCTCCAGACCTTTGTGAAATTTCACCCTGAGTGAAACTTGCTTCCAGTTAACTATGGATGTCATGAAGCTGTTATAAACAGTTCCTTGGGGGAGGGGGGGAGGCAACTCTCGAAAAATCCAGTAAAATAGTTTTTTTAAAAAACATTTCCAAGCGGAGAGGCTCAATTTGTTTCTTGGAAACCTGTGAGGGGGCTGCTAGGAGGGGGGAGAGTGCCAATTCCCCACGGCACACCTGATGATCGCTCACGGCACACTAGTGTGCCACGGCACACTGGTTGGGAAATACTGACCTAGAGTATTTCTGCAAGACAGATGTGGGGCATCTGTAGCCTTGCGAATTATAATTATTATTAAACAGCAGGTCCCATTATCCCTGACCACAGTGTAACAGTTGATGCCTATTAAGTTTCCAACACCACTAGGAGATCTACCAATATCATATCCCTATTATATACTTGTATTTCACTGCCAGATAGATGGAGAAGACCCTCCAGTTGTTCAGTCAGTCAGTCAGTCAGTCAGTAGCCTTTATTTCGGTCAACAAACAACGGCTAAGTCAGGTGAAAGTAGAATAATGGAATACAACATTTAACAAATTAATAACATCACATTTGGGTTATGATTAATAAAAACAAGTATCACCATTCGCTATCGGTTGAATGACTGTTGTTGATTGTGGCTCCCAGTTGTTGATTGTGGCTCCCAGCATTCCGGAGAGGATGGATAGTCTCACCATTCCCATCTCTATCACTATTCTAAAACAACATGAGAGTTTAACATAACTGGAAGGAAGTATAATGGAGAATCTTAACCTAAATGTATATCTTACACTTCATATTTCTAACATTCCTATGAAGGGTTGATGTGAGTTTAATGGGCTGTAAAACTTACAGCAACCCAGTGATTTCGACAACACATTCCTATGAGAACTCTAGTAACAGAGCGTGAAAAATTCATAAATCTAGTCTTTTAGTGCCACCTAGTGACTATATGACCTACAAGCCACTCTAAACACCTTTGCAGAGGCATAGAAGAAGCTAGGCCTGTCATTGGACATCAAGAAAACCATCAAGAAAGCCATTCATTGAAATTGAATCCAGACAAGACAGAGGCACTTATGGTCAGTCGAAAGGGCGAACAGGGCATAGGGTTACAGCCTGTGTTGGACGGGGTTACACTCCCCCTGAAGACTCAGGTTCACAGTTTGGGTGTGATCCTGGACTCATCGCTGAGCCTGGAACCCCAGGTTTCGGCGGTGACCAGGGGAGCATTTGCACAGTTAAAACTTGTGCTCCCGTACCTTGGGAAGTCTGACTTGGCCACGGTGGTCCACTCTCTGGTTACATCCCGTATAGATTACTGCAATGCTCTCTACGTGGGGTTGCCTTTGAAGACTGTTTGGAAGCTGCAACTAGTCCAACGGACAGCAGCCAGGTTGATAACAGGAGCGGCATTCAGAGAGCGTACAACTCCCCTGTTGTGCCAGCTCCACTGGCTGCCAGTTTGCTACCGGGCACAATTCAAAGTGCTGGCTTTAGCCTTTAAAGCCCTAAACGGTTCGGGTCCAACTTATCTGTCCGAACGCATCTCTCCCTATGAACCATTGAGATGTTTAAGATCATCTGGAGAGGCCCTGCTCTCGGTCCCGCCTTCTTCGCAGGCGCGACTGGCGGGGATGAGAGACAGGGCCTTTTCAGTGGTGGCTCCTCGGCTTTGGAACGCCCTTCCTAGAGACAGCAGATCGGCCCCCTCCCTCCTGACATTTTGCAAGAAAGTCAAGACCTGGCTGTTTGAGCAGGCATTTGCTGATGTAATATAAAGGTTTAATTAGATATATGGAATGACGACGATGTGATGGAAACTGATTTCAACATGACGCTGAGACTGCAATTGTATGTTTTTAATTGTTAATTTGTTGTTATATGGTTATTTTTTCTGGTTGTTTGCTTGTGTTGTATTGAGGGCAGAGACTGCCTTGTGTAAACCGTCCCGAGTCGCCTTCGGGCTGAGAGGGGCGGTATAGAAATATGACAAATAAATGACAAATAAAATAAATCAAGGTCAGCTATGACCAGCAGTGCTGCAGTATTTGAAGAGGCACGAATGGATGGCGAAAGAGAGAAACATGCCAAGAGGAAGGCGCATCAAGCCAACCCCAACCAGGACCACCTGGAAACTGATGCCCTCACTACGGGAGAACATGCAGGTAAAGAATAGGGTTCCACAGTCACCTACGTACCCATCGCCAGGACACCGAACTTGGAAGACAATCTTACTTGGGCAACGATGGATTGCCTAAGTAAGTAAAGTAAGTAATATGGCCTAAACGGCTTTTAAAATAAATCATGTATTTATTTTGCTCGGATAGATATTTCAAGAGTGGAGCCAATTTCGAGGGAGATCCGGTGGGCAAAGATGGCGGTCGGACGGACACTCTGAGGCTCCTCAGAGTGCCAACCATTTCACCGATCGGAGGGCGATTTGCGCCCCCCTCCTTTGACGGGACTAAACCAGAAAGGAGCCGCGAAGCCTAGGGGACGGTGCCGCTGGCCCCAAAGGTCGCCCCCTCCCCAAGAGAGGGCGATTGAGTGGGCCCGGACCCTAGTTGCGCCGGCAGGCGGATCGGGACTCGGGAAGCAAGTGAAGGCTCGCAATAACGGACAGCCCAGCCCACCTCTTTAAGACCAGAGAGAAAAGAAGTACAAGATTGCTGAAAGAACAGCAGTAAGTACAGGAGATCTCCCCTCCCGATAAACGGGAGGATAAGAAGCACCCCACCCAGGGGACCTGCCCAAGACGCAAGCAGGATCTTAGAAGCCCCCCCCCCTCGGGACACAAAAGCAACATCGCAAAGAAAGGGGAAATAACGCAACAGGGAAACAAAGGTAAATTGGCGGCCTCTGGGAGGGCAGACAACATCGGTAAGCCCCAAGCAGTTAGCTCCAAGATGGCGGCTCGTCCTTAAACAACACTGACCTGGGGAAGAAGACAACCGATTTAGGCGGGAGCGCCATCTTGAAGTGGAGAGCAGAGCAAGTCTATCCAGTGAATAGAACAGCTGACAACAAGTTACTATGTCAGCACTGAACGAATTGAGCACAGGAGCAAGGGAACAGGGGGGAATGCAGGGAAGGAGGCCGGGGATGAAAAATAACTTTGAAGGACATCATCAAAGCACTGCGAAAATTGGGAGAAGCACAAGATGGGTGTCTGCAGAAGATCGAAACAGTGATGACCCGACAAGAAAAGCAAATCAAAATGATCCAGGAACAATCCCAAAGTGCAAGGATAGAATCAACCAAAGAAGTGATTCCTACAAAGCTAGAGCTGACAATCATTTATGAGGATGGAAAACTAGTACCTCAGGACAAGGGGAAAAATGCAGCAATACATGAAAGCCTGGAGAAAGGGAGGGAGGAGAATACAAGACAGCAAGCAGTGTCAGAAGAAAGAGAATTTTACTTTTAAAGCTGTGTGGAAGCCCCACTGGATGTTATAAGAATGACTATTAAGAATCCTGAGGCCTATGCTCCCCAAAAAGGAGAAGAGGAAAGAAACCAAGCGGTTGATACAACACCTAAACGCTCTACCCTGTCTGTATGCAGGCAAGAGTAAAGAGAAAAAGATTGGGGTACAGTCCAATAGAAAGAGAAGCCGGACGAGAAAGGAGGCCAAGGAAAATGAAAGAAACAGATTCAGCTGCATTAAAAGGCAAGGAACGGACAATGGACATGGTTTCCCTTACCAAATATCTGAAGGATTTTAAAAGTTAAGAGAAAAAGACAAATGATTGATTATCTTCCAAGAGGTATATGGTGACCCGCTGCTGATACGCAACCAAAGAAGATGATTTGAAATAAAGAAGTGACAATTTCAGCCAACAAAAGAGACTGTACAAGATAAGCAAGAAAAACTCAGTGATTATGGGAGATGGCAGTCAGCAAGGTACCCCTATAAGGTCTGTATTAAAACCCGGGGCAGCACCTGGCGGACAAAATGAATCCTCCAACAATGCAAAAGCAAGTAGGGCGCAACACAGACCGAAGAAAATCCTGTAGCCGGGAAAGGAGAACGGCCATCCAGACCCACTCAGACAGCGGCGGCGGAGAAGGGTCTCCGGGAGTCCCCAGAGACTGGTTTGTCTCTCCGACGACACCCATCCCCCTTGATCCTACCCTGGCCCCTGTCACACACTCCCCCCCTCCCCAACATACCTCCCCAGACACCTGGCCTTGCCCCAACCTCCCCCTGCCTCCCCTGCAACCCCTCAAACCCAATATTGGTGGAAATTTCAATAAAAATATTTAATAAAAAAAAAAGAAGAGTGGAGCCAATTTCCACCCGGAAACATTATTAATGAGGCCAATTCAAAAGTAGTCAGTGTGGTGCAATGCTTTGAGAATTAGACTGCAACTGGAGATCAGGGTTCAATTTCTTGCTCAACCATGAAAGCCACAATTTCTGTGATAGCATCGCATTAACTTCGAAATGACTTTAAAGCACACAACAACAACACATTTCCAAATGTGCATAGAATGGATGAAGAAGTAAAAAAACACATCTCTCCAAATTCCCATGCCCTTCAGTTTAGTATCACACATTAAACCAGGCTGGACAAAGTGTAGTCTGCAAGCAATTCGAAGCCCAGTTTCGCCCTCCTCCAGGGTTTCCACATTTTTTAAGAAGTCAGTTATGTGGGGGTTGGTAACTGTAAGTAAACAGAAGCATTACCCCAATTTTTGAACCAAGATATACCCCACAGTATAATAAAGTGTCACACAGAGTTGTGTAACAAGTAACAGTATCTTTACTTCAGTTCAAAAAGTCAAACAGGGCAACAATATATACAGCAGTCTCTCTGAATTCACACAGAGAACAGAGGGAATGAACAGTCCTTTTAAACAGTCTTTAAATTACGCTCCATGCCTTTGAAATGATCAGGCTTCAGAGAGTTGGCTGCCATTTCCTTCCTGGCTGTTTCCAGTCAGCGTTCTTTTTACTCTCCAAAGTGAAAGTGGCAGTTACAACCGTTTGTCTCAGCTGCATGCCAGAGACAACATCCAATCAGAATTCTGGCCCCTGTCATGCTCAGCCAATCAGCTGCCGACACATGTCTTTCCAGTTAACCCGTGCCTGACTGCATGTATTACTGCTGGTATGTATCACTGTTTATCTCTGTATATCTATTATGACTGATGTATATTGTTATAGGATTGGATATTCTGTTATTACCTGGACCTCTTTGTTTACTTTAGACTTGTGGATGCCGTCTACGCCATACCTTGACTTTGGGTTTTGATAAAGCGCTCGTTAGTGCGAAACGGAGCGGGAACCCGGTGACTTCCGTCAACCCGGCTCCTTTATTATGATTTAATTGGCTCCACTTTGCGGCGACTTTACCTGGAATTGATACAGCATCTCTTTGAATTCTGTTTATCCACTTCAATGGACTATATGAAATTGTGTTGAACTTTACCTGGACTTCCACTGGACTGGACTTTGTTGAATGATTGATATTGTATTGAACAAACGTGACGTATGTTACTGTGGGGTCCGTGAGTATAACTCTTTGAATATACTTAATTGTTTATCTTCAATGACTGACATTGCTTGATCCTTTCTAAATTCTTTTATTGGGTCCCTCATTGTACTTTCCAGTTAACCCACCACATCATGGCGTCTCTTTTCAAATCCTCACAAGTTTGGCTTAAAACTAATAACTAACTTAAAAGCAGTAACCAGGTACTTTAATATCCAGAAGGTCAATGAATGGCAAATAATAATAATACAAAATATTCCTCACCCTTTGGCTGTGAGTTATGTTCCATTACATAACGAATATAGTTACATATAAATGAATAAGGAATGTGTGTCACAGAAGAAAAGAGCTAAAACACATGCAGATTAAAAAGCTACTATGTAGTCTTGTATCTTTTTAGTCCATGAGGTGTTAAAAGTATTATGTTTGTGTATTTAATAAAACACTTTTTCAATTTGCTGTATTCTCTTTCCCCCAAAATAAAACAGTTTTTTGGCCCCCAGAATTTGCTATCCTTTTTCTGTGGTGAAACAATGTTTTCTTTCCGCATTTTATCTGTTTTGATACAATTTTTTTGTTTATAAGAAGAGAACCTCTCTTTCTTAGAGATGCTATCCGATGGATCAAACAATGGGCATCCTCAGCCGTTATTTAGAAAGACTGCGTCCTCTAGGTCAGTGTTTCCCAATCTTTTTTGAGCCGCAGCACACTTTTAACATTAAAAAAATCCGGGGGCACATCACCAATCAAAATGACACAAAATGACACTCTAGCACAGTAAAGAACGACTGGGGCCATGGTGGCCTGTTGGGAGCATCTGCTGGGAGTGCCGAAGCCGGGGAGGGGGCGGAGCCAGGCCGTGCCATGCCCCGCCCCCGGCTTCAGCTCTCCCACAGCTTCTCCAGCCTTGAGGGGCAAAGCCAAGCCAGCGGTGGCAGAGCCAGCACAATGCTGGCTTGGCACTGTCCTCAAGGCTGGAGAAGCTGTGGGAGAGCTGAAGCCGGGGGGAGGGGCGGAGCCAGGCTGTGTCATGCCCCGCCCCCTCCCACAGCTTCCGCTCTCCCACAGCTTCTCCAGCCTTGAGGGGGGCAATGCCAAGCCAGCGGTGGCAGAGCCAGCAGAATGCTGCCTTGGGACTGTCCCTCAAGGGTGGAGAAGCTGTGGGAGAGCTGAAGTCACGGGGAGGGGAGTAGCCAGGCCGTGCCATTCCCCCGCCCCCTCTCCCTGGCTACAGCTCTCCCACAGCTTCTCCAGCCATGAGGGGGCAATGCCAAGCCACCGGTGGCAGAGCCAGCACAATGCTGGCTTGGCACTGCCCCCTCAAGGCGGGAGAAGCTGTGGGAGAGCGGAAGCCAAGGGGAGGGGGCGGAGCCAGGCTGTGTCATGCCCCGCCCCCTCCCACAGCTTCAGCTCTCCCACAGCTTCTCCAGCCTTGAGGGGGCAATGCCAAGCCAGCGGTGGCAGAGCCAGCAGAATGCTGCCTTGGGACTGTCCCCTCAAGGGTGGAGAAGCTGTGGGAGAGCTGAAGTCATGGGGGAGGGGGAGTAGCCAGGCCGTGCCATTCCCGCCCCTCTCCCTGGCTTCAGCTCTCCCACAGCTTCTCCAGCCATAAGGGGCAATGCCAAGTCACCGGTGGCAGAGCCAGCACAATGCAGGCTTGGCACTGGCCCCTCACGGCGGGAGAAGCTGTGGGAGAGCTGAAGCTGGGGGAGGGGGGCGGAGCCAGGCCGTGCCATGCCCCGTCCCCTCCCCCCGGCTTCAGCTCTCCCACAGCTTCTCCAGCTTTGAGGGGGGCAGTGCGAGCGTGGAAACATGGCTGGGGAAACGGCTTTCTTCCCCCCCCAAGCAGCAGGAGTTCGGCAGGAGGAGGGGGAAAGGAAGGGGGGCAGAGAGCTTTTCTCGCGGCACAGCAGGGGGTCCGTCACAGCACACTACTGTGCCGCATCACAGCAGTTGGGAAACACTGCTCTAGTGGTAAAAAAACCCCAACCCATCCCTCTTTTCTTGATTTTCATTGTTAGGCTGCGACAGAATTCCTTCTCTGTTATCCTCTCTGTTCTCTTTGCAGAAGGAAACATTCATTGCCAGATGGAGATGTGACACATGCTGGGTAGACCCAGGCCCATGAGGGATGGAGCCTGTTTTCTTTCTGCATTTTATCTGTTTTGGTACAAATGTTGTGTTTATAGGAAGAGAACCTACTTTTCCTAGGGATCCTTACCAAAGGAACAAACAGTAGATGCCCTCAGCTCTCATTTAGACAGACTGCATCCTCAAGTGGTAAACATCATCTAATCATGAGACTATGACAGAAATTATTTATGTATTATTTGGACTTGTACGCCGCCACTCCCTGAGGGCTCGGAGCGGCTTACAAACATATAAAAGTATCACAGGAGTAAAAACAACATATTAAACTAGAGCAGTGTTTCCCAACCAGTGTGCCGTGGGCAATCATCAGATGTGCCGTGGGAAATTGGAACCTCCAATACCCTTTCTTCCCCCTCCTGCCAAACACTTTTTCTTCTCCACTCGGGCTCCCTTCTTCCCAGCCTCACTCTGCTCGCTTTGCCTCGCTTTGCCCTGGGGCGAGTCTGCGCAGGAGCGCCCGCACGGGTCATGTCTTCCTCCCTCCCCCCTCCCGAACACGCTCACGCTGCCCCCTCGGATCAAAATGGCGGCAGAAGCGGCAGTGTAGAAGAAAAAGTAAGTGTTCGGCAGGAGGGGGAAGAAAGGGCGCGAAGGGGGAGGAAGACATTTCTGTCGAAAGCTGGCATGGGCAAACTTGGACCTTCCAGGTGTTTTGGACTCCAACTCCCACCATTCCTAGCAGCCCCAGGCTCTTTTCCTTTCCCCCCCTCAGCCATTTAAGCAGGAAAGGGCCTGAGGCTGTTAGGAATGGTGGGAGTTGAAGTCCAAAGCAGCCAGAGGGCCGAAGTTTTCCCATGCCTCTTTTAGGGACCTTAAAGTGGTGAGCCTCCTTCCAACATTGTGATTCTGGATAGAAAACAAACAACATAACATAACATTGTTTGAGTCCACAGTGCTCTCTGGGTGTTGGTGAACTACAACTTCCAAACTCAAGGTCAATTCCCAAGCAAACCCTTTCAGTACTTTCTGTTGCTAATGAGAGTTCAATATGCCAAGTTTGGTTTAATTCCATTGTTGCAAGAGTTCAGGATGCCCTTTGATTGTGTGTTAACTATAAATCCCAGAAACTGTAACTCCCAAATATCAAGGTCTATTTCCCCCCAAATCCATCTGTGTTCACATTTGGGCATATTGAGTATTCATGCCAAGTTTGGTCCTGATCCAACATTGTTTGAGTCCACAGTGCTCTCTGGATATAGGTGAACTACAACTCCAAAACTCAAGGTCAACTATATGTATTACTGTGCTAGAGTGTCATTTTGGTTGGCGGTGTGCCCCAGGATTTTGTAAATGTAAAAAATGTGCCGCGGCTCAAAAAACGTTGAAAAACACTGCCATAGAGTATCCTGATGTTCCACCCCCCACCCCCAATACTCATAACTTAAACCACCCGATGACTAAACAAAAGTTTGCCCATACTTAGTATAAATAAACACAATAATACGTTGTCGAGGGCTTTCATGGCCAGAATCACTGGGTGGCTGTGAGTTTTCTGGGCTGTATGGCCATGGTCCGGAAGCATTCTCTCCTGACGTTTCGCCCGCATCTATGGCAGCCATCCTCACAGGTTGAAGGGTCTCCTGAAAACTAGGGTTTTCTATATCTGTGGAACGTCCAGGGTGAGAGAAAAAACTATTTGTCTCCTTGAGGCAAGTGTGAATGTTGCGATTGGCCAACTTGATCAGCATTGAATGGCCTTGCAGCTTCAAAGCCTGGCTGATTCCTGCCTGGAGAGATCCTTTATTGGGGAGGTGTTAGTAGACAAGAGTTCTTTCTCCTACCCCGGATATTCCAGATAGATAAACCTCACTTGCCTACTTTCCAACAGACCTCACGACCTCTGAGGATGCCTGCCATACCATAGATGTGGGCGACACATCAGGAGAGAATGCTTCTGGAACATGGCCATGCAGTCTGGGAAAACTCACAGCCACCCAGTAATTCTGGCCATGAAAGCCTTCAAGAATATATTATTGTGTTTATTTATACTAGGCTGGGGGCTTCTGGGAGCTGTAGTAGGCTGTTAGGAATTGTGGGAGTCGAATTCCAAAACACCTGGAGGGCCCAAGTTTGCCCATGCCTCCTGGAAGGAGATAAAGCCCCCTTCTATTCTGCCATATAAAATCCAGATTGTCTGATTTGAGCCGGATTATATGGCAGTGTAGACTCATATAATCCAGTTCAAAGCAGATGTGGTTTTATCCGATTTGATCCATGTGAGGTCCATATATGGGTGGTGAAATGTGCACCTCCACTGTCAACATGATTTAAACCGGATTATATGGCAGTGTAGACTCATATAATCCGGTTCAAAGCAGATATGGTTTATCCGATTTGATCCATGTGAGGTCCATATATGGGTGGTGAAATGTGCATCTCCACTGCCAACATGATTTAAACCGGATTATATAGCAGTGTAGACTCATATAATCCTGTTCAAGGCAGATAATGCGGTTTATCCGATTTGATCTATGTGAGGTCCATATATGGGTGGTGAAGTGTGCATCTCCACTGTCAACATGAGTACAGTTTAACTCTTGGGGAGCCCTGGCCCCCAAAACCCTTGCAAGCAGTGTGCCTGGTGTCCCTATGGCTCCTTGGGCGACGCCCCTTTATGGGAGGGAAGAAGGAACTGGGCTTCGTCTTACTTTCACAGCTTTGGCAAATATTTGCCCAGCTTCCAGAGTAATAACAGGAAGTGTGTGATCTTAATTTTTTTCCCTCCTTCCTCTTTTTGTATGTGAAACACAAAAACAAAATTTCAACTCGCGACTCCGCCGGGACTCGAACCCGGAACCTTTGAATCTCTTCACCCTCTAGAAGTCCAATGCGCTATCCATTGCGCCACGGAGCCACCTGTTGGATTCTCTGTATGTTCGCCATACAACGCCGAGGCAGGCCCTCTGCCGCCTTCCAAGACCTTGCGAGACAGAATCTTCGCTTTCCAATTGGCGCGAGCCGCACGCAGAAGGCTCGGTGGCTCACTTCCGGCATTGAACAGTCCCTTTTCAAGCCTCGTTAAGTAAATACAGCCCTGCCTGTTAGTGTCTTCGCCACGCCCCTTTCCCAATAGAATTAATAGCCTGGCCTCACTTTGACTGCCATGGCTCAAGAGTGTGGGATGCTGGGAACTGTAGTTTTGCAACTGTACTTTACCCTTCTTTGCTCAAGAGTCCTGAGGCGTCATCAAACTACAATCCCCATGACTCAGGAAAAGTGGTGTCAAACTGCATTAACTCTGCAGTGTAGATGCAGTGAGGACTTTTCTTTTAATAACCATCTCTAGCCCAAGGACCTTCTGCCTTCATGCAGCAAAATCACAATCAAAGCACCTCAGACAGATGGCCACCCAGCCTCTGTTTAAAAGCCTCCACCACACTCTGAGGCAGAGAGTTCCACTGCTGAACAGCTCTCACAGTTAGGAAGATTTTCCCTCATGTACAGGGGGAATCTCCTTTCTTGTAGTTTGAAGCAATTGATTTTGTCATTTGGGAGTTGTAGTTGCTGGGATTTCTAGTTAACCCACAATCAAAGAGCATCCTGAACTCCACCCATGATGGAATTTAACCAAACTTGGCACACTGAGCTCTCATGAGACCAACAGAAAGTACTGAAAGGGTTTGCTGGGCATTGACCTTGAGTTTGGGAGTTGTAGTTCTCCTACATCCAGAGAGCACTGTGGACTCAAATAATGATGGATCTGGACCAAACTTGGCACGAATCCTCAATATGCCCAAATGTGAACACTGGGGAAATTTGGGGGAAATAGACTGAGGCATTTGGGAGTTGTAGTTGCTGGGATTTCTAGTTAACCCACAATCAAAGAGCACCCTGAACTCCACCAATGATGGAATTTAAACAAACTTGGCACACTGAACTCTCATGAGACCAACAGAAAGTACTGAAAGGGTTTGCTGGGCATTGACCTTGAGTTTGGGAGTTGTAGTTCTCCTACATCCAGAGAGCACTGTGGACTCAAATAATGATGGATCTGGACCAAACTTGGCACAAATCCTCAATATGCCCAAATGTGAACACTGGGGAAATTTGGAGGAAATAGACCAAGACATTTGGGAGTTGGAGTTGCTGGGATGTATAGTTCACTTACCTTGCGGAGCAGACTCACGCCGTGCCGGCTGGCAGCGAGGAGGGCAGCCAGGAAGCACTCCAGGGCCTCCTCGCCCAGGCAGGGGCTTCGCAGCCTCCCTTCCCTGCCTCGCATGAGGGGCAGCGCAAAGCCGCTTGCCGCCCAGGCCCAATCCCCTCGCCTGTAAGCAATGGAAGCAGGTGAGGGAAGAAGTCGGGGGCGCCGCGAGAGAAGGAGCGCCAGCCAGCCATGCCCCTCTCGTTCCCGCCAAAAGGTAGGGAAAATGGGTGTGCATGACGTCCCATTTTCCTTACCTTTTGGCGGGAACGAGAGGGGCGTGGCTGGCTGGTGCTCTTTCTCTCACCCCCTCCTCCCTCTGCGCTCTGTCCTCCTTCTCCTCCTTGCTTCCTCCCTCCTCCAGGCTACGCTGCTCGCTCCAGGCTACACGATCGACCAGTTCCAGCTCTGCAATCGACTGGTCGATCGCAATCGACCTAATGAGCAGCCCTGGTATAAATAATAATAATATTTTTATTGTGTCAGAAACGAATTGAGGGTGCAGTTGATATTGAACAGGAATTTAGGAGGGTTTGCCCAGATGAGGCAGAGGCCCAAAAATCCAAGAAAAGAGGATTCCTTACCTTGACGAGCTAGAAACACCCAATCTCCCTTTCCCAAAATGAATCTCACCAAAGTTGAAGAAGCGCCACCGAGTTTTTACTCAGGCCAGCTGGAAAGGATGACAGCTGCAATCCCTTGATGCCCGCAAAGCTGACGTACAGAAAAATTGCATTACATACATTTTTATAGAAAAACAGAACTGCCAAGGTTCAAACTTAGCCACTCAGCCGGCCCCAAGCTGATTGGATAGAATCATCAGCTGGTTGGGAAGTGCCGCTGGCTTGGCCAATCAGGAGCCAGGGCCGGTTCGTCCATTAGGCGGACTACGCAGGCGCGTAGGGCGACGTCACCTGGGAGGGGCGTCGCCACCTGGGAGGGCCCGCTGCAGCGCCGGCTCCGCCTCGCCGCCCGCGCGCGCTGCCACGCCCACCCCGTTGTTACGCCGGCCAGGCCTCCGCAGCCGGCTCCGCGGCCTGCACCCACGCCGCCGCGCGCCGGCCGGGCCTTTGTTAGGCTGGCGCGCCTCACATGTGCAGAAGCTTCTACAGGGGCTACAGCGCCTGTAGGAGCTTCTGCGCATCTTGCCGAAAAGTTCTGCGCATGCGTACTGGCTCAGAGCGCACCTCCCGCTTTGGAGCCAGTGCGCGTGCGCAGTTCGCACATGCACACTGGCCTCCAAAGTGGGAGGCGCTCTTACTCAGCATGTCCGTACATAGTAGGTATCCGGAAAGTGAGAAATACTCCGCAATGGACAAGCCAAAGTTCGTTCGTCTAATATCCAAGGTAAGACAATCAAACCTCAAATGAGGATGGAAAGAAATCTCCGAAAAATGCAGTGTACATCCAAGGCGTAGATACGTTGGAGCTACAGGTATTCCCGTTCAGGCAGTGTTTGAAGGCACCTATGTAACAGAGCTCCACGGAGGGAGGCTGCCGGCGGCTGAAGCGCTTTCCGGAGCTGGCTTTTCCGGGCTGTTTCGTTTCGTTTCGTTCCTGAAACTTCCTCAGGGCAAATATGCGGCGTGCTGGTGTCCCCGTACAGATACAATCATTAGACAGTCTTCCCCAAGCATGTTGTTGTGAGGCAGATGCCTAGACCCCAGGAGTCCTTAATCCTTGATATGTATCTTTAATGTACCTTGCCATGGGTTTCAGCCAGGGGAATGAAAACAAAGAATGAGTCAGATTGGAGATATCCAAAGCTTTCAGAAGGCACGATGCCCCCCCCCCCCTTTTGTGAGGAATGACCAAATTACCATTTGGCATGTGCTGGATCACGAAGGGTGGTATTTCATCTCATATTTATACATAGGGATATAAGGGATATAAACACACATATGCACACAACAACAAATTGGGAGAGATAGGTACCGAGAGGCCAGGATCCAGGGGCAGTCCAATAGATAGGCCAAGGAAGCGGCCGCATGGGGCGCCATCTGGGAAGGGGCGAATTCCCCCGCCCGCTGGGGGCCGGACAGTGTCCTGGCCCTGCCGATGTTCCTCCTTGTTGATTATTATACAGTTCTGCTTAATATTGTCATACAATATAATAAAAATACAATATAACAATAGAATAATGATATATTTTATATTACATGTAATATTACAAACAATATTGCAGTATAGTGGTATTGTACAAAATAGTAATATATAATATTTTATTTTACTTTATTTTGGGTTATTTGAGTTTTATAGGAGTAATGAAAATATTTAGTAGAGGATAATTTTATTTAAATAAATAATTTTATTTATTATTTTATAATAATAATATAATAGAATGTTATATTATATTATAATGTCAATATATTATAATTATATTGTAATGTAGTATAATATAATTATGATATAATATAGTATGCCTATGGTATAATATATTGTATATACATTGATACAATGTAATACTATTAATGGCATTGTGATATTATAATTTGTTTTACATGGGGGTGCCAAAATAATGTTTTTTTTTTTTTGGGCGCCAAAATAATGTTCGCTACCATTTAAAATTACCTTAGACCGCCCCTGCCAGGATCAGAATTCAAAATTATTTTAACAGATCAGCGAGCTGGGCCAAGTCTAACAGAATAAATTTCCACAAACAGAAATGTATGGCACTACTACATTCAGGCGGCCAACGGGTGTGTGTATGTGTGTGTGAAATGCACAGATATAAGATAAGAGACACTTGGCTTGAAAACCGCATGTGTGAAAGGAATTTAGGAGTCTACAGTAGACACTATAATACAGCGCAAAGCAGGCATGAGAGCATAGGATGTCCACAAAACGTACACCCCCACACATGCAACACGCACCCAGAATAATACGGTATTAAGTATGCATTAAGTACCAACCACTCTCAAACACAGGTTGTCGTTCACACTTACACATAAATACAGCATATTTTCTTGTTTGGAAACAAAGCTAAAGGTGCTTCCCTTAGATCAAAGTGAGGTGGGAAGATCATTCTTTCTCAACTATTTTAAAAAATAAATAAGGAATGTTTAATCTGCCCTAAAGAAAAAAAAGTGTGTATTACTGCTTCAGATGCACAATTTCAGTGAGGATGGGTCAGAAGGCCAAATTGGTGTTGTCCAATGACCATATTTGTGCGCATACTTGATTCCCTCTTCTTCACTGACCTCAGAGTTGGCTCACCTTTACATTTCTCCACTCTCACTCCACTAGTGTACACACACCCACAACTCACACAATCATCTCAATATGCAGGGACAGGAACCATATTGTCTCCCCTATTCAGGCCCGGATTACCCATAAAACCACCCTAGGCCATGGCCTCGGGCGGCACTTTGGGGGGGGGCAGCAGATCCGGACCCCCCAATTTTTTTTAATTCCCCCCAAAAAAATTCAAAAAAAAATTCAAAAAAAATTATTTTTAAAAAAGGGTGCATGAGCGAGGCGGCGCAAGCGCCATCCATGCCACCCCCTCCCTTTGCTCTGCTCCCCTCGACTCTGCTTTAGGAGGGAGGGAGGATCGGCCTCGCCCCTGACTCCGCCCCTCCTCGCCCCCGGCTCCGCCCCCGCCTCCTCGCCAGTGCGGAGCCGATCCTCCCTCCCTCCTAAAGCCGGCCTGAAAAGGGCGATTTCGGCCGCATGGCGGCTTTAGGAGGGAGGGAGGAGAAGCCGTGGGGAGGCCCCGCATCGGCTCCGGGGGTGGTGCTTTCCTTCCTCCTCCTCCTCCTCGCACCGGCGAGGAGGCGGGGGTGGAGCGGGGCGGAGCTGGGGGTGGGGAGGGGCGGAGGCAGACCCTTTGGCCTTGGGCGGCAAAAGGGCCTGATCCGGGCCTGCCCCTATTCAGTAACTTCAAGAGTTGTCGCTGTATGCCTTCAAGCTGATGCCTAAAGTGAATAATTCATGGTATACTCAGGGGCTGAGAGTGTATGACTTGCCCACAGTCACCCAGTGAGATTCCACAACTGAGTAGACACTCAAACCCTGCCCTGCAATGTCCTTGTGCAATGTACAAACCTCTAAGCATGTTGGTTCTATTTCTGTATTAAAAGAAGCCTAAAAGGGCCGGGAGATTAGCACAGCGGTTAAAATAGCAGATGTT
>JARBWK010000005.1:124627393-124666015 GCA_030556195.1 Anolis apletophallus
GACTGACAGTTTACAATGGGATGACACCTGGCCTTCTGCTTATTTGGATGATGAAGGCCAGCCAGATTCCAGCTCGGATTGCGAATATGAGAGTCCGGGAGGATTCGGTTCTCAGGAGCGCTTGTTTCCACCAGCTGCGGAGGAAGAGATGGAAACCGAGTCGGAGGCACTTTCCCAGGAAGATAACGGAGCAGATGGCGCTGAGCCTGCAAGGAGCTTCGACCGTAGGAATAGTATTGTGGCTACACGGAAAGATTGGAAGCGGGGCCTGGAGAGGCACTGGTCCCACAAGGGTGGGACTTAAGTATACACTCTGTGGGAAAGTTCCTCAGTTTGGCGGCCACACGCATCGGTGGTCTGCTGCTCCCTGGAAGCCATAGTGTGGCTCACCTTGCCAAGTACTGCCAAGAGACCTTGTTTATTCCCTGAACCTAGGATTACCTTGCTTTGCTCTATGGACTAAGTTTGCTTCGGATCAACTTGCCTTGTTTTTATGGACCTTGCTTTTGAGAGATTTCCTGCTTTTTGGATTTGCTTTGAACCCTAATTGCTAATTACCTTGGACTTATTGATCTCATTACTTTTGGACATTCTACCTTTTCACCTGCAAACATTTGTGCTTAATAAATAGTTAATTGACATTGTCTGTGTGTGTGTGATTAAGGGGCAGGGGCAGGTCCCGCGTTGTGACAAGAGCCCCTATGCATACGCCGTTTGTGCAACAATAGCAGAGGCAGGAGTTGGTATTCAGGAAGGGGCAGGGGTGCCGCCGAAAAGGAGGACCTCCGGTATCCTTCCTTCCTCATCCCATGCGCGTTGCATTTTTATTTGTTTTAACATTTATTTATTTATTTTTGGTCCGTGATCTGTGCCCCTCCCCGGCTTGCACCCCTAGGCCATGGCCTAAGTTGGCCGTATGGGTAATCCTGGCCTGGATGCAGAGGATCAACTGTACATTGTGACCAAAAAAGTGGGCATCGCATGTGAATTTACTGTACTTTAAATATTTTCCCCCAAACTACGTACCAGCTGCAGTCTGTAATGACATGTGTTTGAAGCTGAACAATAACAGGATGTATTTGCTGAACACCAACCTCCAAAAAAAGTAGAATAATAAAAACAGAGAAGAAAGGAAATGAGCGTTGAACAGTTGTATTTCCTTGGCAGTCCTATCACTTGACTGACCTCAGCCAAAGAACACATGAGTTTCAGACCCATTTTGCCTCCAGCAGCCTTCCCTGTCAGAAAGTAAGTAGTGTTAGATGATGAATTTCTCAGACGTAGTACTGACAAAGAGCAGACAAGGTATTAAATCTGTGTCTGGATTCTATCATCTCATAGTGCAGGTGCAGGTCAGACAGTGGAATGGTCTTTCACCAAAAATAAAACAAAACCTAAGGCTAAAAAGTAGAATCCGGCAAGTTTAGAGTCTTTCTATCTGACATTTAATGTTCTGGGTCAGGAAAGCTTTGGCCCCTTCCACACAGCGGAATAAAATCTGACATTATCCGCTTTGAACTGGAATATATGGCAGTGTGGACTCAGATAGGGGCGGTCTAAGGTTATTTTATATGGTAAGCGAACATTACTTTGGCGCCCCCCCTTTGCCTCCGCCCCCTGCCTTCCCAATTGCGTCACATGACGTGTTTACAGGCTTCTGCACCTGCAGGAGCTTCTGGGCGTCTTGCGGAGATTTTCGTGCATATGCAGTGGCTCGGAGCTAAAGTTGAGCTCTGTAGCCACTGCGCATGCGCGAAAACCTCTGCGCATGCCCAGAAGTTCCTGTAGGCGCTGAAGCCTGAGCGCCTGCAAAAGCTTCTGGGCATGCGCTGAGGTTTTTCGCGCATGCGCAGTGGCTCCAGAGCTGAAGTTGAGCTCTGGAGCCATTGCGCATGCGTGAAAATCTCCGCGCATGCCCAGAAGCTCCTGTAGGCGCTGAAGCCGACGCAGCAGCGCAGCAGGGAGGTTTGCAACGGCGACGCAGCGCCCCACGCTGGTGCCCCACGCTGCCGCGTCCAAGATGGCGCCCTACACAGCCGCATAGTTCGCGTATAGGTAAGACCGCCCCTGGACTCAGATAACCCAGTTCAAAGCAGATATTGTGGGATTTCCTGCCTTGATATTCTGGGTTATATGTGGAAGAGCCCTTTGAGGCATTTATCTATAGAAGAGCATTCAGCCATAATCATTCCCTTTCATTTGTTAGCAAGTCTATCCAAAGTAGACCTTGTAAAAGGCATTTTTGAACAGCTGTTCCCAGCATCTGCTAGGCATCATAACTAGTCACGCTGGTTAGGGGATTTTTGGAATTATAGTCCAAAAACCTATATATCATATGTTATTTAGATATACTTTCCTTGAGGTCTGCTCATTTGTAATAACTGCAGTTCAAATGGGAAATTTCTGTGATTCAAGGTGTTAGATAAGTATTCCATCAGTTTTACATAATAAGGTATATCCATTATGGGCTGCTGTGAGTTTTCCAGGCTATTTAGCCATGTTCCAGAAGCATTCTCTCCTGATGTTTCACCCACATCTATTGGCAGGCATCTTCAGTGGTTGTGAAGTCTGTTGGAAACTAGGCAAGTGAGGTTTATATATCTGTAGAATGTCCAGGGTGGGAGAAATGCTTTAGGCTGACTGCTGCCTGGGGGATCCTTTGTTGGGAGGTGTTAGATGGCCCTGATTGATTCTTGTCTGGAATTCCCCTGTTTTCAAAGCCAGGCTTTGAAGCTACAATGCCACCTTGATGAGCATTTAATTGCCTTGTAGCTTCAAAGCCTGGCTGATTGCTGCCTGGGGATCCTTTGTTGGGATGTGCTAGATGGCCCTGATTGATTCTAGTCTGGAATTCCCCTGTTTTCAAAGCCAGGCTTTGAAGCTACAATGCCACCTTGATGAGCATTTAATTGTCTTGTAGCTTCAAAGCCTGGCTGATTGCTGCCTGGGGGATCCTTTGTTGGAAGGTGTTAAATAAAAAGCACAGCCTGTTACAACAGGCATAAGACAAAACATCAATGATCAAATGGAAACAATAATTTCCCATTTCTTTGGGGCAAATTGATTAATCGTTGCTCAAGATATCTATTGAGTTGGTGGAGTGAACAGGGCACGGATACAGATGGCAACTATTAATCAGAGGTATAATGGTAGTATTACCAAGTACTATTCCTCTGCGTCATAAGCTAATGAGCAAAGGTACGTCTTCAGCTGTTTTTGGAAAGTGGGGAGGGAGTGGGCCATCTTTAACTCCTCAGGAAGGGAGTTCCAGAGTTGGGGGGCAGCCACGGAGAAGGCCCTTTCTCTCGTTCCCACCAGTCGTGCTTGGGATGGGGGTGGAACTGAGAGGAGGACCTCCTCCGATGACCACAGTGTCCGAATTGGGCTATAGAGGGAGATACGGTTTGCCAAATAGTCTGGACCTAAGCTGTTTAGGGCTTTAAAGGTAAGAACCAGCACTTTGTATTTCGCTCGGAAGCAGACTGGCCGCCAGAGAAGAGTTCTTTCTCCCACCCTGGACATTCCACAGATATTTAAACCTCACTTGCCCTGTTTCCAAGAAACCTCACAACCTCTGAGGATGCCTGCCATAGATGTGGGTGAAACGTCAGGAGAGAATGCTTCTGGAACATGGCCATACAGCCCGGAAAACTCACAGCAACCCAGTGATTATGACCATGAAAGCCTTCCACAACACATATAGCCAGTATTTTCCGCTGGCCAGTAGATGGCATTGCTGTATGCAAAACGAAAACAAATTGTGAACCAAACATCATTTGTTTAGCTTGACTACTCTGATAATACAGTGCATCACAATGGTATTTGCATGATCCTTATATTATGTTTCTGAGCATTTACATTAACACAAGGCCTTAGATCCATGGAAACGTATTAAGTTGAAAGGCGACTTGAAGCCACATGCACACAAACACAATTTCCAGCATCTCTCAGCATCAGCAGTATAAGCGAGGCTAGTGGAAGCTGTATAGTCCCAACAACAGTTGGAGACCCACATGTTCCCAATCTCTGCATTAATAGCATCCAATCCACTATTATCCAATTACTACTATTGAATTTCTTATTGAGGAACACTCAACTGAAACCAAATTATGGCACTTGAGATGTTTAGCTGAAAATACAGGCATTTCTTTGATTCTAAGACGCCATTGATTGTGAGATGCACACTAATTTCAGTACCATCAGCAGAGTACACACACATACATATACATATATGCTGTTTCTCTCTCGGCATTACTTCGCAAACGAAGATTCTTAGGAAGGACTCATCCCACGCTTTTTACAAGCGCGTTAATGACTAAAAAGGCCAATCTGAGATAGGCAAGTTCGGTTGCAGAAAGCACAGCAGAAAGTCTCCTTGGGTGATGCTGTTTCCAAGTTGTGGTTCTTTCGGCATTGTCATTTCTCTTCGAGACCCATTCGGCGTGTCTTCTGAAAAGAGGCCGCAACATTGTGGATAGTGCATCTCCATGCCTCCCGATGTGAGGCCAGGGTGGGCCATTGTTGGTGATCAATCTGGCCAAGCCTGAGATGTTGTTTCAGGGAGTCCTTATATCTCTTTTTGGGAGCGCCTCTCTTGCACTGACCTGTGGCGAGTTCACCATAAAGTAGTATCTTTGGGAGGCGGTGGTCCTCCATCCTAGAGATGTGCCCTGCCCAGCGCAGCTGTGTTCTCAATAGCATGGCCTCAACGCTGGTGATCCCTGCTTGCTCAAGGACAGCAACATTCGTCACATAGTCGGTCCAGTGTATATTTAGGATTGTGAAGACAGCGCTGATGAAAGCGTTCTAGGAGTTGTAGGTGTTCGCGATAGGTGACCCATTTTTCAGACCCATAGAGAAGAATAGACAGTACAATAGCTCTGTACACACTGATTTTGGTGCTTTGCCTCAGGTGCTTGTTGCTCCAGACTCTTTTGTGAAGCCTTCCAAATACACTATATGCCTTTGATAATCTGTGATCTATCTCTTTGTCAATCTTGGCATCTAAAGAGATGATGCTTCCCAGGTAGGTGAACTGCTGAATGGACTTAAGCACAGATTTGCCTATGCTGACGTGGGGATGATGGTGTTCTTCCTGTGGTGCGGGCTGGTAGAGAACTTCCGTTTTCTTCAGGCTGACTTCCAGCCCAAACAGCTCTGTAGCTGCTGCAAAGCAGGATGTCAGGCACTGCAGGGCTGCTTCTGAATGGGCAACAAGGGCAGCATCGTCAGCAAAATGTAGCTCATGGACTAGATAGTTTAGAGTCTTAGTGTGAGCCCTCAGGCGGCTTAAGTTGAACAAGCTGCCATCAGTACGATAGGATAGCGTATATCAGGGGTGCCCACACTTTTTCATCATGCAAGCTACTATATGAACAATCAAGTTGAAAAGATCACCTGTTGTGCATGTGAGCGTGTGCACGCACACGCGCGCGTACGCTCCTACTGCAGCTTTCTGTCTGCGCGGGGCTTCTTTCTTGCCTGCCCACGAACTCGCCGCTGTGCGCACCCGGGAAGGGGATTCTCCTTGCCTGTGCGTGCGCTCTCTGTTAATTTCTTCGTTGCCTTCCTCCTTCCTGCTGCGTGCTGTCGCGAAGCAGGAAGTCCCCATCCCATCCTGCTTCTTGCGTGCACAGCAGGCCCCTCCCACACACGCAGCAGGAGGGTATTTAAAGGCGCACCCGCCAGCGCTCCAGCCAGATATGGCATGGCAGGAGTGCGCCATCCGGCTGGTGAGCCCCAAAGATCACCTGGAAGAGGGCCGAAGATCACCTAGGTGCTCCCGATCACCATAATGAGCACCCCTGGCGTATATATATGCTGCCTTCTTCTTCTAGGTCTGCCGTAGCCCTTTGGAGCATCATGCTGAAGAAGATTGTAAATAGGGTTGGTGCAAGAACACAACCTTGTTTCACTCCATTAGTTATTAGAAAGGGCTCCGAGAGAGCATCGCCATATCTGACTTGACAGCGCTGGCATACATACCCATGGGTTTAAGACATATCCCATTTTTAGAGATGTTTATATGGGAAGAAAGTGAGTCCTAGAATTGAAGAAATACAATATTAGCGTATCTTGGTAAAGGTAAAGGTTTCCCCTTGACATGAAATCTAGTCGTGTCCAACTCTGGGAGGTGGTGCTCATCTCCATTTCACAGCCAAAGAGCCGGCATTGTCCATAGCTGCCTCCAAGGTCATGTGGCCAGCATGACTGCATGGAGTGCCGTTAGCATCTCTCACCCTTGGCTATACTCACTGGTTTTTCTGAGGGATAAAATCTAGAAATATCTAGAATCTCATGGTTGGGAGCCCCTGCACTAGAACATATTGACTGGAGATGCTGGGAATTATAGTACAATGGATCTTTAAGGACCGGGCTGTGCCGCAGCTAGTTAGTAGCCAGCTGCATTAAATCACTACTGACTGATAGGTCATGAGTTTGAAGCCACCCCAGGTCGGAGTGAGCTCCCAACCATTGCTGTTGACCTATTATATATAATTTATAAAGCGCCCTTCCCCCGAAGGGGGACTCAGGGTGGTTGACAAAAGGCAACAATTTGATGCCGTATACATAAGTACAAAACTACAACACATCAAATACAACAACAGATTAAAATCAATTAAATATCAGAACAACTACATAATCCCTGTTCCACATTCATAGGCTGTCCAAGCCAATACGCAGTCCGCCTATGCAGTCCGAAAGACAGTTGCGCCTGTCAAATAGAAAATGTAGGTACTGCTTTATGCGGGGAGGCTAATTTAACTAATTTACGACACCATAAAACCTTCCAGCAACATGCATAAGAATGAGGAAGTACTCCATCAAGGACTCAGTATCACAAGAAGACGGTGAAGCGACAGCTCCCCCTGTGGCCAGAATCAAGCATACCCTCTTGAAACCGGAAAGCTGGAATGTTAAATTGCCTCTGTGTCTGTCTATATCTGTTGTATGTCTATGACATTGAATGTTTGCCATATATGTGCATTGTAATCCGCCCTGAGTCCCCTGCGGAGTGAGAAGGGCGAAATATAAATACTGTAAATAAATAAATCCATTTAATACATAAGGTTGGAAGACTACGCTAGACATTCCTGGTCCAAGATTACTTTCAGTGGCCTGGTGTTGTCCTATTTACTTTATTGCATCGCAATGTAAAAAGATTAACATATTTTAAAGCAAAACTTTTAACAAAGCGGCTCTCACTACTGTTAAGAACGGTAATTCCAAATTGCTGGTTCACAGGACCCTTCCAGACATAAAGTAATCTGACTTTGACTTTGATTTTAAACACAGCATTTGAAGTAATATTCGCAAATAACATTGACAGAACAAATCAATTTGACCGGAGTTATGTAATGAGAGAAGAGGTGATTGTGTACTTTCTGTCTAATCTGTGTACACACACTATATTTTGGATAAGTGTTATGTCTAGCCAAATACTGTATCCGAGGTCTGTGGACGGCTGTCCAGAAAGGAAAACAGGTGAACAGAAACAACTTTAAACTGCAGTTGTATGATTCCTTACTTGTGAATTGTTTACACTAAATATAATTGGAACTTATTTGCAAGTAAACATGTAAAAGATCTTTTGGTAGGAGCATATAACACAACAGTTACTGCAGTAGAGCCCCTCCTAAGAAATGGCATTCTGGGATATTTCAAATGATCAGAATTGAAGGAGAGTGTCCAAAGTAAAAACAATGTCCTAAAAGAACTCAGATGTACTTCCTGAAATATTCTGATCTTGAAGAAAGATCAGGAAAAGGCATACTTCAGATTTTGGTTCATGTCAGGACCAGCTAGAGAAACTGCAAGTAATTTCTGGTGTGAGAGAATTAGCCGTCTGCAAGGATGTTGTCGAGGGGATGTTTTACTATCTTGTGGGAGGCTTCTCTCACATCCCCGCATGGGAAGCTGGAGCTGACAGATGGGAGCTCACTTGTGGTGTTCCAGCCTGGTGGGCATAGACAGACCCCAGGGGTGCTAAGGCAGGTGCCAGCTGACCAGGGGCAAAGTGAGGATGTGCTAGCTGACCAGGGGCAGAGTGATGATGAAGATTGGCTAGATGGGTATGGGTCCCCAAATGAGAGTTTGCAATGGGACAATGAATGGCTGGAGGGATATAGGACTGAAGATGAGTTTAGTCAGGATTCCATGGAAGATGATTCCGGATCTGTAGCACAGCAGTTCTCGTTTGTGCCTGGAGAACAGGGGCTAGGACCCGGGGTTCCATTGGCATTGGAGCCTGCAGCTGCAGAGACAGATTCAGAAGAGGATTTGGAAGGGTGGGAAGGACAGTTTCCCATCAGCGGGCCTCCTTCGCCCACAGAAAGTTTGGCATGGGAAGAGCTGTGTTTTGGCCCTGACGTAGACATAGATAACCAGGTGCAAATGGAGGACAGCGATAGTGGGAGTTATGAGCACCCGGGGGGAAGAGGGTCACAGGAGCTTTTGAGTGAAAACATGGATGAAAGCGCCTGGGAAGATTCTAGGGAGGAGAGCTCTCATGTAGATAGTGACCCAGCTGCTGAGAGACAAGGTCGAACCTTTGATAGGAGAAGTAGCATTGAGTCTGGGAGAAGGGGATGGCACCGCAGCCTAGACAGGCCGAGGTCCGTCAGCAGAGATTGGAGACGACGGGGCCTAGAGCATCGGGGACCTCGGCCGAACGATTAAGTATAGCATCCGTGGGAACCAATCCCCAGTGCTTCGGCCACGTCTCTTCTGAGTTAGACGTGTTAGCAAAGTGGATCTACGGAGCTGAGCTGGCTCGTGGTCACCAAGTCTTGCCTTGCATTCACCTTGCCTTGTTCCTGTTTCCGCATTGCCTTGCGGAGCCTTGCTCAAGTCTTGCATTAGCCTTTGGATTGTTTTGCCAAGCTGTTTTGGACATTGTTGCTTCAAGCCTTTGATTGCATTTATATCTTCTATGGACAATTTACCTTTTGGACTGTTTTTATATTCAATAAAGTAGTTAGCCTTCAGTCCGTCTCTGTGTGTGTGATTAAGGGGCCGGTCAAGTCCGTGCATCGTGACAGGATCAGACTATGAAAGGCCCGGCGGCCTTGGTTCCCAAGAGAGAGTTTCTACTCCCTTTCCAGACGAGCATTCTGGAGAAAGGGAGTTTCCTGCTTCTCACTCTGATAGCAGTGCAGTTGGGCCTGCTAATAAGCGGGAATTCAACAGGAGGGACAGTATCAGATCTTCGAGGAGAGATTGGAGGAAGGGGGTGCGGTGGACTCACAAGAGTTAGATTCCTTTATTAGACTGGTCTGAGGGGGGTTTGTCAGACCTGAAGCTACGTTCAGTTTGGAGAGCACTTGGGTCCGGGATCTCTGTTTCGTGTTCAACCGCAGGAGCGGTTTGCCTTGGTTTTGCAACCTTGCTTTCCATGGGATTAATGCCAGTGTTCTTTGCCACTGTTATGGAACTTTATTGAATTACTTTTGAACTTGGATTTGAACCATTTTGCATTTATCTTTCAATCTTTGGACTATCCTTTATTCTAAATAAAAGTACATTTATTGCATTGGCCTGGTGTGTGTGTTTGGGGGAGCTAACTACGGTCTGAGGCGCAACATCAATCCAACCACCAACATTCAGGTGAGCAGTTCAGCCAGGATGAGGGTTTAACCCATTGCACCACCGCGACTCACCACCGCCTGGGGGGGGGGGGAGAGAAACGGGGCCTTTCAGATCTGAAGGGAAGCCATGGGCTTGGAAGTCCATGCCTCCCCCCCCCCCCCCCAGATCTGACAGGTCCCGTTCAGATCCGGGGGGAAGGCATGGGATGGAAAAAATCCGGTTGCAAAGTGGGTTAACACAGCTCTCTCCCCCCCCCCCCCACGTCCTCCTCGGAGAAGAGAAGGACATGTGGGGAGAGCCCTGTTAACCCACTTTGCAACCTGATTTCTTCCCTCCGCATGAGAACTGTGGGGAACGCGGCTTTCTCCCCAGTTCTCACGGCAGAGGGAAGAAATCTGCGTCCAAACTGGGTTAAACACGCATGTCCACCATTAACGAAGCCATTCCGAAGTTTCGGAATTTTTCCGAATAAATTTTGAATTTTTCCCAGGAATTTTCGGAAGTCAATCAAATTCGAAGCGCCAGCACTCCCTATATCCGAAGCGAGTTTTGAACCATTTTTAAATGGATCAACCAGGCCTAATAGATATTATTAAATCTAAGGGGGGGGGATCTAAACACTTCTGGTCCCAAGCCTGTTGGATATGTAAACTCAACCCATACTAAAACGAGAGAGGGCCCTTCCATACAGCCCTATATCCCAGAATATCGGGGCAGGAAATCCCACATTATCTGAGTGTGGACTCAAATAACCCAGTTCAAAGCAGATATTGTGGGATTTTCTGCCTTGAGATTCTTGGTCTGCTTCAGCACAGCAAATCTTACATTCTTGTTGTTAATTATCTTCATTCCAAACCCAACTGTCATTGGCAATTAACTTCCACTCTTGCCAGACCGTCAGTCATCCAGGTGGATCATGACTTCTCAAAGAGACACACCCCAGAGGGCAACAGCAGTTTAAACATGTTTCTACAAAAGGTAAGATGAAGGTGCTGAATAGTTTACAACTTTTGATCAAGCCATTGCCTTTTATTTTGGTACTTAGGGCCATTCCACACAGCCCTATACCCCAGAACATCAAGGCGGAAAATCCCACAATATAAACGAAGCCAGTAGCTTGTCTAGATTGGTGTGAGTAACCAAATAAAGGCTCCAAACGTAATCCATTCAGACTATCAGCAAGACATGTAACAATATGTCTTTTTCTCAGTAGGCTGAGGAGAGAGAGGAAGGCCTAAAATCCAGACTATCTGCTTTGAACTGGATTATATGGCAGTGTAGACTCAGTTCAAAGGAGCGAACATGCAGGCCCAGATTAGCGTCTTTTGGCGCCCTAGGCCAAAAGACGCCCCACTGCCCCCAGGCGTGGAAAGCCCCGCCCCTGGGCGCGCTGCTGCGCCCAGGGCGCTGCGGCAGCAGCCCTGGGCATGGGGTTTCCCTCGTCCTCTGACCTCGCCGCCTGGCCCGCCCCCTTGCAAAGGAAGCGGGCTAGGCGGTGAGGTCGGAGGAGGAAGAAGGGAAGCCCCGCCCCGCCAGCAGGCTTACCTCTTCGGCGTCGAGTATTTATGTCACAGCGGATAGGCAACAGAAATATAGAAGTTTAATTCCTCATCGGCCCAAAAACTCCAGTCTCAGTTCGAGTGAATAATGAAACTCTCATTCAATTCACAAGGTAAATATATAACTTTGTATTGAATTGTATTTAACTGGCAAAACATTGAAAACAACAGCCATCACAGCTACCTTACTAATCATCCTTTCCTCACAGATATTATAAACCAACTGACACCAACTGTCACTTTCAACTGTCACTTCCTCAAGATTCCATTCATCAGTCTTGAAACAGCGCCATCTGGTGTCAAGCACGCCACACCGCAGGTCATCTCAAACTGCAATAATACATCTTGTGTTGACTCATGAATTACTTTTCAAATGCAAGAATCTGACATTACCTTCCTCCTCCGACCTCGCCACCTGGCCCACTTCTTTTGCACGGGGGGCGGGCCAGGTGGCGAGGTCGGAGGAGGAAGGTGAGCCTGCTGGTGGGGTGGGGCTTCCCTTACTCCTCTTCCTCCTCGCTGCCTGGCCCGCCCCCTTGCAAAGGAAGGAGGCGGCGAGGAGGAGGTAGGGAAGCCCACTGGCAGGCATGCGTGCGCATGGCTGCATGCCCGCCAGCGGCCCTGGCGGGGCAGGGCTTTCCTTCCTCCTCCTCATCACCTCCTTCCTTTACAAGGGGGCGGCCCAGGCGGGCGATGGCGAGGGCGCCATTCCCTCCTCCCCGCCCCCTGGCAGCGCTCTCCCCCCACCCTCTCCCGAGGTATGTTGACTCTCTCTCGGGAGAGAGCGAGGGGAAAGTGCTATGAGGGGGCGGGGTTTTTTTTTAATAAAAAAAAGTTTTGGGGGTCTGGACCTGCTGTCTCCTCCATGGCTGCCGCCCTAGGCCATGGCCTAGGGTGACCTTATGGGTAATCCGGGCCTGCGAACATGGATTGTCTGTTTTGATAATCTGGATTAAATGGTAGTGTAGTAGGGGCTGAAGAGTAAACGGGGAAGAAGAAAGAAAGAGACCAAAGGTTCTGGCCCTTCCGTAGCTGGTTTCATTCCAGTTCAAATGTGGTCTTTGACAGATTAAAAAGTAGCTAAAAGCAAACACCAGAAGTAAAAAAAGCAGGAAAATGTTGTTTACACTGTGCCTTCTAATAATATCCGACTTCTATCACATTTCCGAAAATTTATCAAAAGGGTTTTCTTGGAAAGATTTTTTGCGAAGAGGGTTGCTTTGGCTTTTCCCAGGAGCTGAGAGAGTGTGACGTGCCCAAGGTTATCCAATGGGTTTCCATGGCTGAGCAGGCAGTCCACAGTCAGTCGAATGCTCAAACCATGGCACTCCTCTGGCTCTTAGGACGCTTCCAGACAGTACTAAATAACGGGTTTTAAACAGGGGCAAAGAAATCCCGGGACTTCAGAAGACCTGTCGGCCCAAGGAGTTCTGCCTCTGTTGTCCAGACTTGATTTTTTATTGAGAGATTTAGAGGCTCCCAAGATAGCTGCCGCGGGATTTTCACCGGAAACATCAGCGGTTTTCTATTTTTAAAAACCCTTGAGATGTGGATATGGGGAGAATCAGAGCAGTGAATCACTCCAGATATTTCATGAAGTATCTGCCACACAAACAAGGTTTACGGGGTAGGACCACGTCTGCCCAAGTCAGCACTGCACAATCAAACAGGAACACACACTTTCAAGCCAGGAACAGAATTTTGTCATTATTGACACTTCTTAGAGCAATGTTTCCCAACCGCTGTTCCCCGGCACACTAGTGTGCTGTTTGGGATCAGCTGCTGTGCCGCGAGAGAGCCTTCCCCCACCTCTTCCCCCCCCTCTCTGCAAATTCCAAGTCTGCGGAGGCGCCGCTGAGCAAGCCGCAGTGCCGGGCCATGTTCGAGCTCAGCACCCAGCTCATCCTGCAAGGGCCCGACCCCTTCCAGCCCCACGCCCCCGCAACCACCGCGCCGCCTTCGAGGCCTTATTTCCGTGAGACCTGGTGCTGACCTTGCTCTGGCACGAGAAGCCTCGACCTTGCCCTGCCTCCCCTCAGGCCTGGACGCCGCTGTGCTGGACTACATCTAGGGCGGGCTGCAGCTGCTCATCAGCTGCCCAGCGGTGCTGGAGCTCTTCGCGCTGCTGCAGGAGGAGGACTTGCGGGTGGAGAGTGAGCGGCCCGGCAGTGCTGGAGCCTTCGCTGCTGCAGGAAAAGTGTCAGATTATTGCATTTTGAATAGCAATTCATGAGTCAGCACAAGATATATTTTCGCAGTTTGAGATGACCTGCAGTGTGACATGTTTGAAACCAGATGGCGCTGTCTCAAGACTGCTAAATGGAACCTTGAGGAATGTCAGTTACAAAGTGACAGTTGGGATTTGTCAGTTGGGATTTAATATCTGTGAGGAAAGGATGTTTAGAAAGGTAGCTGTGATGGCTGTTGTTTTTCGATGTTTTGCCAGTTATTGTTAAATACAATTCAATACAAAGTTATATATTTACCTTGTGAATTGAATGAGAGTTTCATTATTCACTCGAATAGAGACTTGAGTTTTTGGGCCGATGGGGAATTAAACCTCTATATTTCTGTTGCCTATCCGCTGTGACATAAATACTCAACGCCGAAGAAAAAGGCCTCATAACTGGTGGGCGAGCGGCCCCCTGCCCCAATCTGTGCCCACCTCTGCCTGGCTGCCTGGCTTCTCGGGGGCGATGGAGGTGCAGACCTGAGTAATCAATACCCGATATCCGGAAAAGCGCTGTGTCCTGGTGCAGCTGCAATCCAACACAGTGTGGCGACACCACGGATATCGGGTATTGATTACTCAGGTCTGCGCCTCCATCACCCCCAAGAAGGGGCGGGCGCAGAGCGGGGCCAAGGGCCACTCGCCCACCAGCCGCGAGGCCTCCTCCTGCAGCAGCACCGGGCTTCGCCTCCATCGTCCCTGAGAAGCCAGGCAGGCAGGAGGGAAAGGAGGAAGAGGGAGGAGCCTGGGCCAAAAGGGGGCGGGGCCAGGTGTGCCGTAGCTCAAAAAAGGTTGGGAAACACTGTGTTAGAGTATCTCCCCTTATGTCCCACCTCAAAATTTACGATCTTATGGGGAGGCCCTGCTCTCGATCCCACCTTTGTCGCAAGTACACTTGGTGGGGACAGGGGACAGGGTCTTCTCGGTGGTGGCCCCTCGCATGTGGAAATTGCTCCCCAGCGAAAGTAGGTCAACTTCCTCCCTCCTTTCCTTTAGGAAAAAACTAAAGGCTATGGGACCAGGCATTTGGTTAGACAGTAGGATAACAGGTATTCAGTAAAAGGACGACAAGATATGGAAATGAACTGTGAATTGGCTTAATTGGTGACTTCAGAGCTCGGATTTTTTGCACTTTAAATGGTTTTTAATCTGTTGAATGTTGGTATTTACTACGTATGTAACATTTTAATTGAATGTACTGTGGGGCATTGAATTATTGCCAATGTAAGCTGCCCTGAATCCTCCTTCGGGGGTAGAGAAGGGTGGGGTACAAATCCTCTAAAATAAAATAAATAAATTAAATAATAAAAATAGAGTCTGGCTGCCTGGCCATCTGCCCAGACAGATTTAGTTGTGTACTTGTGGCATCAAACAACAGAGTGCTCTTCCTGGGTAATACATGGCTGTTCCTGGTTGCTCGTCTTGTGAAAAGATGTACAACGTTAACTAGGAGCCCACAACTTTGCCCTGGCCAGAGAAAATGTGCCCTCTACATGTTTCATGAAGTTTCTGTCACACAAACAAAGTTGTTGCCTTCTACTCAAGTGTCACTTTCTTTTTAGGAACCGACCAATCAGGAACAAATACATAACATCTGGGAACAAACCCAGATTTTAAAATATTGTGTTTTCCGAGTGCAAGGATATACAGACATGTGAAGACCCGCATATCTGGCTCAAAACCGCGATATTCCCGGACCTGGAAATCTTGCAGTTTTTGCCCTTTGTAGTGATTGCTTCCACATTTACAGGTAATAGTGTTTGGCTACCCTCCTGTTTGGTGCGGAAGCACCTGGGATAAAAATTCTGTCTGGACAGGCCCCTACTGACCATCAGGGGCGGTCTAAGGTAATTTTAAATGGTAAGCGAACATTATTTTGGCGCCCTCCCTCAAAACATTATTTTGGCGCCCCCCCTCTGCGCATGCCCAGAAGCTCTCTTGACAGGGGGTGCCAAAAGGTCGCAAGTTCAAATCCCAGGAGCTCAGCCCCAGCTCCTGCCAACCTAGCAGTTTGAAAACATGCAAATGTGAGTAGATCAATAGGTACCGCTCCAGTGGGAAGGGGAAAGGAAAGGGCCTGAGGCTGTTAGGAATGGTGGGAGTTGGAGTCCAAAACACCAGCAGGGCCCAAGCTGGCCCATAACAGTATGACACCACTTCAGCTGCTCTGCTTTCAATGCTGGGAGTTGCAGTCGGCTGAGGAGCAGCCTGGGCCTCGTGCTCCCCTCGGGGCCCCTTCCTCCTTCCTTGTGCTGGGCTTCCGGACGCGCCTGCACAGCGAGGCGTGATTGTGGCGTCTGCGGGGGAGTTTCCTACTTGCTCCCTCGCCCAGGGCACGCCTCCTCCTCCAGATGCACACATTGTAACCGTCAGACTCAGGCCTCAGTGGCACGGAGCAATGGGAGTTGTAGTTTTACACGGCCTCGTGTGTGCCTTCTCCCCCAAAGAGTGCTAGGGCCTCACCAAAGTGCAACTCCCATGTGTCTGGCGGGCGGGGGAATGCGCCCTTTACCCAGATGGCGCCCCACGCAGCGGCGTCTTTTGCCTACCGGTAGGGCCGCCCCTGCTGACCATACAATAATTGGTCAGCTGCACCATCTCAGAATTAAGTCTCAAGCTTCATAGCTTCCCCCAAAATGCTCAGCAAATCATTATGTGAATGCAGTTTTCACCTGCTTTAATGTTGCTTTTTTCCCCCCATCCAGCCACAGCAATCAATTCATGACAGTTCCTTGTTATGAAATGGGGTGTGGAAACAAAAAAGTGGAGAAGATGAAACGGGTCTGAGAATTTGTTTTTGAAGGCAAGTTCCCTGTGTCCTTTAAAACGCACATGCATTAAAATGTGCCAGGTGAAACTTCACCTTACCATTACGTTAAAAAAAAAAGGAAGAAACTTTGCACACGAACGGATGAGAACAAATCTCCAAAAATAGCCATGGAGACTGCAGCTGAAAGCAGACCGGGAAAAAAAAGCACCTTCTTACCTTTCCCCCCAATGCTTCCTAATGCAGAGTTCTCCCTTCCCCTCCTTCATCCATGTGCTCTGCGAACGGTTTGCACATACTAAACAAGAGCTGGAGTGGAGATAGTGGTGCAGTGCGGCGAGCGAAAGGGAAGTCATTTGGATCGGTGATGTGAAACACGGAGGAAGGGAACAATCTGTGGTCAAAGCCTCTGAGCTATTTTCTCCACTCAGTTGCATCTTTTCGGCATAAATCTGTCAGGAATCTAGCCCAATATTTCTTTCCTAAGTATGAATGGAGTTGGCAAGGCAAGTCCACAGTACTGAAAGAATTCTTGGGTTGCTATGTAAGGCATCTTCCGGACACGTTTAATATTTAAAATGAGATTATATATAGCTCTTTATTAACTGTCTACAGCAGGGGTGCCCACACTTTTTCATCATGCGAGCTACTATATGAACAATCAAGTTGAAAAGATCACCTGTTGTGCTCCTACTGCAGCCTTCCGTCCTACTGCAGCCTTCCGGGCTTCTTTCTTGCCTGCCCATGAACTCGCTGCTGCGCGCACCCGGGAAGGAGATCCTCCTTGCCTGCGCGCGCACTCTCTCTTAATGTCTTCATTGCCTTCCTCCTTCCTGCTGCGTGCTTTTGCGAAGCAGGAAGTCCCCATCCCGTCCTGCTTCTTGCGTGCACAGCAGGCCCCTCCCACGCACGCAGCAGGAGGGTATCAGGCCAGATAGGGCTTCGGCGGCGGCTCGGAAGGCGCAGGGCTGGGAAGAGGGGCCGCCTGGCTGCTGCCTGGGCCGGGAAACTCAACCGAGAGAGGGACCCACGTGGGGCTGGAGCCTCCCCACGGCATTCTCCCCCCCCTCCCTCGAGGCTTCCTTACCTGGGCAGGAGAAGGAAGAGTGGAAGAGGTGCTTCCCCAAAGTGACAGATGCAGCGGGAAGGGGGGGGGCGCCCTTCCTTCCTTCCAAGGATGTCACTCAGAAAGGACGCCCAAGTGGACGGCTGGCAGGAAGGAGGACCCCTCCCACTGGTGGCAGTCCATGCCCACAGGAGAGAGAGGGGGGGTGGCTCTTCCTAGCCGGCTCTGAAGAGCCACCCTCTCTCTCTCTCTCTCTCTCTCTCTCTCTCTCTCTCTCTCTCTCTCTCTCCTGTGGGCCCCCACCGCCTTTCTCCTTCGAGGCGGCGAGGCGGAGAAAGGTGGCGAGGGCACAAGCAGCAGCAGCAAGTGGAGTCTCCATCCCGCAGCCCCCTCCTCCTCGGGTTCAGCCCCAGGAACACGGCGGAGCCCTCCTCTTAAGCCCCAACCAAGGAAAACAGCAGCCCCACACAGCTCGCTCGCCCCGGTCTTGGCTTGGAATGGTAGTCCCAAGGGCAGCAGCAGGGTTTGTGGCGGTGCTTGCTTGGCTTTGCCCCACTTTGCCCGGCCTCCTTCGCCTCTTTCTCTCTCTCTCTCCCTCTCTCCTACCAGCGCCCGCCTGCCTACCTGCCAAAAGGATCCGAAAAAGTTCTCCGGATTTCTTTCTTCTCTCCTTGGCTCTCTCTCTCTCACACACACACACATTCCCTCCATCCCTCCCATAGCCTCGCATCCTATCCGTGCACGTACCTTCGCCTTGCTCCGCCTCCCCCAGCAGCAGCCAATGGGCGGTCATGTCACCACACCGTGCGTGGCAAGACGAGCGCCAGGGCCCGCCCACTAAAGCCTCATTTTGGCAAAAGAAGCCCTGCGAAGGCAGCGGAGGAGCACACGTGCGCCGCATGGCAGGAGCGCGCCATCCGGTTGGTGAGGCCCAAAGATCACCTGGAAGAGGGCCGAAGATCACCTAGGTGCTCCTGATCACCGTAATGAGCACCCCTGGTCTACAGTGTTTTGGAGGCAGATGGCCCATGTTTAAAGAAGAATGAAACAGCAAATGTTGTGGTATCTCTATAGTTAGGTATGACAGTTCCACCAACTGTTTCCCCTTAAGTTCCCCATTGTCAGTTGCTTGGAAAACGGGTCTGGCCAGATAGTAGCTTTACCTACCGCAATAAAGGAGGGGCTGTCCAGACAACGTTCTGGACTGTCCCAAATTAATTCGCTATAACATAACATAACATAACTTTACCATTTATGAGTTGCCTTCCACGGAAAGTGCTCTGGGCGACTTACAGAATCATAACAACAACATGAAACAACACGACACAAAAAGGGAGGACGGGGGGGGGGGGGGAAGGGAAGAGGGGAATAGGGTAAGAGGCCAGGCAGCGATAGCCCGCTAAGGTACCATCCCACCATCAAAAGAGGGCAGGCAAGGAGGCCTCAGCAGGATCGCTGACACCCAGATGCAGGAAGGGGATGGGGCCCACGAGCTCCCGTATGGGAGCCTGCGTTTGCAGTTCCAACCCGTCCGCCAAGAGTCCTTATTGTCCTTCGTGGTAGGTGGACGTGTCTCTCGGAGCTTCAACTGCCTATGGCAGGAGCTCCAGAAAGTCCTAGTCGGAAACATCTTCTGGGTCCTCATCGACTTCTGTCTGGGCCGCCCATCATCCGGTGGACCCACAAGGGGCCTGGCTCTATAATCCCGGCCCTCTCTGAGGAGGGTCGGCCTTTTCCCCCGGTCCATGGTGCAGGTAGAGACACGGTTCCCTTCCTTCCATTTCCGTTTTCGTCTCCGCCTTTTTCGGGGGCTTCGCTGTTTCCGGGCGAGGTCGGTGCCGGGAGCAAAGTCCTCCAAGGGCGGGGGTTCCGGTAGCCGACTGCATCCAGGTGCAGAGTCCTCTGAGGGCGGGACCTCCATCCTGGTTTGTAGCGAATTAATTAGATAGTGGATTTATTTCGCACCTTCTTGGAAGGTGTGGGATAAACACACTACTTCCAGTGTCTGGACTATAGTCCAGACAGCATTCTTACAGTTTGCTGGGCTAAACCCCTTAGAAAAGTAATGCAAACTTACCGGGCCTCCTTTACAGGCTTCGAGCAGCTCTCCTGGTGTGTAGAAACGAAGCTCTGCCCCGCTCTCCTGGTGTGTCATTTCTACGCGCCTGTAATGGAGGCCGGGTACATTTATTTTACTTTTCTAAGGGGTCTGTGGACTTTGGGGGAGGGGAGAGGGCCTCCAGATATTCTCGTGCACCAGTCCCATGAGAGCATCTGGACACCCACCCCAGAAAGCCCGCACTTTCTGGGGTGGGTGTGGACAGGCCGCCAGGAAAATCTGCATTTTTAAAACGCAGATTCTCCTGGGATAAAGGCCTGTCTGGATCCACCTAGAGTTGTATGTTGAATGTCATGGTTTGCCGGAGAGATAGCACAGTGGTAACAACAGCTGTGTTTGCAATCAGAAGGTTGCATGTTCGATTGCCGGGCTGGTCTGGACACCCAGCTGTGAGCCCTGTTCACTGTCCACCTAACAGATCGAAAACAAGCCAGCTGTGAGTAGATGAACTTAGGAACCGCTCAGTGGGGAAGGATTTTTATAAGGACTTTACAACACCTGAATAAAAATAAGGAAGATCGGCTGCCGGAGGTGGAATGCGGAACCAGAGGCTCTCGTCTGAGGATGAAGCAACAGCACCCCCTTGTGACGTAATGGAGCAACCGCACCCACGACACAGCCAGAAGAGGAAAAAAATCCTTCTAATTGCACATGTTTGTCTGCAGGTTTGTCTGTACAATATATTGTAATTGTATGTCAGTCAGCAGGGACTGTCTGCCCTATGTGTAATGTAATCAGCTCTGAGTCTCCTTCGGGGTGAGAAGAGCAGAATATAAATAAATTGTATTATTATTATTATTATTTGCATTTATGAAACCAACTTACTTACCTAGGCCCCTTCTACACTGTCATACAACCCAGATTATCAAATCAGATAATCCACATTATCTGCTTTGAACTGGATTATATGGGTCTACATTGCCATATAATCCAGTTCAAAGCAGATAATCTAGATTTTATATAGCAAGCCCTAGACTAGTCTGGCTTTATCACAGCAGGTTAATCACCAGCTGCAGCTACAGTAAATCTTGCCAACTGAAAGGTTGACAGTTTGAAGCTGGTTCAGTGGGAGCTCAGCCAAGTCCCCCACCCACCTAGCGGATCAAAAACAGCAATGTGAGTAGATGAATTGGAACCGCATTAAAGCGGGGAGGTATTTTAGGCATAGGGTTTCAATCAGAAAAAGGAGGAAGGTTTACAAGCAAAGAAAGCTCTTCAGCAAGGAGATAGAGTGACAGCACACCCCCCCCCCCAATGGCCGGAACTGAGCACGGCATCCAAAGATGCCAAAAGATGGAAGAAATCCTATATATATATAGACACCCACACACCCACACACAGTAGAATCTTCCTTTTCCAACATAAATGGACCGAAAGGACATTGGATAAGCGAAAACGTTGGATAATAAGGAGGGATTAAGGAAAAGCCTATTAAATGTCAAATTACATTATTATTTTACAAATTAAGCACCAAAATATCCTGTTTTATGGCAAATCAACAGAAAAAGCAGTTCAATACACGGTAACGTTATGTAGTAATTACTAGGCATGTTTTAGAATCCTAAAATGGCAATTCTTATATCAAATGGGGGGGGATTTTTTTTGATTAGTATATCAAAGACTTACAAAAAATTTCCCAAAAATTTCGGAAATGTAACTTAAGTACTAACGAAATTCGTTAGTAATTCGTATGCCAGAGCATGCGCATTCCAGATGGTTTTGGCCTACAACTCCCAGAAATCCTAACAGCTGGTAAATTGGCTGGGATTTCTGTGAGTTGTAGGCCAAAACTTGAATAAACCACACTGAATTCTAGATGGGACTCTCCAAATAGGAAGGAGGGAGGTAAGGAGGAAGGGAGGGAGGGAGGGGGTATTCTATTCTTGGAAGCAGCAAAAGAAAAGGAGGAGGAGCCCCCCCCCTCGCTCCTCGCTGCCTCTCTCTCACCCCGATCCTGAGGGAGCGAGGGCCCAAGTTTGCCCAGGCTGAGAGGAAAAGGAAGAGGCCTGAGGCTGTGAGGAATGGTGGGACTTGAAGTCCAAAACACGTACCTGGAGGGCTGAAGCTGGCCCCTGCGATGGGGCATGGCAGAGCAACGGGGAAGAGAAGCATCTGAGAGAGCGCAGGGAGAGAGAGGAGGAGAAGCGCGCGTGTGTGTGAAGCTGGCCCCTTCGATGGGGCAAGGCAGAGCAACGGGAAAGAGAAGCATCTGAGAGAGCAGGGAGAGAGGAGGAGAAGCGCGCGCGTGTGTGTGTGTGTGTGAAGCAGGCCCCTGCGATGGGGCATGGCAGCAGAGCAACAAGGAAGAGAAGGAGGGGGGGGAAGCCTGGAGGACTACACTTTCCAGAATGCATTGCCTGCCTACCTAGCAGCAGCGTCACTTCCAGTTCCTCATAGAAATGCGGGAAAAAGAAGAAGCTGAATGAAGGCGGGAAGGAAATGAGGGGGAGAAGACAGGGAGAAGTGAGTACGTAGTACAATAATTAATTAATTAATACTTAAGAATTTCTTACGATCATAACGCAAATTGTTGGCCTCAAGGACCGTTAAAGGAAGTCTACTTCCGGGATCGCGGCAGCGATACGTAAAACCTCAAAAGTCCCATTACATACGAATCTCTTACGAATCCTTTTAATTTCCGTTTCATTTTCTCATGCCTAGTAATTACTGTATTTACGAATTTAGCACCAAAATATCACAATGTAACATAGCTTCTACAAATAAAGATGACCTTGTCTCTCAGCTGCACTGCTTACAATTTATATTGATTTATTATATTTTCTGTTGATTATTCAAGAAAAACTTCCAAAATGCTGCTCTACTCAACTACGGAAAAGTCCAGCTAGCCCTATCTCCTCTTGTGTATGAAATCCACTTTTATAAAATTTGATACATTATATTGAATCAAATCAAACCCTTAAAGCGTAACTAGAACTGCAGGTGCAGTGTATACGTAAAACTGTTTTGCTTAATCTCATACCTTGGGACAGGAATCGGGCTACACCGGCTAATGTATGCAAGCCTGGTGGTGCCCAAGTCTCATTGATGGGATATCTATTCTGTTTATGTAAACCACAACTCATTGCCATTGTTAAATTTCTCCTCTATTCACATGTGCTGGAAGACTTCTAGGCTCCCATTGATGGCATCAGAGCCATCAGCTGATATGCACCAGTGGGCTTGCTGTTGGTGAAACCAGTCTTTGTTTATCTATTTATTTATTTAGCACATTTGTATACCGCTCCCTCTCAGCTCGAAGGCGACTCGGGGCGGTTTACAATATCATAAAAACAACATTTAGAGCAAATTAAAAACATAACACATTGAATAAAATCACAACCATAAAAACATCAATACGTCTCCAAGATAAAGTCATGGTCCGATCACATAGTCCATTGTTCCAAATCCTATGTCAGTTACATTGCCTTTTCGAACGCCTGCTCAAATAGCCAAGTTTTAACTTTTCCCGGAAGGCCAAAAGAGAGGGGGCAGATGGGAAGGGCGTTCCATAGCCAAGGGGCCACTGCTGAGAAGGCCCTGTCCCTCGTCCCCATTCAATTCAATACGCATTTGTGACGTAGGCGGAGTCGAGAGCCGGGGCTCCCCCGATGATCTTTAACGTCCTAGATGGTTCATAAGGGGAGATACGTTCGGACAGATAAGTTGGGCGAGAACCTTTTAGGGCTTTATAGGCCAAAGCCAGCACTTTGAATTGTGCCCGATAGCAGACTGGCAGCCAGTGGAGCTGGTGCAACAGAGGAGTAATATGCTCCCTGAGCCCTGCTCCTGTTAGTAATCTGGCTACCGTCAATTCATCAATTAAGCTCAATCATCCTTTTGTGTTTTCTGGACTATTTTATTTATTTATTTGCCATGCTTCTATACCGCCTCTCTCAGCCCGAAGGCGACTCGAGGCGGTGAACAAGCGGCAACAAGTACCCACATACAATACATCACAAGATAAAAACAGTCATATAAAAACATAAAATTAACAGTTAAAACTACAAAATACAAATCTCAGCTCCACAATCTTAAGATCGGTTTCCGTTTCGTCGTCATAGTAATCCTCGATTAAAGTTCGTCTGCGAATGCTTGCTCGAAAGCCAAATCTTGACTTTCTTACGAAATGACAGGAGGAAGGGGGCGTTCCCCCTCCCTCCTGACATTTAGGAAGGGAGTTCCAAAGCCGAGGAGCCACCACTGAGAAGGCCCTGTCTCTTGTCCCCGCCAGGCCTCTCCGGATGATCTTAAGCATCTATGTGCTGAAGTGTTTATTTTTTATTATAGGATTGAATATGTATTGAAATGTTAGGATAATGTGAACCGGAGAGAGAGCTGATATTAAGGGCAAGTCTCTGCAGGGAGAGCAGAGTTGCCATAGCAACGTGGCTGTGAGGCAGAAGTGGGAGGAGTCAACGGCTTTCTGCCAGAGCCAGGAATAGAATTCTGGGGAAGTTTGAATTTTGACAGTTGGTGCCTGGCTGTCAAGCCAGAAGGGTCTGTTAGATTCTACTCTGAGGAGAGGAGTAGGAATCACGTTATTGAAACTGCAGGGAAGCAGTTAGTCTTAAGAAAAGACAATTTTCAGTGTAGGTTAGGCCTGAGAGGCTGACCTGTAGCAGTCCTAGTGAGCTGAGCTTGCGAGCCAGCTGGTTTTATGTAAAGCCTGAGGGCTAAATATAGACAAAGTGTCTGAAAAAGGCCAGAGTGCCTATGTATTGAAAGAGGTAGAAGCTGATCTAGCTGAGTAATAGCAATAGTTAAGCTTTGCAACTTTGTATTTGCCATAACTAGAACATTTGTAACCTTTTAAAGTCGTGCCTCTTCGGAAGTGTTATACAAAGTATCAAACCAAGCTTTTGTGCCAAAATAAACTGTTTATTGTTAGTTCATCTGAAAACCTCTCTGTGCCATTGATTTCAAAAGTCAAGCCTCAGTTTAAAAGTTTTATCCTGTCTCACAACTTGAACCCTCATTAACCCTCACAAATAGCTGACATTCCTCACAAAATTGGTCCAGTTGGTCTCTCTCTCATAAAATGGTGGCAGCAGTTTGAAGAACGAATATTCGCATAGTGACGCCAGCTAAAAGCTGCGTCGTCACAAATTTGGTGTCAGAGGTGGGACATCTTCGCAAACTAGTGGCAGTGGGTGAGATAGCCTACCCTGCCACGGTGTAAAAGTTGGCGTGCGAATAACGAGTCGTTACAATCTTGATGGTTCATAGGGAGAGATACGTTCGGACAGGTAAGTTGGACCAGAACCGTTTAGAGCTTTAAAGGCCAAAACCAGCACTTTGAATTGTGCCCAGTTGCAGACTGGTAGCCAGTGGAGCTGGCACAACAATGGATAGTTGGACTATCTCTTTGTGTTTACCTAGACCGGACATTAAGTCAATCAGAACTATTTGCATTTTACATCAACACATTCCTGGACTCATGTTGTTCCTTTTTCTGCCACAGGGGGAACTCTTTAAGGCAGTGATGTCACGAGGATTCTCCAACTAATAAGAACCCAGATCCAACCTGGGCCGGTTTTTCACCAATCAGGAGACACCGCAGGTATTTAGAATGACTGTCAAAGAAAATAAATGCTCTGTGCTTCTCTGTAAGCCTTACGTCAGCTCTTTTTGAGTGCAGACTGCACTGACATGTTTTCTGGCCGACTGAAGAAACTTCTGTTCATTGCCTTCAAACCTAGGTCATGTCTTGAATCTGGCCTTTTGGGAGTAGCGAAGCGCACCAGGCTCCAAGCCAGCCCTTTGCTTTAGTTTAATGTTTTTGGCTTCTAGTGAGGTTATTCTTAGCTTTCCCACTTTCACATTCCTCCTTCCTAATCGATCCCACTCACTTTACTTACAGGTTGGATTTAAATCTTTTCTATTCCTGCTACCTGGCTTGACCATTTCCTCCCACAATCTATGCCTCTGGTCTTAATTTGAAAAGTAAGTCAAAATTCGATGTATCTTCCAAAATACTGAGTAAGACTCACATTTAAAGTTAATTTATGTATATAACACATCTTACCTAAACTCATACTGGATTGACTTCAATAAGAGAAAAAAAAGACACAATCCATGGACTCTTGGCTCAACTGCCACTTGGGAAGAATGGAGGAGGAAGATACTTTGAACACATGAGTGTGCAGAAATTGATTTCCCAGCTGACAACACAATTTTCTTTTTAAAATGAGCATATATCACACACACACACATTCTTATTCAGCCAAGGTTTTCTGTTGTTCTGCTAGGTTGCTAATGTAAACAGGATACTGGAAGGTCAGGCATATCAATGTCTGGACAATGTGAATATATCTAAGAAAATACAGGCATGTCAAAGAGATTAGAATTATTTGTTTTTATATCTACTTGCTATTCCAAAAATAAATGTTTCCAAAGTTGTATATGGGACTCTTGAGGAAATTTCAGTTTTTATTATGAATTCTAAAGTGGCATTTTATTGATATAAACGACTTTTATATGTTTTAGTCTTGTGTCTTAAAATATATGTGATTTAAAACGGTTTTATGTTTTTATCTGTGGCACCCCCGGTGGCTCAGTGGTTTAAAGCAGTGTTTTTCAACCTTTTTTGAGCCGCGGCACATATTTTACAGTTACAAAATCCTGAGGCACACCAACAACCAAAATGACACAAAATGACACTCTAACACAGTAATACATATAGTTAATATGTTTTTAAATGTATTTATACACACAGTGTGAAACCTGGGCCTTTTTCGATGAACACAACATAGATATCCTGGCAGGAATGGCAGAAAGACACACATGAAAGTCTTGCTCAATAGCTGGGAGTTATAGTTCACCCTCAATCAAAGAGCATTCTGAACTCCACCAATGATGGAATGGAATCAAACTTCCCACACAGAACTACCACAACCAAGAGAAAATACTGTAAGAGTTTGATGGGCATTGACCTTGAGTTTTGGAGTTGTAGTTCACCTATATCCAGAGAGCACTGTGGAGGGGAGGGAGGAAGTCGTGGGGCGAGTCTGCGCAGTAGCGCCCGCACAGGTCACATCTTCCTCCCTTCCCCCTCCCGCAGAAGCGGCAGCGTGAGCAAAGTGAGGCAAAGCAAGCAGAGCGAAGCTGGGAAGAAGTGAGCCTGAGTGGAGAAGAAAAAGTGTTCGGCAGGAGGGAGAAGAAAGGGTATTGGAGGTTCCAATTTCCCACGGCACACCTGATGATCGCTCACGGCACACTAGTGTGCCACGGCACACTGGTTGGGAATCACTGGTTTAAAGCACTGAGCTGCAGAACTTGCTAACCGAAAGGCTGCAGGTTCAAATCCGGGGAGCGGCGTGAGCTCCCGCTGTCAGCCCCAGCTTCTGCCAATCTAAATCGATAGGTACCGCTCCGGCAGGAAGGTAACGGCGCTCCATGCAGTCATGCCGGCCACATGACCTTGGAGGTGCCTACGGACAATGCCAGCTCTTCAGCTTATTCATGGAGATGAGCACCAACCCCCAGAGTCGGACACGACTGGACTTATGTCAGGGGAAAACCTTTACCTTTATGTTTTTATCTACAGTGGGGGGAAAAGTATTTAGTCAGATACCAATTGTACAAGTTCTCCCAATAAAAAAGATGAGAGAGGCCTGTAGTTGAAATCATAGGTAGACCTCAACTATGAGACAACATGAGAAAACACATCCAGAAAATCACATTGTCTGATTTTTAACGAATTTATTATTTATTTAACCTGGAGCTCAGTCGAGCTAGAAGTGCCACATGGTCACGAAAGCAGAGGGGGAGCGGGTAATTGGCTCCCGCTTGCTTTTGTGTTGAGCTGATTTTCGTATCAGGAGGGGGCTTCCTGTTACGTAGTCCCAAAGGGAACTAAAAGATCGAAACAACAGATGAAACAGGGGAAACGAATTCTGCGCACAACTCTAGTTTATAGGAAAATAAACCAAGGATAAAGGGGAAAAGTGGGAGGAAGAGGAGTGCAAAAGTGGAATATTGTAAAAGCTGCTAAATAAGCGAGATGGCAGAGGAGTAATTGGGACTCTTCCTGCCAACCGAGGGTACTTAGAGAGTATGTAAAGGTAAAGGTTTACCCCTGATGTTAACTCCAGTCGTGATTGGTGCTAATCTCCATTTCTAAGCCGAAGAGCCAGCATTGTCCGTAGACACTTCCAAGGTCATGTAGCCAACATGACTGCATGGAGTGCCGTTACCTTCCCACCAGAGCAGTACCTATTGATCTACTCACATTTGCATGTTTTCGAACTGCTAGGTTGGCAGAAGCTGGAGCTGACAGCGGGAGCTCACGCTGCTCCCCGAATTCGAACCTGTTTAGCACCTCAGTGCAGTAGTTTCATTTCATAATTTTGTCAGCTTTGTTTTGTTATTATTTTTTTCACTGGCTGTTTTATTAAAGGGTAGCCATGTTTTTCTATGTAAATTTAATGCTGTTTATCAATGATTTTCAACCTTTTTTGAGCCGCGGCACATTTTTTACATTTACCAAATCCTGGGGCACACCACCAACCAAAATGACACAAAATGACACTCTAACACAGTAATACATATAGTTAATATGTTTTTAAATGTATTTATACACTCACTGTGATAATTTTGTCCAGGGCCCTGTTCGGCATTTGCATTTTCCCTTCTCAAAAACTTCTCCATCACTGTCACTCGCTTTTTCTTGCTGTGATCCCAAATTGTCACTGTCACTTGACGCGCAGCTGCAGCACTAACTCTAACTTTGTTTACTTAGCCGCGTCTGAGCGAATCCAAGATGGCGTGACCATAGCACTCTCGCGTCACTTCTTAGGTGACGCAAGAGTGTTATGGTTCCATTTCTTAAAGGGACAGATGCGCCTTATAGTTTATATATGAATGAAGTTCGAAAATAATTTCCCACGGCACACGTGATGATCTCTCACGGCACACTAGTGTTCCGCGGCACACTGGTTGAAAATCACTCCTGTTTATCAATATATACTTTTAAATTGTAGGTGTCTTTTTAGTATGCCAGGCACGTTAAAATGCAGGTGTCCTCCTGAATTGATGACCCCATTATCCCCACGTCAGCATAGGCACATCTGTGCTTAAGTCCGTTCAGCAGTTCACCTACCTGGGAAGCATCATCTCTTCAGACGCCAAGATTGACAAAGAGATAGATCACAGGTTAGCAAAGGCATATAGTGCATTTGGAAGGCTTCACAAAAGAGTCTGGAGCAACAAGCACCTGAGGCAAAACACCAAAAATCAGTGTGTACAGAGCTATCGTACTGTCTATTCTCCTCTATGGGTCTAAAACATGGGTCACCTATCGTCAACACATACGACTCCTTGAGCGCTTTCATCAGCGCTGTCTTCGCACAATCCTAAATATACACTGGGCCGACTATGTGACTAATGTTGCTGTCCTTGAGCAAGCAGGGATCACCAGCGTTGAGGCCATGCTATTGAGAACACTGCTGCGCTGGGCAGGGCACGTCTCTAGGATGGAGGACCACCGCCTCCCAAAGATACTACTCTATGGTGAACTCACCATGGGTCAGCGCAAGAGAGGCGCCCCAAAAAAGAGATATAAGGACTCCCTGAAACAACATCTCAGGCTCGGCCAGATTGATCACCAACAATGCGTCCACCCTGGCCTCACATCGGGAGGCATGGAGAGGCACTATCCACAATGCTGCGGCCTCTTTCTTTTTTCTTTTCTTTTCTTTTTTAATATTTTTATTGTTTTATCATTATCAACACAATATTATACAATGTCTATTTACAGCAGATTCATGTTATTCATTTCTAGGTACAATACTTCAATCTTTAGCATCTGCCATTATGTTTTTCTTATACATTTTTGTATCCCTCACCGCTGTGCTCCCCCCCCCCCAAGCCATTGCTTTTACATATCATTCGTCCAAAATTTCATTTCTTCTTGTGGAGGTAACCTTCCTTCTTCCTTTTCTAATCCTTTTTCAATAAATTTTCTCCATACCTCATAAAAATCACTTTGTTTCCATATACCTCTTTTACTTTTAATATACATGTTAACTTGTCATTTATTGCCAGTTTCCGTACTTGCTTGTACCGTGCCTCTATTCGTATATTTATTTCTTTTTCCAATTCCTTGCTATAAGCAGTCTTGCTATTGTTAATAGGTTTGTTATCGCATCTTTATCCTTTTTTTCCAATTGTATACTATTATATAATGATAATAAAGCTATACTAGGACTTCTTTCTATTTTAATATTCATTATATCTTCTATTTCTTTAAATACTTTCGCCCAAAATTTGCTTACATATTTACATTGCCACCACATATGTATGTATGTTCCTGTTTCTTGGCATCCTCTCCAACAGTTTTTCGAGTAGTTTTTATTTATATTTGCCATTCTTACTGGTGTAAGGTACCATTTCCATATTAATTTATAATAATTTTCTTTAATCCTTATTGATAAATTTTTAAGATGTCTTTGTCTCCACAATTGTTGCCACTCTGTTTCCTTTATTTTTATCCCTAAGTCTTCTTCCCAGACCTCCTTAAGGGTGTTATTTTTGTTTTCCCTTCCTTTATTTCAATTATTATCTTATATATTTTACTAGTTATTCCTTTCAAGTTTTCGTGCTCTTCTACATCCCTCCCATTTTGTATTATTTGTTCAAATTGGTTAACCTTACTTCCTTTTATTGTTTTTAGCCAATTTTAAACCATTGTTCTAATTGTATACAATGGAACCATGTCAATTTTATTTCTCTAAATTCTTCCATAATCATTTCCTTCTTCGTTCCTACTTTTATCCAATCCCCCCACAATGCTGCGGCCTCTTTCAATCATAGTTTTTATTAGGTTTTCATATAACACAGAGACATACTGTACATGGGATTGTAAATATGCGGATATCGGATGGGTGGGGAAGAGGGAGGGTAGTGGGTGGTGAAGAAAGTGCAACTAGGAAAGGGTGGGAAGGGGGTACAATTAAAAAAGAACTTCCCAAAAGTTACCCAGGATTTATACTTTAAGTGTAATTATCGTTTTCTCTTAGTGCCTGACTATCTTCGTCAATTGGTACTTTGTCTTAGTACAACTTATAATTCATTCAAATCTATCATAAATTTGTTTCCTCTATTTTGCATGTAGGTCATAAAACCCGACCAGTCTGTTGTTTCTTTTTTGTTGCTTAATTTCTGTGATAAAGAGTCCATTTGAACCATGTCCAGTGCTTTTAATGACCATTCCTCCAATGTGGGTATTGCTTTCTGCTTCCAGTATCTTGCCAAATGCTGCGGCCTCTTTCGAGAAGACATGCCGAATGGGTCTCAAAGAGAAACGACAACGCAGAAAGAACCGCAACTTGTAACAACATCACCCAAGGAGACTTTCTGCTGTGCTTCCTGCAACCAGGGGCGGTCCTACAAGATAGGCCAAGTAGGCGGCCGCCTAGGGCGCCATCTGGGAAGGGGGCGCCATCCTGGCCGCATGGGGCGCCATCCTGGCCCTGCCGATGTTCCTCAGACAGTGCTGCAGCTGCCTGCTTTTGACCCCGGCCTTGTGCGCTCCGACACCGCTTCTGGGCACGCGGAGGTTTTCACGCAGGCGCAGTTGCTCTGGAGCTGAAGTTGAGCGCAGGAGCAACTGCATATGCGCGAAAACCTCCGCGCATGCCCAGTAGCTCCCTTGCGCAGAAGCCTGTAAGCAAAGCACTCCCTATCGGGCAGGCAGGGAGTGCTTCCCCTCTCCCTTTGTCTCCGCCGCGCGTGTGCGTTTGCAGGGAAGGAGAAAAGAATCAGTGAAGGAAGTGTAAGTGAAGGAATGAATGAAGGGCTTTCCTCCTCCTCCTCCTCTGTGACCTCTTCTCTCCCTCCTTCCTTTCTTCGGCACTATTTCTGTCTAGACCTGAGGGGCCTGAGGCTATGAGGAGTTGTGGGAGTTGGAGGCCAAAACACTTAGAAGGAGGGAGGCGGGCCCAAGTTTGCCCAGGCCGCACTGCCTGTATTCGACCTCATTTGAACATTTTGGCTGTTTTTCTATTTACATTTACATTGGGATCCTAATTTTGGACTTATGGGAGACTCCTATGAATTATGAGTCGGGTGATAGGTAATATATTCTGATTTTGATGCATTTACATTGCATTTCTTGTTGATTATTATACAGTCCTGCTTAATATTGCCATACAATATAATACAAATACAATATAACAATAGAATAATGATATATTTTATATTACATGTAATATTACAAACAATATTGCAGTATAGTGGTATTGTACAAAATAGTAATATATAATATTTTATTTTACTTTATTTTGGGTTATTTGAGTTTTATAGGAGTAATGAAAATATTTAGTAGAGGATAATTTTATTTAAATAAATAATTTTATTATTTTATAATAATAATATAATATAATGTTACATTATATTATAATGTCAATATATTATAATATAATTATATTGTAATGTAGTATAATATAATTATGATATAATATAGTATGAGTATGGTATATTATATTGTATATACCTTGATACAATATAATACTACTAGGGGTATTGTGATCTGATAATGGTATGGTTGTTTTTACATGGGGGGCGGCAAAATAAGGTTTTTTTGGGGGGGGGCACCAAAATAATGTTCGCCTACCATTAAAAATTACCTTAGACCGCCCCTGCCTGCAACTGAACTTGCCTATCTCAGATTGGCCTTTTTAGTCATCAACGCGCTTGTAAAAAGAGTGGGATGAGTCCTTCCTGAATCTTCGTTCGCGAAGTAATGCCGAGAGAGAGAAATTTTTCAAATGAACTTTCCATTGTCAATTTTCAAATCAAGAAGTTTCTGCCTTTCCCCCCTACTCGAAATAATCCCTTCCCCTTTCCCCTGCAATTGCCCTTGAAACGTTTGCATTTGTGAATGCCAAGCTGTGCAAATCTTTTCTTGCTCTCTCCCTCACATCGCGGAATTTATTGCAACTCATCACTCTGTGGAAGCAACTCTAAGAGGAAGCTAAAAACCCGAACTTCAAAAGCTGTCTGTGCAGATGGCACCCGGACAAAGGCTTCTTTCTGTGAAATGAATGTGCCATTTTCGTTCTTATGCTCTAACAGCATGGCGTATTCCTGCATTCTGACATTACGCCGAAATAATGTGCCACATTGTTCCTGTGAGATATTTGATCCTGTTTCAAAAATGTTAGCAACAAGTGTTGATTAAGACAGTGTTTTTCAACCTTTTTTGAGTTGCGGCACATTTTTACATTTACAAAATCCTGGGGCCCACCACCAACCAAAATGACACAAAATGACACTCTAACACAGTAACACATATAGTCAATATGTTTTTAAATGTATTTATACACTCAGTGTGAAACCTGGGCCTGTTTCGATGAACACAACATAGATATCCTGACAGGAATGGCAGAAAGACACACTCGAAGGTCTTGCTCAACAGCTGGGAGTTATAGTTCACCCGCAATCAAAGAACATTCTAAACTCCACCAATGATGGAATGGAATCAAACTTCCCACACAGAACTACCATAACCAAGAGAAAATACTATAAGAGTTTGGTGGGCATTGACCTTGAGTTTTGGAGTTGTAGTTCACCTATATCCAGAGAGCACTGTGGAGGAGAGGGAAGAAGACGTGGGGCGAGTCCGCGCAGTAGCGCCCGCACGGGTCACGTCTTCCTCCCTCCCCCCTCCCACAGAGTTGGCAGCGTGAGCAAAGCGAGGCAAAGGAAGCAGAGCGAGGGTGGGAAGAAGGGAGCCCGAGTGGAGAAGAAAAAGTGTTCGGCAGGAGGGGGAAGAAAGGGTATTGGAGGTTCCAATTTCCCACGGCATACCTGATGATCGCTCATGGCACACTAGTGTGCCATGGCACACTGGTTGGGAAACACTCGATTAAGACAGTAAAATAATGTTGTGATGGACAATCTTTCTTACATAATATAATAGTAAACATTAGCCATCTGCTGAAGGTAGGCACCCCCAAAACTAATTTCTGTGAAGGTCCAAAAATTCAGAGACACGTTGGTGAATGTTGATCAGTGCCTGAATGTGACTTCCAGTTTTCATTGGTGCACATCCAAGAAAGGAGGATTACTATCTATTTTTGAGCCTTCACCAGTTTTGACCGAGACTTTCAACATAATGGATTAAAAGGTCTTTTCATGATGTGTCTTTCACCAGCGGGAGAATTCTGCTTCAAGTACATATTAGTTTCATTTTCTCTTTTTTTTTTCAAAATAAAAATTGTGTTATAATTCTTATCTCTCATCTTCTCTTAGGAAATTCAAGGGTGTAAATTGCAAGCAACTGCCTTGCTTCATGGCAGAGGGATGGCTGAGTCATATAGACAGGCCATGCCTTCAGAGGAGTAGGGTAGCTGCAGTGAAAAGTAAGAACTGTGTGTGTTCCCCTTTGTCAATGGTCATTGTAATGGGATTGTGAGTTTTAAATCTATTTTAAGCTTACTTATTATATCTTAATCCATTTTACCTTAATCCACACAGTATACCGTATATTCCGGGGTACAAGACTACTTTTGAATCCCAAAAAATAATCTCCAAAGTGGGGAGTCGTCTTCCTGCCTGGCAGGAGTGGGGTTGGACTGGATGGCCATTGAGGTCCCTTCTAACTCTAGGGTTCAATTATTATCATCATCATCATCATCATCATCATCATCAAGGAGAGCTTGATGGCCACCTGTTGGGACGGCTTGCATTGTGTCTTCTTGCCTGGCAGGAGTGAGTTGGGTTGGACTGGATGGCTATTGAGGTCTCTTCCAACTCTAGGTTTCCATTATTATTATTATTATTATTATTATTATTATTACTATCATCAAGGAGAGCTTGATGGCCACCTGTTGGGAGGGCTTGCATTGTGTCTTCTTGCCTGGCAGGAGTGAGTTGGGTTGGACTGGATGGCTATTGAGGTCTCTTCCAACTCTAGGTTTCCATTATTATTATTATTATTATCATCATCATCAAGGAGAGCTTGATGGCCACCTGTTGGGAGGGCTTGCATTGTGTCTTCTTGCCTAGCAGGAGTGAGTTGGGTTGGACTGGATGGCCATTGGAGTCCCTTCCAATTCTAGGTTTCCATTATTATTATTATTATTATTATTATTATTATCAAGGAGAGCTTGATGGCCACCTGTTGGGAGGGCTTGCATTGTGTCTTCCTGCCTGGCATAGTAGTAGAATAGTACCAATAACTTGAGACCCCGTGGCCCTCCGCCGGGCCCACCCTCGACCAGTTTCGGCCACTGGACGCAGATGCTGTTGATAAGATTGTGGCTGCAACCAGACCTACCACCTGCTCCCTCGACCCGTGCCCCTCCTGGCTTGTTAGATCTTGTCTGGAGGGGGTTACGTGGGCCTCTGTTGAATATTGTAAATAGCTCCCTTGAGCAAGGAGTCTTTCCAGAGTGCTTAAAAGAGGCCGTGGTAGCTCCATTACTGAAGAAACCGTCTTTAGATCCGGCGGTTCCTCAACTACCGACCAGTGTCGAATCTTTCCTATCTGGGGAAGGTGGTTGAGAGGGCAGTAATGGAGCAGTTGCAGTCCTTCTTAGATGATGCAACATGGCTAGACCCCTTCCAGTCTGGCTTCCGTTCAGGGCACGGGACGGAGACGGTCCTGGTCTCCATCACAGATCAACTCTGCTGCCAGCTTGACCAAGGCGGGTCTACGCTGCTCGTGTTATTGGACCTCACGGCAGCGTTTGACACGGCTCGACCACAATCTTTTGATCCACCGCCTGGCCATGGCTGGAGTGAGGGGACAGCCCTTAAATGGCTGACCTCCTTCCTCCACCAGCGGTCTCAGTGTGTGAGGAGGGGTGGAGTGGTCTCCGAGGGCTCCCCATTAGTTTGTGGAGTTCCGCAGGGGGCCATTCTTTCCCCTCTATTATTCAACATCTACATGCAGCCGCTTGCACAGCTGGTGCGGAGTTATGGGCTTGAGTGTCACCAGTACGCTGATGACACTCAGCTCATTCTGAGGGTGGAGGACAGGTCTGGCCCCGTCCCCGATAATTTCCAGCGCTGCCTCGAAGCCGTTACTTGATGGCTGCGAGCCAGTAGGTTGAGGGTGAATCCGAAGACGGAGATCTTGTGGCCGGGTTGTCCGGGCGGTGGGGATGTCAGCTTCCGACCCTGGAGCCGGTCGCGTTATGCCCATCGTCTTCCGTGAAGAGCTTGGGGTCCACTTGGACTCCCAGCTGACCATGGAGACCCAGGTCTCTGTGGTCAGCAAGATTGCCTTCTTTCATCTCCGACAGGCAAGGAGGCTGGCCCCTACCTGTCCCGGTCTGACCTGGCCACGGTGATCCAAGCCACGGTCATCTCGAGGCTAGATTACTGTAACGCTCTTTACGTTGGCCTTCCTCTGTCGGTAACCCGGAAGCTCAGGCTGGTGCAGAACACTGCCGCCCGGCTCCTGTCTGGCTCCCCAGCAGGATGCCATATAACACCCATTTTGCAGGATCTGCACTGGCTGCCTATTGAGCACCGGATTGCCTTCAAAGTGTTGGTTCTTACCTTTAAGGCCTTACACGGCCTGGGGCCAGCGTATCTGAGGGACCGTCTCACCCCATATTACCCTTCAAGATCACTTCGCTCGGAGGATTCCAATCTTCTAGCTGTCCCTCCGCTAAAGTGGCTAAAAACTGCCACCCGCCAAGGGCCTTCTCGATCATAGCGCCGATATTGTGGAATGCCCTTCCGGCGGCTACACGGGCTATCCATGGCTTGCTCCCGTTTAGGCGGGCATGTAAGACTCACCTCTTCCGGCTGGCTTTCCAGGTATAGGCCCAGCGGAACCCCCAAGCCATGGCAGACTATCTGAACTATTCTAATTGTGTTTTTAATGATGTTTTATTGTGTATTTTTAATCTTGCATTTGTATTGCATTTTAGAGTGTATTTGTTTACTGTACATTGTTCCGCTTTCTGGCTGTAAGCTGCCCCGAGCCTATTTGGGAGTGGCGGCATAAAAGCAGTAAATAAAATAAAAATAAAATAAATAAATAAAGTAATGTTGTGGTTTTTATGGGGGGTTAGGAGCAACTTGAAAAACTGCAATTTGCTTCTGGTGTGAGAGAATTGGCCGTCTGCAAAGACATTGCCTAGGGCAGTGTTTCCCAAGCTTTTTTGAGCCGCGGCACACTTTTTACATTTGCAAAATCCTGGGGCACACCACCAGCCAAAATTACACAAAATGACACTCTAACACAGTAATACATATAGTTAATATGTTTTTAAATGTATTTATACACTCAGTGTGAAACCTGGGCCTGTTTCGATGAACTCACCACAGATTTCCTGGCAGGAATGGCAGAAAGACACAAACTTCCCACACAGAACTCCCATAACCAAGAGAAAATGCTATAAGAGTTTGGTGGGCATTGACCTTGAGTTTTGGAGTTGTAGTTCACCTATATCCAGAGAGCACTGTGGACTCAAACAATGTTGGATCAGGACCAAACTTGGCATGAATACTCAATATGCCCAAATATGAACGCAGATGGAGTTCAGGGAAATAGACCTTGACATTTGGGAGTTGTAGTTGCTGGGATTTATAGTTCCCCCCACAATCAAAGAGCATTCTGAACCCCACCAATGATAGAACTGGGCCAAACTTCCCACACAGAACCCCCAGGAGGCAAGAGGAGGTCTCTACTTGGGGAAAGGGAGGCGGGCCTTCCCAATGCATGGAGAGGGAGAGACCAAGTAGACAATGTGTGGGGTGGGAGGGTGTTTGTAATTTTGTGTCTTTATCGAGGTAGGTTTCTTAGGGTTTTTATACTTCAACACACTAGACTCTCCTCCCCCCCCTGGAGGTTCCAATTTCCCTGGCACACTGGTTGGGAAACACTGGCCTAGGAGACACACGGATGCTTTGTTGTTTTACCATCCTTGTGGGAGTCTTCTCTAATGTCCCTGCATGGGGAGCTGGAGCTGACAGAGAGAGCTCATCCGCGCTCTCCCTGGATTCGAACTTCCGTCCTGTCGGTCTTCAGTCCCAGTGGCAAAAGGGTTTCATCCATTGTGCCAATGGGGGCTCCCTATAAAGTAAGTAAAAATAAATAAATAAAGTAAATACCCTGAGATGTGTTGGGAGACAATGACCCACCTCATCCCCTATCCTACCATCAAATTAGCTGAAATTATAGGAAGCCAATGCATTAGTAACATTAATTTTGCATATGATAGAAGTATGAACCGGAAGTATAGAACGTGGCTATGCATATGAAATATATGCCACCACCCCAATATATCTTTGCTTACTTTGTAAAAAAAATATATCTAATTTTGAGGTTATCTGGAACTCTTTAGTGATTTGAAATACCTGTGGTCCAAACTTAGAGGGAATGAGAGAGTGTATAAGGAAGTGCTCCTAGCAGAATAGATTAAAACAGGCATGGGCAAACTTCGGCCCTCCAGGTGTTTTGGGCTTCAACCCCCAGAAATCCCAGCCAACTTACTGGCTGTTAGAAATTGTGGGGGCTGGAGTCCAAAACACCTGGAGGCTGGGTTAAAAAGAAAGCTGTGAAGCTATCTTCGCTTTCCGTCTAGAAAATTATTATTATTTATTTATTTACAATATTTATACCCCTTCTCAACCCCTGGGGGGACGGACTCGGAGTGCCTAACAGAGGCAGCAATTTGAGGCCTAATACATAAAATCACCATAAAAGATAGAAAATTAAGGAATTAATCCTTTCTTCCTTTCCTTATTTCCCTCCCTCCCTTCTGGTCTTCCTTCCTTCCTCTCTCCTCCTCCTTTTCCTTCCTTCCTTCTTCCCTTTCTTCCTTCCCTCTTTCCTTCCTTCCCTACTTCCCATCCTTTCTTCCTTCCCTTCTGTTCTTCCTTCCTTCCTCTCCCTCCTCCTTTCCCTTCCTTCCTTCTTCCCTTTCTTCCTTCCCTCTTTCCTTCCTTCCCTACTTCCCATCCTTTCTTCCTTCCCTTCTGTTCTTCCTTCCTTCCTTCCTCTCCCTCCTCCTTTCCCTTCCTTCCTTCTTCCCTTTCTTCCTTCCCTCTTTCCTTCCTTCCCTACTTCCCATCCTTTCTTCCTTCCCTTCTGTTCTTCCTTCCTTCCTCTCCCTCCTCCTTTCCCTTCCTTCCTTCTTCCCTTTCTTCCCCTTTCCCTTCCCTCTTTCCTTCCTTCCCTACTTCCCATCCTTTCTTCCTTCCCTTCTGTTCTTCCTTCCTTCCTCTCCCTCCTCCTTCCTTCCCCTCCTCCTTCCTTCTTCCCTTTCTTCCTTCCTTCTTTCCTTCCTTCCCTACTTCCCATCCTTTCTTCCTTCCCTTCTGTTCTTCCTT